>JADDOH010024459.1:0-374914 GCA_016648135.1 Agrypnia vestita
GAGACGTGTATAAAAACCTGTGTGAGAAAGAGGCTGTCAGCATATTTACATATGTTCCTTTGTCTGCGTGAGATTGTAACATCCACAAAATTCGCATGTAACCCGTCGCGTCAGCATTTTATATTTCTGATGACTGGGTGCATCTTGCTTCATCATTATATTTTCAACCATGCTACTTCTGAGTGTGAAGCTCGATGACAGTGTTCTTCATACATGTGTTGCTGATGATTAATATCGGCCGATGGTATTTTTCTCGTGCCAACGTCATCAGCGGTGGTTATGGTACGTAGGAAACGGATCGTTGACCCCACAAATATAAATTCATCACCACCTACCTCCTCCGTCATTTGCAATATAAGTACTATGTATAGCCAACTCTACATTAGCGCCCGGGGCTGGCGTACCATTATTATTATCACCTAGTCGGCTTCAACAACAGCAAGAACCTAGTCCGTTCCAATTCAATGTGAAATATTTGAAAATATTTCTACTGACCGCAATGTAAGCTCTCGTACGGGCATTGTTTCGCAGAG
This sequence comes from Agrypnia vestita, assembly GCA_016648135.1. Taxonomy (NCBI): domain Eukaryota; kingdom Metazoa; phylum Arthropoda; class Insecta; order Trichoptera; family Phryganeidae; genus Agrypnia; species Agrypnia vestita. Next base: position 534 of record JADDOH010024459.1, read on the forward strand.
CAATTCGGGAATTTACATACAGACCTAACTGTCAGCTCCCATACGAGCCATCGCTTTGAAAAGCGATTTGTCAATTTGTATTTCGTAAGAATATAAATTTATCTCCACGGACCTAGTCCGGAGATAAATTTATATTCATGGAACTATGAAGCTCGCCATCGTTATTTTCTGCAAAGGCCCTTGTCAACAAGGGCGGATCTAGCTTTGGCGCCAGGGGGGGGTCACATAGTCGTGGTCAAGTCACAAGAAGTTATAATTTAATGTTGATAATAATAGATACTTACAAGTAAAACGTAGTTATTTTATTAATAAATGTAACTACCTACTGTACTTAAAAATACCTACCTATATTTAAATAACAAAATCAATTTTTCTTTTACGTCTTCTCCCGAAACGCGTTATCACTTCATCTACTCCAATGGGTGTTTTGGACGTGGAGAAGTGGCAGTCCGGTTAGACGTTCTTCAACCATTAAAGCTCTTAGCCACGATTTGATTCTTCGCAATGTAGAGGAAGATCTTTCCGCTGTCGCTACACTAACAGGTAGTGTAGCCATAATACATAAAAAATTTCCTATATTAGGATACATCTCAATATCGCAATTTAAAATAAGGTCGGAAATCGACTGCGGTATGTCCTGACTCCGCTGCCACTTCACCATCCGCAGCCGATATTCGTTTACAACGATAGAAACTGGAGTATTATCTAGTAACAATGTATAATCGGTTGCTAGTTGTTTCACAGTTTCAATGTCTTGATTACTGTATTCGCTTTTTGGCATGAAAACGCTTTGTTGAAACAAATTAAGTATTTCAAGAGACAGACGGTGCTGTAGGTCATTTATTATTAAATCCAGAAGAGAGATGTATATTAATTAGGGTGTCCCGTCCACGTATGAGAAAACAAATTTGAGCTGCACAATCACAAGAGGTATCAAAATTTGCGTAATTTTACACAAATTGCGAAAAAGGTAACAAAAAATAGAATTGTTTGTCATTTTGAGAGCTCTACCGAGCTTTGAAGTTTTGTAAATTTTACGTTTTTATAGAGTTAAACCATTTGCCTAAAACAATGAAAAAATCATGTTGTATTGTATTGAAATTATTGAAAGAAAGCACAAGAAAATAAAATAAACAAAATATAGATTATAACCAATGACAAAAACTAAAAATAAACTTATTATTGTGTCCAAAATTTGGCATTTTTGCTCGAGATTGCATCCTGGTTCTAATAAAGCCATCTCTAGAAGTAACGTCAGTTACACTTTGTGAGGCGTCTGTTATATTCTCTAGGACCCGAAGTGCAACCATCTAAGGTCAAGAATAAATAACGAAGGGGTAACTCATTGACATGAAGCATATAAACACACCATTGTAACGGTCTCTGCAAATACTCCTCTAAATTTGAATCATGCCACCCTTCCAATCGGTGTTAGTTGCAGTTCCGTCACATTCAACGCAAATCACGTCATATTAATTCCAACCTCGACCCTCTACTAAAGTTGTGATCGAAGTAATAATTCCCTTTGCAGTGCCACGTCTTTCGGTATTGTGTATCCCAAATAAATTTATCCAGGCTGTGCTAAAATTGAGATATGGTCTTCTAAAATTTCTTTACGATGGTCTTTTCGTCCATCAAAGTAAATGCTTTTTATAACAATACCTCCAATATCTTTTGAAGTGTTGGGAATATTTGTAGGTCGATGGAATGAAAGAGCGATATGCTGTTACTGTTTATTTCTTCCCGGAGATAGGCCCCGGAAGCAAGTTAAAGTGTACAAGAAATATTTTATGTAATGACGAACAAAGAAATAGATGACGCGCGGAAGTCTGCCCGATCTTACGGCAGAAGCCCGACTGGTGTGGTGTCGCCAAGTCCCTAGCTCGACCCTTTTGTTTATATCGCGGAGATTTTTATTATGTTAATATAAACAAAACTATGGGTCGGGTGATAGGTACATGGCACAGGGTTGAACAGGTACCGCTACAGCACTCCCCTTCCAGCAGCTTCCTCGATGGGTGGAGTGGGTGCGAGGAATGCTGCGATGCTAGTTGTTCGGTGCTCCGCGATGCTGTTTATTGTTGGCTGTTGCTTGTTGCGAGCGCCCGACAACCGCCGTCCGGTGAGTCGTGGACGCATGGTATGCCGATGCTCGCAGGTGAGAGCGCGTGGTGAGTGTTGGCAACGCTCAGTGAGTTGGCGTTGCTGGTGGTGGTGATGGTTGGGTGCAGGCGGAGAAGCGTAGGCAGCTTGTATCCCCCTGGGTACCGCCGCGTCGATGGTTGGTGCTCAGTGAATCGGCGCGGGTTGTTGTTGCATGGTGGATCGGCACTAGTTGCTGCGAACGCGCAGTGAGTCGGCGTTGCAGAATGGAACGCACAGTGAGTCGGCGTTGTTGGCGCACGGTGAGTCGACGCTGGTCGCTGGTTACGAGCGCCTGACAACCGCCGTCCGGTGAGTCGAGGACGCATGGTACGTCGGTGCTCGCAAGTGTGAGCGCGCGGTGAGTCGGCGCTTGTTGACTTGCCAACGCTCAGTGAGTCGGCGTTGGTTGCTGGTGTTGTTGGTGACGAATGTCCGATATCCGCAGTCTTGTAGTTGAAGATGCTGGAGAAGCCGGTGCTCGCCATTGTGAGCGCACAGTGAGTCGGCGCTGGATGAGTCGGTTGATGAACGGCCAGGCATAACATTTGGTTGTGCAATTGGCCCCTGTTTTGCTGCTTCCGCCCGTGTCCTTTGTCACATCACTGTTCACTTGAGATCGCGTCTTTCATCCGTCGGCTTCCCAAATCGAAAATAAACTGTATCACGTCGGGGTCACCACTGTTGGGAATATTCGTAGGTCGATGGAATGAAAGAGCGATATGCTGTTACTGTTTATTTCTTCCCGGAGATAGGCCCCGGAAGCAAGTTAAAGTGTACAAGAAATATTTTATGTAATGACGAACAAAGAAATAGATGACGCGCGGAAGTCTGCCCGATCTTACGGCAGAAGCCCGACTGGTGTGGTGTCGCCAAGTCCCTAGCTCGACCCTTTTGTTTATATCGCGGAGATTTTTATTATGTTAATATAAACAAAACTCTGGGTCGGGTGATAGGTACATGGCACAGGGTTGAACAGGTACCGCTACAGAAGCTTCCGGGCTTTAGATACATCTCTGTAGATCTTATTTTTATCAATAACCAGAGTTAAATCTTCGGTAGAAACCAAGTCGACGTCAGTCAAAACCGCAGAAGCAACAGCAGCAGCAGATTGCGTAGATAAACCGTATCTATCACAGATTTTAGCTGTCGGCAAAGGCAATGTATTCCAATTCGCCGTTGAAGTCAATGGTGTCTGTCTAGGGGATGCCTCTGTTATCGGATAGGTTTCTGGGGAAGATTCACGCACTGAATCTTCATCACAATTTGCTGAGTCAGAATCGGTTTCTTGAGTAAAACACGACTTTTTTGTTACCCTTATTGACTCTAAAATTTATCTCTGCTGTCGTTTAATTAATCTAGCCGTTTCTTTCTTATCAAAATCGCTTATAACCATTTTCCTATCATTTATTTGATCCAACAAAAACTTCTCACATTGATGTAAACTTTCTTAGGTTTTAGACACGAACAAGATTCAAATGAAGTGCATTTACAAGCGGAAACGTCAAAAAGTTTCTCAGATGACTAAAAAACATTTCAATTTATTTTCAAAACTATCATTTCGTTTGTTTTTGGGGTATCTTTTCAAATTGAGATACTTTTCGAAATTGGATTTCACTAATTAAATAACTCGTTCCTTATAAACTAAGGAACCAAAACTTCGATTCCTTGCAACTGGAATCGAAGTTTTGGTCCAAATATTGTTGATCTCTTCGGATACAATCACATATATATCTGATTTGGATGGATATTTTCAATTATACGTGAATTTCAGGTCGTTCTTGACAAATAAAATAAATTAAATGACGCCCCTTATAGTTGGTAGCTGCTGATTGTCAAGTTTTTTGTATGGTCCGAACATAGCAAAAGTAGTCTGACTACGCCTCGAGCTTCTTATTTAAAAATCACAAAATCCGCTTTTACTACTGTAACAATCGCCATGGTACTTTTATGGCATAAAAATTATTTTGGCTACGAAGAAAACACTCGCGAGTCAAGTCAAGAAAGTCCTCAAAACAAGTTCAAACTTGAGGGTATTTGCAGGTTGAAACCCAACAAATTAGAAGTTGCTGGTAACGTGTTGTTGCATGCAAATCGAAACGTCATGTATGATTTACACCTAAATAGAATAAAAAGTAAATATTTTTTGTATTTAGTTCAGGAGCCAAGATTGAGGATAGCGAAATATCACCATAAAAATGACAATTTTTCAAAACTTTGTAAATAGGTAGAACCCTAAAGATACATTTTTAAAATTATTTTGATAATCTACGCTCAATTACGCAAGTTTTGAGAGGTCTTGTGTTAAGATAAGCCAAAAAAAATTATCGGGACAGCCTTATGTATATGACTCTGCGGAAATACTCTTCAGCAGATTGAGCAGGTCGGTTATTGGCCCTATGTATTTGTCTTGACACTATTCTGGGACATTTAATTTCTACATCTGGCTGCTCAGCTACTTCTTTAGTTTCTTCAAAAAGCTGTCGGTAAATTACGTCCGCATTTTCTCTTTTATTTTGTAAAACACTTATAGTATCATTAATAGCGTCCGCAGCTTTTTTTAAATCAATCGAGTTCGATTGCAGTATTCTGCTTAAAGATACAGTAGTACCTGAAAAATAAAAAAGTTAGTAAGTGACTGAATGTGAGTATGAATATTTTAATTAGTGGTCCACCTAGGTCCTGGACCCAGCCCAGGGGGGGGCCATGACCCCCCCCCCCTGGATCCGCGCTTGCTTGTCAAGGCCGCATCTAATCCTGTCCGTAAGAGTGTTTGTGTTATTGTTGTTTAGTTTTCTTTGTAAGATTTTATTTCTGACTCATTTTAATATTTCACGTATTTATTGACAATTTTATTTCTAAGAACTATGCATTGCTAGTTTGAGCCAGAAAAAAGGCGTAATCAAAAGTTAAACTCGTGTGAAGATTGAAGAAACGTCCCATAAATTCAAGTATAACTAAACATTTTTGGTTACGGCCATGGAAATTGAAAAAAAAATTTTTTTTGAAAGTGAGAATAGCAAATATGTCAAATATGTACTTACTTTAGCAATAGAAATTTCACAATATTCGCATTAAGATTATAAATATTGCGTTTTAAAAATGATTACTATAAATATAAACATGAATTTAACAAAATTTACGGTGTTTTTAAGAGTTTTACGATTTTTGGCGAATTTTAAAAGCGCATTTTGATTTATTTTGTACCTAAAATTTCTAATTAACGCGGTTCCGCATGATTCGATTTTTTTTGGGTCCCTTGAATTTCGATTTAACGAGGTTCTATTGTATTCAATTTTAGATGAAGAGAGTATATTGGTATATCGATTAATATATTTCAGATTTCTGTGACCCCGTTGTCTCTGGAACTGCGAATTTATCATGCAGAAGGAGACCGAGGGACCCGCCGAGGTCTTGTGATGGGCCTCAGCCCTCTGGCACAGTGGTTACTTCCAGTTGTAAAGAGGGCTATTATTTCCCTGATCATAAACCCTTGCCTCAGTTGAAATGTTTTGATGGAAAGTGGAACCAACCCGTCCCACAATGCAAAGTGGGTTGGAGTGGTCTTGCGTAAGTATTTTTATATCTTACATTTTACAATAAAACTACGCTCCATTCTCATGAAACTTTCCAGAAAACTTCAGTGTGGGCACGACGTGATGGGGGAATATCAAACATCAACATGTATAAATGGTTGGCCTAGCTCATTGTACAATGTATCGGAGTTCAGCGATCATATTGGCGATCATGACTATTCGCCACCGCACGTAACATCTCTTGGAACTGGAATTACAATGGTACCAGTCCCTCAAGTTATGCAGCCATGGGATGAGTCGTTTTCCTAGGCTTCTTTTTCCACCTTTCATTTCCCCTTGGATGATGGGTTGGTTAAGGCTGTGCTTTAGTCCTCTCATAATATGTCCGAGAATTCCTTATCTTTATGGTCCACAGCACGTCTTGGCCATACGCCGGAGGACTTCAACATTCGGGATCCACTCAAGAAACTTTCAGTAGGCAGAGGTACATCTCAAAGTCTTCGACTTTACAGATTGATTCTTGGTTTGGTATCTATGCCTTCACCCCATATAAGAGAATGGCGAAAATATAATATCGAACCACATTCATTCTTAGTTGCAGGCTTAGGTCGCAATTGTTAAATAAAGTTCTCATACTGAGAAAAGTACTTTTTGTCACCTCTATTCGAGCTCTTACTTCTTGAAATGGATCTCCTTTCTTTCACATTCACTTCTATACCCAAATACTTATATAAGCTCGACAGCCCTGGGTGGGTGTTGGCTTAATCCAGAAGTCTCCTCCATTCTTATGTCTGTTGCTTTCGTCTTCCAGCTTATTATTCGTAATATGGATGTATCAACGCTGACAGAGTCCTCCGTCGCTGACAGAGTCCATCCGTCTAGAGGGCCTTTACAGTTTTTTTAGTCCTTGTGGTATGGAGAGTGTGAGCCGTTTTACAGGATTGTCGTTGATCATTCTGAATACATGACCAGCCCAACTAAAGCGCCCCAAAAGTAAAATATATAGGTATCATTACCAGTTGTGAATGAATATTTGAATATATGAAAGGAATTGATTTAGAACATGTTAATCATTCAACGGCAATTGAACGAGTCCAAAAAAATTCTTAAGATTTATTAATTACAAATTAAATATACGCTTGGAAGATATCAATTATGAATATCTCCTTAGTTATCTACAACTTTTAAACTTGTCTGTGAGACGTACTGTAACAGACCTAATATTTCTTTATAGGATCGTAAATAGCATGATTGATTGCCCCCAGATTATTAGTCTGATCGACTTATATGCTCCATCGAGGTCATCAAGACACAGTGCATTATTCTATTATAGTGGAAATGTCAGAACTAATGCATTAGCAAACTCTGTAATTCCCAGATTACACTCATTAGGGAATGAACATGCAGAGGCGGATGACATTTTTGCTGATAGTATAACTGTGTATAAGACAAAGCTGATACAATTCTTTACATCTCATCGAAATGGAAATGGACAATAAATTTTTCTGTATTATTATTTTATCTGTCTTATGTTTTTCTGTATTATTATTTTACCTTTTAACTATAACTATAATCTGTCTTATGTTATTTTTTTAATTTTTTATTCTGTATATTTGTAAAAGCCCATAAAGGCGTTAAATAAATATATAAATAAATAAATATGTAGGGTATCAAAACAAAGGGAGCAATATCAAAAAAAGAAAAATAATGCAATCATCGAGGATTACTGATTTATAATGTAGGTAAATTCGATATTTTTTAGGTAACATAGCCCATAAATTTTTAGGTAACAAGATTTTGAAAGGGATAGATTGTTTCGTTATTTCCACACTTAAAAACTACCTGCCTCGGCCGACTTCTTTCCCAGAGGTCAGTTTTACCGATGGTAGAGATCTTTTATTATTGCGTGCATCAATTTATAATCAGGTTGTAATAAACCTGACCTACCCGTGTATAAAGTGGTTGAGCCTTGGCTCACCGCATAACTAGAATTTTTTTGAATCTAACCAAAATTAATAAACCATTTAATATAAGTTCTAATTCAGATACGTAAACTAAAATACTCTTACTGATCTCGATCGTACTGTTCCGAAATAAACATTATAAAATAGATAATTACCTATTACTATCTCTACGTAGATAAAAGGTTAGAATTTTCTGTTTTGAATGAACTGAAAGGATTATTTTATAAGAACGCAATGCGGTCGCAATGTCTCTTATCGATGTTTAATTAATATCAAAATCCTAATAAGTTCTCTCAAGTTTCATTCTAAATGCAAATACTACCTAATGGCTTTTATTGTGGTTTGCCAGGATATGTCTCTATACTCGATTATTTATTAAATGGCTCATAATGTCGCTTTTTTTTCCTAATTTATAAATAAATATCACTAATAATAATCACTATACTCTCACTCAATTACTATAGAAATGTCGAAGTTATTGGCTCGTGATATCGTCTTTAGTCTATAACTCCCCCCTATCGTGACACACATGGCAACCCAAATCTATCAGAAAACGCGTTGGAGATTCTATATTTACACATACAAAGATAAAAATTTACTCATAATTTTAACTCGGATTTGACTACAATACGTATAAAAATTTATCGTTTTGAGATCCCATTTACTGGAATAACTAATCATGACAGAAACGAATAATATCTGAAAGAAAAGGCACATTAACACTTCATATTTTAAATTTGCTTACTTTTTGTTGGCTGCTCCTATATACAATTTATAGTTTGAAGAAAAACACCTAATCAGATTGATTCGCCTCTGGATTGATTATCTTGGTAAAAACTGTATTTATCTGCAAACCGAGAATCTAATAATTTGAAAATAGGTCTTCTTCCGAGTGTGTGATGTCCGTCGCTAACGGTACTTCACTTTTTTCGCTAGGAATTTATTTAACAAGTGTAAAAATGAATCTATGGAAAGGAGGATCGATGTCCGTGGGTAACGACATATCCTCGGTTTTCCGCGTTCAAGGAGCCCCATCGACCCGCTCCTTTTATGACCATGGAATACTACCTTCTATACAATTTCTCTGGCGTTTCCTTTACCTTGATATACAATACGAAGATAGATCTTGATATAGTCAGGTAGTTTGTTCCATTGCCTCGACAAATCGTCAGCATTCCGAAGAAAATGTAAATCCAAAGTATACCAAAACTTAAGGGATCGCTTGCGTCTAAAGATTAGGTTCGAAGATATTAAGAGTGGCATCTAATTCTTTTTAGGGGTCATTGCGTCTAAAAGAATTTTGATTATTAGTTTAAAACTGATTATAGCAATTTATCCTCTGTGGAGTATAAAGATAATTTCTTTGTAATTGAAAATGTGAATTCCCTTCGTAGAATGAAGACAATTATGTCTAACCAATGGAACATTCCACGTGAACAGAATATATTAACCATGTGTCAATACATTCATAGATATTCAAAGCGTAGTGAATAAATCTACTTCATCAACTTCCTATGACCATGTGACTACAATTATACGATAATTAAACGATTTGTCTGAAGCAACATAATTCGTGTAGATAACGTGAAGATTTTATTTCAAGCATCGTTGAAGCAATAGCAAACGTCCGAACAAAATCGCAATATTCAGGGGTGTATCCTGGACCGGTTGCGCATAATTAATAACCTGATTCTCTTTCTCTCCCTCCCGTTCATATAAGTCAGAATGAATTATTTCACAATCACAGCGCTCTCACCTAGAAGTTACTTCCTTCAATCAAGTATAGGCGTAATGTCGACCCATTGAGGAATGACCCATCTGTACTTCTTGAAATCCTCTAGTTAGAACTAGTTCTTTATATATAGAGAATATGCACGTAATTATGGATTTGTTGTCCTCATGATTGAACGTCTTCTTGGCAAGAAGCGGGGCAAACCCAAAACAATCAACTCACTTCATTCACTCCCTCTCATGCATTCAAATGATTTGAATTATGTCTAATGGGATTGAAAATGAATTGGTTCCTATCTTCCTCCAAACTCCATGTATACTCCTGATTCCGAGAGCATTCCCTACGTTAATTCTTGTCCATTCCAGTATATCTGACCCATCCAAAATCACACTGAACTAATTCCAGAGGTCAACATCACCAGACGTCGGACCAAACGTCTAGCCAGTGAGTTATTTCAGGGCAATGTCCCTTTATAGGGATAAGACCTTACTTAGAAACCCCCATTCTGACGTATACCATGGTCTTTATACTCCGATGCTTGTTGACTACCAAAACAGAACGATGCCATCGCAAGACGTGACAGTCTACTTCAATCCTAACCAAATTATCTATAATGAATCTAAAAATGAATTGGTTCCCGCTTTCTGTCGAACACTGTCCCTTCTCATATTCATATAAGTCAGAATGAACTATTTCGCAACTACAGCGTTTTCACCTAGGAGTTACATCCTTCAATAAATTACAGGCGTAATGTCGACCCATTAAGGAATGACCCATCCGTACTTCTCGAGATCCTCTAGTTAGAAGCCAAGTTCTTTATATATAGAGGATATGCACGTAATAATGGATCTTTTGGTCCTTATGATTGAATGTCTCCCAGGCGTCGAACGAAGCAATCTCAAAACAACCAAAACCGACTATCTTTTAAAATCTTTTTTCAAATGATTTGAATTATGCTTAATGGAATTAAATATGTATCTTTCCTAAGAAAATAATGCCTACTTCGATATTAACTGTAGATAAACTTGCTATAGAAGAATTTGAAAACACTTAGAAACAGTTTAGCAATACTATTATATAGACTGAAAAGGTACTCATCCTGGAATCTTGTAGTGGCTTGAGTCCGTAGCTCAGAGGTCTCTTCCTCCAGACCCTGCATAAGTGTGTCTCTCGTTCCTTCAGCTTCCCAGTTGGCACGTAACTCTTCCTTCTCTCGATGATTATAAATACATTTAAAAGAATCCCAATTGCTTTTATTCCAATAATGAGATCCCGATTTAAATTAAAAATGATTTTAAAACAATCGAAGCACAAGACTAAGTAACGCATCACTTAATTTCGACTATAAAACCAGATGTTAATTATTTCACTCTATATTGACGCTTGTACGATGGCGTCATAACAGCTATAATTTTGTTTATCTTTCGAAAATGTGGCAAAGCGCAGGCATTAATAAGACTCCTATATTTTAATACCGACATTTTGACACCATAACGGCGATGAGTTTGGATGCTTTCGTAACTAATTGTGAAATACCGAAACATAAACTGTTTTTGGAAATTATCCTTCAGATACCGAAAAACGCGCGAAACACACGTATGTCAGCATGGCCTATCGGTAGGGAACCCTCAAAACACTCCCGAGCAAACGCTCCGACACCTACTTATCAACTTTTTCCATCGAAAATTCCTTCTCGAAGCTTCTCCCTCCTGCAAAGATCTCATTGGTTAATTTCTATCATGTTTTTAAATTAGGCCTATCCACGAGCCTACACCTAGCTATCGGTCTACCATAGGTGTAGTGAAACTTTTCTCCAATACGAATAATATTATTATTTTTTTAATCGACGTGTTCTCGTCAGTGGCGCAGTCGTGACTCTCATAACACAAGTAATGAATTAATCTAAAATAATTCTTGTTGAAATATTCGATATAGTTATTTTTTTCTTTCCATTTCATCGTGCATAAGATGGCAGGTTCAGTTCATCACAAGGTAGGTAGTGGAGATGGGCATATTAATATGAACACAGTAGGGTAGTTTTCAAATACATTTATTTAGTAATTAAATTTAGTGGCAATGGCTTAAATCTAATATTTACACAAGTGAAGAATACACTAGTTCAATATTTATCATTGGCATTATAGAATTTCTACATTAAATAATTATACAGTTTACAAGATAGAATTGGGACAAAGAGATTGGCTTTAAGTAATTAATATATATATATATATATCTTCTATCTAATCCTTCTCTCTCTCTCTCTCTTCTCTCATCTCTATCTCTCTCTCTCTCTCTCTCTCCCTCCTCCGGGCCCCTTCCTCTTTGTCCCTGCTCTCTCTCTCTCTCTCTCTCTCTATCCCTAATCTCTCATCTCTTCTCTCTCTATCTCTCCATCTTCTCTCTCTCTTTTTCCTTTTTCCTTTGTTTTCCTGGTTCATGATGTATGGATGTCGATTCCCTCTGACCGATTGACCGATAGCAGTCCGAAAATGTCGCAGCTGGTGGAGACCTTCTGGATTCCCGAGATGTGCAGTCGGCCTGCAGCGATCCATCGGCAGAAATGACGCCTACTTTTGTTTGTATCGTCACCGTATATGTTAGTAGATAAAGCGATACTTAGAACGGTGCACAAATCACTACTAGTCGATACTAGTCGACCGAAACCGCTGTACTTGGCCCACCTCTCCGATAGACATCGTGTGTGTGTCTCCGTCGTGCTTGAGGGGACTGAGGTATACTTTATCTCTGTCTACTTCAAGTACGGCGATCCGGTGGGACCTCATATCCTTGGCTTGTCTCAAGTCCTGTAGACCCTGAAAGGGAAGAAAGTAATAATCGGGAGTGATTTCAATGCGCGCTCCCCGCTGTGGTATGATAATACCACTCAACTTGCGGGCTATGATCGGAGGATTGCCGTTGAAGAGTTCATAGCCGGTTACGGCTTGAATATCCTCAACGAACCAGGCAATCCTTCGACTTTTTCCAGCCTTGCAGGCGGGGAGAGTAACATTGATATCAACGCATTGGGGCTGGTCGGGGGCTGGAGGGTACTGGAAGGTGTCATTAACAGTGATCACCGGCTAGTGTCCTTTGGTCTCTCCCTAGCCCCGGCGCTGAGCGCAAGGGAAGGATGGAAGTTCAAATCCAGGAATGCGGACTGGGAAGCATTTGAGATTATTTTGAAAGATGAACTGCGTGATATATATAGATGAAGGAGCGAGGAACCCACTGTGCTCGTTGGGGAGCATCTAAACACTGCGGTTGTAAGGGCGGCTGACCTAGCTCTGGGGCGCACCCGACCCGGCAGACCATTTAAGAAGGGCGTACCGGAGGTGGGGCTGTCCGGCGGGGTGTGGCTTCTCTCACCGAGCAGCTAGCTCTGCAGGAGGAGCTCCGTACCACCAGGTGCGCCTACTCGATGGCAATCCGCGAGGCGAAGCGAGCCTCCTGGAGGCGGTGGGTTATAGATGTGGGTAATGCCGATCCCTGGAAAGTAACTGGACTCATCGGGGGGGAGGGAGGGGTGGAATCGGACCATCACCGGCAAGTCCGTGCGTTGGCCCGGCTCCCAACTGGTATTATGCTCCGTGAGTTACAGGACCCGCCACCAATAACGCGTGCGGAGCTGGAGAACGTCTTTCGATTGTTGGGGCCTACTAAGGCTCCTGGGATGGACAAGATTACCGGAATAATCGCGAAGAATGTTTGGAGAGTTGCGCAAGATGAGGTTCTGTATGAGATGAACGAATGTATGAAAGTGGGGAATTTCCCCGAAGTATGGAAGCGTGGTGCGCTCTGTATCATACCTAAGGGGAACAACAAACTGAGGTCTGATCCAGGTGCGTATCGCCCGATCACACTCCTTCCTGTCTTCGGGAAGGTATTTGAGACAGTGATACGTAACAGGCTTTAGGTAAATCTCTCGCCTCCCTGCGAGCGTCAATTTGGGTTCGTCAGGGGTATGTCTACGGAGCGAGCCATGATGTTCATGCAAGAATGGATAAGAGGAAATAAGGAGAAACATGCTATGGGGGTATTCTTGGACATCTCAGGTGCTTTTGATAATGCCTGGTGGGAGATAATCCTCACCAAGCTGAAGTTGCGGTGCTGCCTGAGATATCTGTTCGATCTTATCGTAAGCTACCTTGGGGAGCGTTCCGCGACCATAAGTTATAGGGGGATGTCGAGCACCAGGCTTACCAACATGGGGTGTCCACAGGGCTCTGTACTAGGGCCGACGCTGTTTTATTTGATGAAGTTCTCCGGCTTCCGCTACCGGTGGGCTGTTCAATAGTGGCTTACGCAGATGATGCTCTGCTGCTTGTGTCCGGACGAAGCCGCTTAATGCTAGAAGAACGATGTAAAAGATCGCTTGAATTAATTGTGGATTGGTGCGAAAGAAATAAGTTGGCTTTGGCGTCGAACAAAACAGTAGCAATGATGCTCAGTAGTGCACTGAGTCGACAGAGGAACCCGGTGGTGAAACTTGGCGACAATACTATTAGATTCGAGCGCTCGGTGAAGTGGCTGGGTGTTACCTTTGATACCTCGGGTTCCTTTCTCGCTCACGTCAAGGCGATTTCGGATCGGGCAAGGGATTTCTTCGCCTCTATGAAACGATTAAGTGTCTCGGATTGGGGAATCCGGTCCCCAGCTATGCGCCTAGTGTACAAAGCGACATAAGTGGCTCAAATCACGTATGCCGCTGAAGTATGCGTTGAACAGAGGTCAGCGGGTACCTCTTCTTGCGCTGACGGGGGCCTATCGAACTATGTCCGGTGCCGCCCTCCCAGTGCTAGCGGGGGTGCTCCCTGCGGACATTGAGGTAAGGGAATCATCCGCCCGAAAAAGACTGAGACGGGGCCTGGAGGTCTGCTACTTTGGCAGGACCATCAGGCCTTCGGACACAGAGCGGTTAAGGGCATTGGGTCTGAGACTGAGAGAAATTTCATATGAGATTTGGCAAGAAAGATGGGACACGGCCACAACCGGAAGATGGACATACTCCTTCTTCCCGAGAGTGGCCGTGAAGGATGAGGGCAGAGGATATTTTCCGATGCTGGACCATTATACGGTGCAGTTGCTATCGGGTCACGGAGAGTTCAAGTCGAAGCTTTTTGATCTTGCACTCTCTGCTGACCCGTGGTGTGTATGCGGCCGTGTGGCCCAGACGCCGGAACATATCCTCTGGGAATGTGTGGTTCTGAATGATGCGAGAGAATCCATGTTAGATGGTCTTATTGAGAATGGACTGATTGTGACAGGACGCCGACCAGCGAATAACGTCCTGGTCAGTAGCGAAAGGAATTTCGGATGCTTTCGTAGCTTTACCAAGGTGTGGGTCTCCCGATGGGAGATCTTACGGGGCTAATGTGATAGCTGCGGTGGGAGAGTCTCCCCCCGCTGGATGCTGCTTTTCTTCGAGGGTCCAAATCTGCCGGTCTTGGCTTCGTGGCTGCAAGTCGCCTTTTTCATTGTTTTAATTTCCGTGCCGTCCCTTTTTCTTTATGTTTTCCCCGAATTGGGGGAGGTCTTTTTATTTATTTATTTTCATGAATTATTATTTCATTTTCACTCAACTGCAACCAACATCCACTGCCGCCGCCGTGGGAGATGTCTTGTCAAAATTTTTATTTTATTCTGTTTTTTTTTAATATTATTATTCTTGTTTATATATTGTTATGTTATGTTTATTATGTTATGTATGATGCTAATAAAGATAATTTCCTTGGGACAGGGGCTGTGAATGGTTGTGTTTGCGGCCGTGCCCCCTCGCAAAGGTTTATACGACCCGAGCGAGGGAGCATGGTCCTGCATTGTAGTTGAAAAAAAAATGTCAACCTGGAGACGATTGAGTAGGACCGATATGGAAGCTTTTGCTCTTAGAACGGTCCTGGGTAAGCGGTGGGTACCATTCACGGTGCACAAATCATAAGCCACGCGTACTTGATTTTACTTGTAGAGGTGCCAGGTACAAGATCATGCTTCTACAATGAATTCGGACTACATTTACATTTCCCGGTAGGTAAGTAAACATATCTCGCAAGTGTTGATTACGTTAACGCGGCTGATTTGATTCGTATTGACATATTTATGCAAAAAATATATCTCACTGATTCTATTTTATAGTATTGCTTTTCTTTTCTATCTGGAGATCGTCCTCCGGAAGTATAGACGTAGGGATGGGTAAAATATATCGATATTGTTTTTAAAAAATATCGATATTTATCGTCGATATTTTTTTCGCGATATATCAAATATATATTTTTTTTCGAGTATCAAATTAAAATGTTTTGCGACCTTTTTTTGTCACCGATATTTTTTTCCGATATATCAATATATTTTTTCCGAGATATTGATATTTTTTCTGGCGACCTTTTTTTTTGGTCATCGATATATCGTGATATGTGTGGGTTTGTTCACGAAACCCCGCACCCCGCGCGCCCGTACAGGGTACCACATCGCGGGTGCCATGCCGCTATCGCTCGTAATTCCGCCTGCCAGAACTGACTCCCATCACTATGCGCCGCCCGAAATATAAGGCCAAACGCTAGCGACCTGAGTCGCAGTCCACATGGCGGACTGTAAGGTCGGGCAAGGGGTCGATTCTGGGCAGTGTATCCAGCGAACCCTTTTTGCCCGGACCCAGCGCCGGCCGAGATGGCTCTCGGTCCCGCCACCGTGCCCACGGCGCCCCGTGCCCACGGCGCCCCGTGCCCACGGCGCCCCGTGCCCACGGCGCCCGCGGTCCGCGGTCCGCGCTCCACACCCAACGCCCCGCGCCCCTCGCAACGCGCTCCACGCCCCGCGCTCTTCACCGCGCTCGCAACTGATGGCCGCTGTTGGATTATGGCCCGCCACTGACCCTGTCGTGGCCCACATCTGCTGCCGCCGCCACCGCCATCGCCATCATTGCCGCGGAATAATTTGTCCGCCGCCGCTGTCGCCGTTGGATAACGGCCCACCTCTGCCGGCCGTTGCTATGGTTGCCGCGGAATAATTTGGCCGCCGCCGCCGTCGCCGTTGGGTAACGGCCCACATCTGCCGGCCACCGCTATTGTTCCCGCGGAATAATTTGTCCGCCGCCGCTGTCACCGTTGGATAACGACCCACATCTGCCGGCCGTTGCTATTGGTGCCGCGGAATAATTTGTCCGCCGCCGTTGTTACCGTTGGATAACGGCCCACATCTGCCGGCCGCCGCTATTGTTGCCGCGGAATAATTTGTCCGCCGCCGTTGCCGCCGTTGTTACCGTTGGATAACGGCCCACATCTGCCGGCCGCCGCTATTGTTGCCGCGGAATAATTTGTCCGCCGCCGTTGTCACCGTTGGATAACGACCCACATATGCCGGCCGTTGCTATTGGTGCCGCGGAATAATTTGTCCGCCGCCGTTGTCACCGTTGGATAACGGCCCACATCTGCCGGCCGCCGCTATTGTTGCCGCGGAATAATTTGTCCGCCGCCGTTGTCGCCGTTGGATAACGGCCCACATCTGCCGGCCGTTGCTATTGGTGCCGCGGAATAATTTATCCGCCGCCGCTGTCGCCGTTGAATCATGGCCCGTAGACATCGCCGTTGTGGAAGGATTACTCTCCACTGCTCCGCGAGGACTACATCGCGGCCGCCCTGCCGCCGTCTGCCCACCTTGCGCTAGCTGCCGCCCACGCCATCGCCGCCCCTGCCTCGCGTCGAGCCGCACCCGCTCCGAAAGGCCACCGCCGCCCTCCTCGCGTTAAGCCTCCACCTGCTCCGCAAGGCCTCATCTAGTGTGTAGTGATAGTCTTTAGAATTTAGTTAAGCGACTGATTATTGTATCCATGTACTGTTCACTTGTTTGTAAATAAATATATGTTCCTCGACAAGCCGTCTTTCACTGAGTCCACTTGATACCCTCGTATCAATCGATATTTTTTTTTGATATATCGATATTTTTTTCCGATATATCGATACTTTTTTTCCGAGATATCGATATTTTTTTCTGGCGACCTTTTTGTTTTTGGTCGCCAAATCGATATATTTTTTCCGGCGACCTTTTTTTTTTGGTCGTCGATATTTTTTTGGTGGCCAAAAACTTTTTTCCCTTACTTTTGTTACATTTTTGGAAAAAATAATATCGATATATCGATATATTTTTCTTGATATATATCGATTATTTTCGATACTTTTTTAAAATATCGATATTTTTTTCATTTACCCATCCCTTTCCAGCCGTGCCGGACAATACCTCTGAAGTAGTGATGGGTCCATTCTGTACTAACTACTTCAATGTAGTACTACATTGCATTGAAGTGTTCACTTCACACTTTCTGAAGTGTAGTGCACACTACAAACTACACACACTTCAAAGTTATTCAAAGTACATACTTCAAATAGTACCCATCATTTTAAAGCGAACGCTACAAAGTACACACACTTCAATGTTATTGAAAGCACGAGTACATACTTAAATAGTACATTTTTTGTGAAATTTTTGGGAAGTAGTCGATATAGATAAATGGAGAAATTTTTGGAAATCGAACCCCCCTCCCCCGTGGTTTGAAATATTTTGGGACCGAATGAAGACTTCCTGTAGGCCATTACAATTTTGTAGTACTACAATTAGTTCACTTCGTTAGTACTACAATTTTGTAGTACTGCAGTAGTTCACTTCATTATTAGTACAATTAGTTCACTTCATTAGTGCTACAATTAGTTCACTTCATGTAGTTTTTACTACAAATGTAGTGTACACTTTGTAGTCTTCGAAATGGCGAACGTGTGTGTGTTGTAGTCTTCATTTTGAAATGTAGTTTTTCCCTTCGCTACTCCGGAGAAGTGAAAGTATAAACTGGGTCTGCTCTCGAAATAGATTCTTGTATGGAATATATACCATGGCGGAAGATTGAGAGAGGGGATGCGCGCGGGGCGAGATGCGTCCGTTCGAAATGAAAATCGGCATACATCATCTAGACGGAACTAATTTAGTACAGAGGCGTACTACTGTCTATCTGCATACACACATACATACTTTTGTACATAAGCTTACTGAATTTCAACGATTATTCTTTATGTATTATTTAATAACATCACGCGTTTTGTTATGTACACGATTTCTAGTCGAAGATTTGTGTCAGCATGTAACTATTCATTCGAAGCAGTTTAGAAATAATGATGTAGGTACCTACCTACCTATTTTATTCCGCGCGGCAAATTATATCGAAGATTTGTGATTTTACTTTAATAGTTGTGTCTAAATTAAATAATATAACAAGATATACAAAACCTAGGATTCAGTACATTTTAAATAAGTAATCCTCTGTGAGTGTGATATACCTAGATGATTTCGGGTCGAAACCATCCGGGAGGTCCCAGACCTGTGCGAGCCCGCGGTTACGCCCCCTCGGCACTATCTGTCTCAGATGACTGCGCACCACTGATATCACTAAGGCGGATGAAGGGATACACAAATTAAAGCCAATTATTCCGTAAGTCACTATATTGAGCCTAAGAAATAAAGTCTTAACTACGACCGGTACAAAAGAACAAAAGAACAGTTATAGGAATTTAAAGTTCACAAGACGGAAAGTTATTTATATTGTGCCGAAGCGGCAATTAATTTACGATTAACATTAATTAATCTTAATCTAAAGAGGGAAATAAACAATCAATACAAAAAAAAAACAAAGCACATACACATTAGAATGAATGGTGACGAGAACAGTTTTGGTAGAACTAGGCGGGCGGGAGAAAAAGTCTTTAAGGCGGGGTAAACCTGCTTGCGGAGAACGATGATGGATGCCTTCTTCGTGTTGCTTCTTTCGGTGGGCGGCGGCGTCTGCTGGTCCTCCCCTGTGAACGCAGGTTTCGTCGGCGGCTTCTGGCGTCGTCGTCGGGTCGTTCGTGCAGTCGGCAGCGGGGCCGTTCTCTGTCACTGGGCATCGCGGCGGCACTGATAATTAGGCGTCGCAGCCTTTTACTCCGGACACTTCAACCGTCGCTTCTACTCGGACCTCCCAGGGCATTCGGCCCTGCCGTTGTTACGGGCAGGGCTAGAGTTCCTAGGTCGTTCACTTCGACTCTCTCTCAACTCCAACTTCCACTCAACTTCTTAGCGGCAGGTTCCGCCTTATATACTCTCCCCTGCGATCCAGGGTATGGTCACCGAGGTTCGAGGAAACGCCTCAAGCTTCTCGTTGGCTGCATGTGTGTCGTCTCTGCCGGTTGGCCCCTTCCAGGTCTGCCTCCGTCGTCCATTGGCTCCCCTTCGTTCGTCCCAGGTCCCGATTGACATCATTGGTTACGGGACGCGGCGTTTTATCCGTTACGCCCCCTATTGTTTATGCACTTCACCCGCGCCGGTTGCGCCCTCGGCGGCCTCTTAGGCCTAAACTGTTTGTCGATTTTCGTCAACACTCCCCGCACCAATGTCACTTTGTTTTATATTACCTCGTCACCATCTTCATTCCGCCTTTTTTTATCGTGGGTATACATTATTAGGAAAATTATATTACATTACAATTACAATAACAAATCGAATTAGAACTAAAGACTCGGAAGGATTTTCCTTTTTCTTCCTTGGAAATAATAAATTTGTTACAGAAACAAAAAAATACCATATCACTTCATTGAGCTGACTGAGGCCCGGTTGTTTCAAGTTCGATCAAAGTAAGCGTAGAGTTTAAACTCAAATTTTAAGTACTTTTTTCAAAAACGGGTTGTTTCAAATCGGATTAAGCGAAATCTGTCAGAGAATTCTGAGCGGAAATTTTAGATTAAACTCTCGGTCAGAAACGCACATGCTCACTGCGCAATGTAATTGACATCTGTCAATAAAATATTTTTTTATTAATTTTTCGACATTTTACATACAAAGCGTCGAAATATACAATATTATGTAAGGTGACACAGGTTTTTCTGACGATTGATTGATCCTACAGTATATCCTTAACAGGAGAAGTAATTTACTTGGACCTCGAACAATACTTTTTTGTCAGAAGAAATTGATTTTTCCGCAACTCTAAATGAATTTTACCGCAGGGCATTGTCGACAATATTTTTTTTCAAGGTTTGTATTTTACTCGGGTTTTGATAATTTTACATTTATATCGATGAAAGATGCGTAGGTGAAGCATCTGGAATACTGTTTCTTGGACTGAGGATAGGGTCAGCCATTACCAGAGCAATGGCTGACCACGGACCACATTTTAGTCAGCCGAAGAGAACTATAAAAATCAGAAATATATTTGTCATTATGTCCAAACAAAATATCAAGTTACGACAAACGGTACTAGGTACCAGATTTGGTAATTGCTATATTGTAGGAGACCGGGACTATGCCCTCAAACCATATGTACAGCAATTTTTAATGCTACAATGGGCCTGAAGGCCCAATTTTAATTGCGGTCCGACAAGAACACCTAGATTTTAAAGAAATCAGAAAGATGTATTGTGACCTCACCGGGAATCGAACCTGGAATTCTCAGTACGCAGAGCCAGTAACATGGCCACTGGTTTGGTCATGTGGAACAGATGAGCAAAGAAAGGATGGCAAGGAAAATTGTTTGTCGAAAGCAGCAGAAGCAGAGGACGTCCGCGGAATAATAGTAATAAAACAATATATTCGGTGTATGAAATTCTTTTATTTTATTGTATTTTATATACCTACCTATTAACGGGAAAATGAATATTTTAATAAAAAATACAACTTGTAATAAAATTAAGCCAGATCTCTTTTGTCATTATGCCTTTCCAAAACAACTTCGTGAATTTCCTGCCGATTCTTTAGATAGTTGGGTTTTGAAAATATCTAACTGAACCACATATAATTTATTCTGCATATCACTTTGAGTAGGGCTTTGGATTCACTTTTCTTATTACCTGCAAACAAAGAAAAGGTTATAAACAGAAAAACTAAAGAAATACAATACAGATCAAATAAAAACATATTGTTCTTGCAAACACTAAATAGGTAAGATAACATTTAATTTCATCAATAACTAACCTTCCTGGCGCATTTCATCATATTCTCGAATCTACTTCGAAAATCTATTGGACAGTACGCGTTTAGGCGGGAACAAAGCCACAAAACATTAAATTAGTTGCGTAATGCGGCCCACTAGTCTCCTTTCATCTTCTTGTGGACATCTTCAGTAAAACAGCATTGTTGATGACATGTATCGAAACATCTGCTTTGATCTGCTTGCTGTCAAATGAAATTTAAATTATGTGTTGTCATATGCAAAATTATTTTGGCGTGCTTTTGTCTATGATTTTTATTTTACACAATTGCAACACCCCTAATCCGATTTTAAGAGATTTTTAGTTTGAAACAACTCAATTCTGCGAAATTTCGCGTGATCTTGAGGTTAAGCTCAGTTTAACCCAGGATTTCCGCTTACTTTGATCGAACTTGAAACAACCGGGCCTGAGGCTTTCTTATAATGTTTTTCTTTAAGAGATATAATGTTGAACCTTATTACTTTGGAGGTGGATGTGTCCTCTGGTTTTGGATAGAATTGAACTCAAGGGTCACCACTCCGCTTGTAGAGTCGGAGATCTCTGCTGCGGTTGATGATGTAAAATTCGCGATGGTTTGATAGAATTTATTCAATTACCAAACACAAGTTATAAAGAATTCAGTAGTGTACAAAGATTACAATTAAAAGCGTGACGTTCAAAGGTATGACGGCAAGGGCTTCCGCTGTATCCGAGAAGCCCCGCTGGAGTGAGATGGTTTGTTCTTGCGGGCGCGTGCTTATATAGTCATTCAGAACAAAGGAATCGGAGGTGTTATGATTTCCTCTTTACTCGGCCGCGCATGTGGGTATTTAGCTTAGATCAACGAGGTGCGTTTCGTCACTCCGATAGTCTATGCCCTCTGCTATACCTCGCCTTTGTACTCCGTCATCGGTCTGGCTTACATTTGCCTTGCTCAGCAATATTGTCTCAACCTCTGTATCGAGGGCGACGGCCTGCCGTACTCGACGTCAGCATCTGTGGTAACTCATTACACGGGTGTCTGTGTGTATGTGTCTCGGGCCACCACATTACTAGGAAAAATATTAAGAGTGCCTGGTAAAAGATCGACTAATCGACATCAGTATTTACCTACACCTACTTTACTACAATTTATATATTTTTATTTTGTAACTACTGAAATTATTTTATCTTAATTTCGTATGCACATTTTCTTTATATTTTCTTTAGGTCTTTGCCTTCTTGCGAATGTACGTAATTCATGCAATTACAAAGCCAAATTATTAAAGAAATTCATACAGTTACGATCATTAGCGGTCGATTAACACAAGAGAGATTAGAGTGACTCATATTTTTGGAGACAACTAGTGAATATAACAAACAATCCACAATGGATAACATATTATTACAATTAGAAAAAAATCATTCAGAAAATTCTTTTTGCCAACAGATTTCCAGAGGCCAGAGAAATTTAATCGCGATCTTATTTTTCATTAACTGTGTCACCTGAATATCTACAATTGTTACCTCTTTTCACAAGATAATACCTTATTACGTTGGGTTGTCAATATTAAAACATTAAGAAAATAATAATCGAGAGCTTGCATAATCTCTGATAGATTAACGTTCTCCTTACGGACTAATTAAAACTAACAAATTAACATTATTTCTAGTAGTCACTCAAACTAACGACCAGCTGGGAAATCCCTTATATTACGTTAACAGTTTAAAAAGCAAAAAAACAATATAAAAGAACTATATACATAATCAACTTAATTTCGCCTCGTATTACATTACTGAATCTACATTTGCCACCTTGCTAATAATGTCGGTACATGGATCTACAATACCTATCCCCTGGCACCGGCTACATTAATTAAACATATGCAGTCGTGATCAACCGATCCACATCATTGAAACTTTGCGCCCTTATTATCGGCCCCCCTATCCTATAGTTATAATTACGCCGTTTATATTGATTACGTATGCTGTATCGCGAAGATACTCTGAATCGTCACCATCTGGGCTCCGTGCATTCTTCTAAAAGAAACGTAGGCATTCTCCATCGTTGACAATTGTTTTACGATGACCCTTCGAAACATTATTCCTTTCGTCTAAGGAAATGTATTCTCGAAACATTTGGCTATTATTTTACGAAAACGCTTTTTAAGTTTTTGTTCGCGTAGCTTTCGAGGGCTCGCTGCAACGTACCCATTGTTTTGTATATTGGCATTTGGCCTCAACGTCTATTTTTTTTATCGTTTATATGAGGGTCAGCCCGGTTGGAAGACGTTCATCTTGTCGTAAAAAAGAAATGTTTGCTCGGAACCACAGGTGCAGGCGTATTGTTCTTCCTAACAAAAAGACCATGCACTTTAATGTCTCTGACCCTCCAGCTTTCTAATCCATTGCCTAACGTCATTTTTATGACGGGCGATCCTAAGAGCAATCGTCCGTCGCAACGCTATAAGGAATGGTTTGTCGCAATGTTATTTTTAAACAAAAGGTTAGGTATATCGCCTTCGGACGAAAGGTCGAAACTGCCGGTGAAGCGCCGCGACACATGTCACGTAATTTTTGAAATCTGGGTAGGTACTTCACGTTTGGTATTTCGATATGAAAAAAGTAATAATGCGGTTCGCGTCATATTCCGGCGTATCAAGTGCATTAAAAACATTTTTTTGGATATTGCTGCCTTTGTTTTTATACCATTTTCGTATATACAATTTTCAAGTACTTGATAATGTGTGGATGTTCTTACAATGTAATTAATTGTATTTAGCACATACCTATTTAATATTCGAATTAAATGTATTTTAGACCTCCGTGGAGCTTTGAAACATACAGCATAACCATGGAGCGCGGCTGCAAAATGCCGCCCAACCCACCCAATGGTCACTACATCGCCGGTGCTAACAGAGACATACCAGTTGGATACTCTCTGCCTTTTTATGCTGTACTCTTTCTGGAGTGTGACTCTGGATACGCTCCTACGGGTTACGAGGGGATGGTCTCTTATTGTGTTCACCAAACTCAAAGCTGGGATCCGTCCTTGACCTGTCTAAGTAATAATCAAATCGATATCTTGTCCAATACAGTAGAACCCCGTTTAATTCTAAATTTGAGGTACAAAAAAAATTTAAATCGCTATGCGATCGCGAAATTCGCCGAAAATCGTAAAACTAATGAAAAACGGCCATTAATTTTGTGAAAAACGTCCGTATTATTGCATTTTTCAATAAATCATTACGAAAACGCAGTACAGTAAAACCTCGGTTTTACACTTCCCCAGGGGACAGCAAAAAACGGGGTAAAACTGAGGAAAACGTAAAAGTTAACATATGAAAATTATATAAAAATGGGCTTTCGATGAGAATAAAAACAATCAATACTTTAATTTTCAAAAATGTTCATTTTGATAAAAAAACTTAAAATAACTCTATTTACATAATCCGGGATATTCGGCCCGACCGCGATTTGGAGTCTTCTTTAGGATGATACCATCCGCAGAATGTTTTCGCGGACATTAACCATTCTGTCAATATTTTTACATTTTTTTAATCATCTTCTTGACAATGACAAATTGTAAAGAATATTAACAATTAAAATGGCTAACGTAATATCAAAAATATAAATTCAAAATAAATAATAACTGTCAAACCATTTCACCCGCGCAAAACGGCGATTTTCGTGCCGGCGAATGGCTGACGGTAAAAGGAGTCATTAGTTAAACGTTTAAAATATTTACACTCAATAAATAGTTTGCCCCTTTTTACGTTACTTCATTAGTTATGTAATATGTACTCGCTCGAGCCGGAACCCAAAAACGAAAGATGCTCCGTTGAAAATACAAAATTTATCTAATGTTAAGGTGTTCAATTTTTGGAAAGAAAAAAGGAAATTTTGCTCGCTAATTTTAATGAATGAAGAGTTGAATTTTATATTTCGGTGTAAAACCTGGGGAAATTAAAATATTTTTCCGCGTAAATTGCGCGAAATATTTGTGTGGGAATGTAGGGAGATTAAACGGGACTTTTTATTCTATATATTATGATATTTGTTCTACTCACGCTTGGAAAAAATCGAAATATATTTTTCAATTTTGTTAAATTTCAAAAAAAATCGAATTGTTTGAAATGTACCTATTGATTTGTGGCTCAAGGGTCTAGAAATTATTTTGAATTACGAAATACGGGGTTTGAGAATTATTGGGGTTAATTTATTATAAAATTAACATTTTGGGGCTTGTGGGTTTTAAAAATTTCGAATTATAGCGAATTTTGAATTAACGGGGTTTTACAGTATTTCTTTTTTCCAACTCTACTGTCATCGATATTTTTAACAGTCAAAATGACATCTTACGATAATCATACTGATCATATTTAACCAACCTACAAGCTTACAAACCATGTTTTGAAACCGGTTTGTACAAGCGCAAACCATGTTGATCTGATCTTGTGTTCTGAGGTATAAAATGAAAATCATATAGGAAGATTTTCGGCCGCTTATTTTGTTTTTTCTTCAAGTTTACTGTTTTTGCAGGAGTTTCCTCTTTAAATGTTGAATTCCAGCTATCTCTCCATCGCTTGGGAGGTCTCCCTGGTGGACGCGGTCCATCTGGTACGTGCATGCATGGTACATGCAGAGCTATGTATGGTAATCTTGTTGTACTCATTCTCTGTACGATGTGGTTGGACGGGGCTCATTGGCAAGACAAAATATATTGTATGAAAAGAACACAATACACTATCTTATGTTAATATGCAATGAAAATTTGATCAAAAAAATTAATTCTGTATTATCTGATGTCCAATGATGAATTTGTTTCAGAAATGTGTCCTCCACCAATTGTACCACATTCTTCAATAAATTGTAGCACTCCCGATCAATTTCATGAAACAGACGCATGGGAACAAGTTTCGTGTTCTGAGCCAATGAAGAATGGCACAGTCGCTATTATCGAGTGCAAGAATTCTTATTACACTGATTTTATAATCCCTCCAAATGTCTGCAGGGATGGAAAGTGGGATAATCCCATGCCAGTATGCAAATCTAAAAACTTGGGGTAATTTATATATTTATGTTTCTCTATTTCACTGCCTCATTGTTCTTCTCGCCTTCATTAATTACATTTTTCTTCAGATATTATATCCCAGTTCTTACAAATGGAAGCTGTGTGTTGCCAGATCACGATCCTAATGGACATTTTGTTTATCTTGCTGATTCCGAATTGACAACGGGAGATGTGGTGCCCAAATCATCCACTTTGATTTTTACCTGTAATTCTGGATACTACCTCGAGGGAAATAATATTTCAATTTGTCTGCAGAACAGGTGGAACAATATTCCCAAATGTTTAAGTGAGTAGTTTAGTCGTACTATTATACTGGGTGTGAGAGTACACCAAGCAATCGAGTCGCTGATATTGAAAGTGGACTATTTTTTTTAGTTTTATTTGTTTAATTAAATGTTAGAGCACAGTGTACAAACCAATTACAAAGATTCACAGATTTTTAAGGCATAGTAAATTAAGTACTATGTTGGATAAAAGTAATCAAGTATAGTATAAAAGTAAAATAATTTCAATAAATACATAAATGACATTACATCATTACTAAATAAATGTAAAATAAGAGTATTTGCAGACAACGCTTTAATATACATAGAATAGAGGATAGCGACCTGGAAACAGCGATCTACAACATTAAAAAGAACTGTAGGAAATATTAAAATGGCTTCAATTCAACATACTTAAATGAAATGTTTCAAAAACAAAATGTATTAAAATTGGAAGCAAAAAAAGAACAACCAAATATAATGTGAAACTAGAAAATGAGATATTAGAAAACGTAGACAGCATAGAATACCTAGATGTAAATATTTAACATATTTAAAACAGACTTCCCGACAATCAGAATATACTCAATTAATAAAATAAAAGCTTTAATAAACAACTGGCTTACCTCTAAGATAGGAACAGCAACTGAAAATTTACTTACTGTAATTCCAAAATAATGTCTATAAATAAAAATATATACCTATATAAATAAATAAATAAATTAAGGAAAATAAAAAATAATCTTAAACAAAACTTTAACCCTTTTTATATTAAACAATATTCTACACATATTTACACTTGGACTTATGACTCACTCAACCTATCACTAACATTGCACTTGATACTTTGTAGATACATAATTATTACCTAATGAAAACAAATATTATTGACGAATTCAAAAAAATATTATAATTGTGTTCTATAACGCCACTCTGGGACAGGCGTAGCCTAGTAGAGTGGCATAATCCACAAATCTAACAAAAAAAAAATTGTGTAACCTTATCTTATATTTTTATTGTTAAATTATTATTAAGTACCTATATATTGTAAACAAGGATTTTTTGAAATAAATAAAATAAATAAATAATCATAGATTCAAAACTAACATTTACAAAAAATACTGAATATGTTGTGAAGAAAGTCACAAAAAAGTGTCCTACTTTGCAGTACAAACTAAAGCATTCTTTTAAATGCGGTAAGACAATATTGAAGAGGTCAATATCGATGCAATTGTTATTGAAAGTTTTGCATGAGCGAAATAAAAATGTAAAAAATGTTTACATTTTTGCAAGGTTTTTATCATTTTATTCGACTTGTATTAAAGCGAATGAATTTTTCATAATCGACGTAAGTTACTGTAATGATAGTTCAACTATTTGCAAAAAATAAGTAAGAAATATTAAAAATAAAAATGCAAACTTTGATATTGCATATCTCCATAACTATTGATATAAGGCCATGGTTGCTTGAACATTTTAGACTCATAACATAGTCAGGAATCTACCTGCCGAGTTTCTGCTAGCTCTGGTACACCCTGTATAACTAAAAATACTTTTTTTTAAATATTGATTGTATTATTTGTATGTACTTATCTACTTATTTTATTTGATTAATTACACCTACATGTTTCGGAAAAACCTTTCCATCGTCAGGGTATTGTATAACTATATGTTATAACAACACCCTGACGATGGAAAGGTTTTTCAGAAACATTTAGGTGTAATCAATCAATTAAATAAAAAAATAAAAAAAATAAAAATATGTACATGTTTATTAATATACAATATTATGATTCTCCCGCACATCGATTATTGTTCCAGTATATTATTTATATGCTACGAAGGAATGCTAAAGAAACTTTAAATAGTACAAAACAGAGTGATGCGCATAATATTGAAGTGAAATGTTGTAACTGTACGTCATTTATGTATATTATGAATAGTAATGGGCTGAGTAAACTCCCTTGGGGGACTCCCGAGGAGATGCGAGCCCAATCTGATTTGAAATCGCCTACGACTACCGCATGGTTCCTGTTGCTGATACAGCTATATAAAAGTTTTTTGACTAAAATGCGATGATCTACTTTGTCAAAGGCCTTACTCAAATCTGTGTAAATGGCGTCGAGTTTGCTTTACCAAGTTACATAATTTGGTTTTTACAAAAACGAGAGAAAGTTTGGTCTTATTACTTTTTTCACAATACTTATTCGGCAGAGTGAGCAAATTTCACCATTTATTCTCATATCTTCTCTTGCGTTTTTTATCACATTCTTGTATGGAAATATATAATTTAAAAATTTATTCATCAGGTTACATATGTATATCTTATACATATGTATATCTTGTTAAAATGTATAATATGTATATCTTGTTAAAATGACACAAACCAAATTATATAATTAATTAATAAATTACCAAATCTTCGATGTTTTAAAAATGAAGACAATTGCTCCATTTTGTGGGCCTTTTAGACTGAATGGTCTTTTTTTTTCAATAATACATATTACAAAGTAAACGATTACCTTAACTTGTTGCAAAATCTGTTAGTTTTGTTAACTTACAATTTATGTTTTAAAAAACACTGTTTTTATACCTAATATTTTATTTTTTGTGTGCTATTGCAAGCCAATACTAAACCTTACAAATTTCTTTAATAAAATGTTACTATTTATTGCTCTAAAAGAAATTCAAAAATATAACCATACAATACCTACTTTTATTTTTAAAACCTATGTAGCATATTAATTTTTATAATTTTTCCTCTTCTTTCGTTAGTATATTTTGGCATTTTATAGAACATCTTCATTGTATGTACTATATGTTGTATGATCAATTTCTGAGATTTAGGTTGGTCATGCTTATGTTGATTTGCACGCAAGAAGACAAGATCTGACTTGAGTGTAATGAGTACAGCATAATTGCACTTGGTCCACTATTATGAGAATTTACACATGTCCCATTATATTATAGTAAAACAACAGATTAATTAAGCCTGCAAGAATAAATCTTTTACATAAGTCAATTTTCACTTTATACAAGGCCCGTATTTACAAAATACACAAATTGATAATTCATACTTGAAGATAATAGGTACATATGAATGAATATATTAAAAAAATATGAAATGAAATAATTTGATTTTATAACGTAGATCATTATTATTATTTTTTAGTCATTCAAGAGGAAGACAAGAAAATATTACGAGTGAGTACATAGTATGTCTCCCACAATTATAGGACAACACAGATTAGACAGTGATAATAAGGATTAATTTAACAAACACAGATAGATTATAAGATCCAACCAATCAATTCAATTTCAATTTTCATTTTTCATTTTCAATTCAATTCAACTCTACTCTCTGTATTATGATTGCAAGAGTTTCTATTTATTCTATCATTTCCAGCATATGTAAATATAAACATCTTCTTTTTAGAAACGTGCAACGTTTTGGTATCTTTGACAGTAGATTTTGCATGCAGTTTAAATGGAGTTAGAATAAATTGCTCAGAGCCATTACGGAATGGAACGTTAGTGATGTCCAAGTGCAAAAACTCTTACAGGGCTCTACAGCTGGTCTTGCCCTTCGTAACATGCATAGAAGGAATTTGGGACAAGGATCCACCTAGATGCATAGCAGGTTAGTGTCAAATGTCACATCATTTGTGTCGCAATGTACCTACTAATTCTATTTGTCATGGATTTGAGTTGTCAGTTTATTATGAAAATAAGAAATGACCATTTGACAAGAAATGACAATGTCAGTGCATCCATTAATGCAACTCATTATAATATATTATAATATTCTTCTTTCACAAGGCAATCAATCATCATTCAAGAAAATCAAAATTCAAAAATAACATTTTATTGCAATTGACAATATGATCATTGATGCAAAAGATTAAACAACATCCTTGAATGATTATTCCTTTTATAATGTTACACAATAATATATTATTTAGATGACATTATGTTATACCATTATGCACAAAATGTATGGGCATGTCATGCCTGTGTTTGTGCTAAACTAAATATAATATTGCGAAAGTATTTATTGCTCACCACTCATTTCTACAATTGAAGCATCAACTGAGACAACATTGTTAGTGATAAAAAATTTGAACATAAGTTATGCATGGAACAATGTTTTATGACCATCGTAGAAAGAGATTAAATCTGGCAAAAAAATGTTGACGAGTTCAAACATAATAAAAAAATTTCCAACACATAGCGATATGGATTAGTACACACTATGGGCACTATGAATTCTGTCTGTTAAATATCACAAAGACTAATCCAGGTACCTGTTAAGCGTATCTAAATCTTGTTTGCATCTTAGTGAATGTAGTTTAGTAATAAAGAATGGTAGCCAAAATATAATAGAATTGCAATGCATGAAATAGAAAGGATGGTAATTTTTTATTTTTTTGTATAGTGTTTAGGTATATATTTACTTTATAACCTTTGGGTTTTTTTTAATGTGATTCCTAAAATGTACAGAATTTTTTCAGAAGGATATTTTACAAAAGCATGCTGCTAAATACTTACAATGTATGTAATGATAGTGAGAATGGTTAAGAGATTTCACTCTGAAGATGCAAGCTGAATTCCGGCTTAAAGTGAGTGTTTGAATACGGATTGGAATGGATAAATTATTGGGAAATGGATTTATGGAGTACAGGTTTATGGAGAGGTCAATGGGCAGTGAAAGGAAGCATGTTCTCACCTTGTTTTTCTCTGGATCCAGGTAGATGGACTGGTTTCTTCCTTATCAGAAGGGTGCTACGTCTCAATGTGTTCTTCTGGTTCACTTTGTTCATTATCTGAAGGATTTGTATGGTCATGTGCAAAGGTGTAGGAAAAGGTAGATGTGTTCAATAACATCTGGTCCTGCTCATAAAGATCGAACAGTGAGGTTGATTTTTTTTAAATAGATGCGAAATATATATCACATCATTATTCTTCCCCCTATTCAAACTAAGCATGTGTCATGGAAAATAAGATTAAACTGGTAGACTTCCAACAAACCGAGTGATGAGTAATTGGTATTGATATGACACAAAGACTAATTCAGATATTTTTCAGAATGCGGAACAGTCACTCCTGAAAGTGAAAAAAAAATAATTAGTGGAAGACCCACCAAACTTGGCGAGTTCCCCTGGCATGTTGCGCTGTACGATCATGGAAGGTATACCACTAACCAACAGGTATGCGGTGGCTCAATCGTGAATGCTTTGATTGTGATTACAGGTGAGCACTCTACTATTCTATCTGTTAAATATCACAAAGACTAGTCCAGATACCTTAAAAGTGACATTATATGCTGATACGACGATGAGGCTATTAGTTGAAGATGTGAGTGAAAATCAGCGATGCCAGCCACTTTTTCTCAAAATGTTTCTTGAATGTTTATCACATTTTTACATGAAAAGATATCAATTAAAAAATTTCTGTGTATAGTTTTCTGGAATATTCTGCCATGTATATAAGACCTCACTGTCTGACGTTTCGGATCCCATTGCAGAGATCATCATCAGGGCTGATGGACCCTGCAATGGGATCCGAAACCTCGGCCAGAGAAGTCATATATACACGGCAGAATATCCCAGAAAACTAACTGTACACAGAAGATTCTGAACGGCTGTGAAAACCTGAGAATATTTGTAATTAAAAAATTATTCATCAAATCTCAACACAGGTCTAACCTAGAGGAACAGGAAAAGAAACAATTGTAATTAAAATTTGTATAGATATAATAAAAAATTTAAAATATCTGATTGATTTGTTGCTTTCGAAGCAGCCTGTGGAAAGGAACAAAACCGTGATATTGCACTCTTCACTCTGTCAAAAAGTTATTTAAAATCCCAACCGCATTTTGTAGCGGCCAATCATCTTAAACATTCCTAGAGAGTGAAGTAGGTATTAGATACTACTCACAGAGATAGGACATTAAACTTCCAGAGATCTAGAAATGTTTTCTACTGTCTAAAGTTCGGCATTTATTATTAAACTTGTCATATCTTTTTTTCTTCGTTTTTTAACACTCGTGTATAGAGAAGGAGTACAGGTACATTTTAAAACAGTTTCATGATTATGTATTATGTGTCTAGTAGGTGTTTGTATATATGTTTTTTGGTTTTAATTATTAATTTTTTCTGATCTGTTATATTTCTGATTGTTTGGGGGGATTATAAAAGAATTTAATACAAAGAAAACTAAAATGATTTTGGATAGCGGAATATCGAAAATCACTTCTTGTGTTTTATGTATTTTTAATTTTGATTATTTGGATTATTGATTTTTTTTATACTTACTTACCATCACGCCGTTTCACCATGAGGGTAGGCAGAGAGGATAGAGCGCCACACTCTTCTGTCCTGACATACAACTCTCGCCTCATCCACATTCATACATCTTCGCATGCAAGCTCGCCGGTTGTTGAGGCTTCTAACGGGGCCACCTTCCAGTATTTGGTTAATCTGGTCATGCCTCGTTTTCCGCGGTCTCCTTCTCTTTCTGGCGCCATCAACACTTGCACTATATATCTTTCTTGCCATTCTTTCCTCATTCATTCGCTCAACATGTCTAAACCATCTGAGCGACCCTTTTTTAATTCTATTAATTATGCTAAGACCAGATTTACATTCATTCCTAATATCTGAATTCTTTACTCTATCATAAATTGATTTATCACACATACGTCTCATCTCCACTGCATTCAATCTACTTTCGTTCCTCTTCTGCCAGCTCCAGGCTTCGCTTCCATACATCTCCACTGCATTCAATCTATTTTCGTTCCTCTTCTGCCAGCTCCAGACTTCGCTTCCATACATCAGTGTTGGTACCAGAATTCCATTATGTACTGCTAGTTTTGCCTCGGTAGACATATTTCTATTAGAAACTATTGCGTTCAAAGCACCGTTCACCCTATTCCCCGCAGTCACTCTCCTCTCGATATCTTTCTCAACATTCAATCTTCTATGGAACATACTTCCCAAGTACACAAACTCATCTACCTGTTCCAAACATTCATTACCTACTAGAATTTCACACGTTGTCTTACTTTCCTCATTCTCAAATACCATAACTTTTGAATTATTTACGTTCATAATAAGGTCACTTTCCTTGCATACATCATACATCCTGCTTACTAGACTCTCTTTTTTTCTTATACATTCGTTCGCATAGGACCAAAATCGACGGTCCGACGAAGAAAAAAATATATTTGTGTTTAATTTTTTAAATGTATTTTTTGATTAATGTATTTTGATAATAAATGTCTTGAATAAATTTGATAGGGTCTACGCCGTAAACAGGCGAACATGAAGTAATATAATATGTAGGATGTTTGTTGCTAAAATTAATGTAAAATGTAATAATTTATATGTTATAACTGTCAATGAGGTCTCGTTAATGAGTCATCCATTAGAGCGTGAACCGCGGCCGCAAGGGAGTAATTAAAAATGTCACCAGACCAGAATAAAAAGGCTGCGAAAACCTAGCGAAATTACAGTGTTCATTTCCGTGTTCGTGTAGTTTCAGAGCTTGTTGCCGTGTTGTGCAACAGTGCTCGGAACTCAGTGCCTGATACAGTGTTCGCGTTCGTTGCCATGTTTGTGCAACAGTAGAATTCTATTCAACGTTACTCTGTCGGTTTCGCTAGGTTTCCTTCTGAAACAAAAACTTTGCTTCATTTATTTTTTATTTTCTTGTGTGTAAATTCTGTGAACCTAAAAGCCCCGAGAGAAACACCGTCGATCAAAGCGTTGCTCTCCGGTGTTTCAAAGGTATCATCGACATCACCAGGAATCAGAAGCGAGTTGTGCCTCATCGTCAGCTAGCATCAAGACGCCCAGAGCCTCAGCGCACAGACGGGTAATCGGTGATCCACCCTATATAAAAATAATTGTCTGTTACGGGCGCATCTGTCCGTAACATACATCATACATCCTGCTTACTAGACTCTCTTTTTTTTGTATATATCTATTATTTTTGGTACTTTGAATTCTTTATATCAGAGGTCGACAAAGTGTGGCTCCGGAGCTGCATGCGGCTCTTTGGCCCCGTAAGTGCGGCTCTGGCACAAATATCCACGGACAGGCGCGCCAAGAGTGTCGGTCTGGAAGGGAAAGGAAACGAAACACACCTTTGTCAATAAATAATCCACACGACTTTATAGGTATTAGATACTACTCACAGAGATCGGACATTAAACTTCCAGATTACTATCTAAAGTTCGGCATTTATTATTAAACTTGTCATATCTTTTTTTCTTCGTTTTTTAACACTCGTGTATAGAGAAGGAGTACAGGTACATTTTAAAACAGTTTCATGATTATGTATTATGTGTCTAGTAGGTGTTTGTATATATGTTTTTTGGTTTTAATTATTAATTTTTTCTGATCTGTTATATTTCTGATTGTTTGGGGGATTATAAAAGAATTTAATACCAAGAAAACTAAAATGATTTTGGGTAGCGGTACATCGAAAATCGCTTCTTGTGTTTAAT
The DNA here is from genome assembly GCA_016648135.1 of Agrypnia vestita. Lineage (NCBI taxonomy): Eukaryota > Metazoa > Arthropoda > Insecta > Trichoptera > Phryganeidae > Agrypnia > Agrypnia vestita. The sequence goes on from JADDOH010024459.1 coordinate 35,711, forward strand.
GTATTTTTAATTTTAATAATTTGGATTATTGACTTTTTTTATACTTACTTACCATCACGCTGTTTCACCATGGGAGTAGGCAGAGAGGATAGAGCGCCACACTCTTCTGTCCTGATATACAACTCTCGCCTCATCCACATTCATACATCTTCGCATGCAAGCTCGCCGGTTGTTGAGGCTTCTAACGGGGCCACCTTCCAGTATCTGGTTAATCTGGTCATGCCTCGTTTTCCGCGGTCTCCTTCTCTTTCTGGCGCCATCAACACTTGCACTATATATCTTTCTTGCCATTCTTTCCTCATTCATTTGCTCAACATGCCTAAACCATCTGAGCGACCCTTTTTTAATTCTATTAATTATGCTAAGACCAGATTTACATTCATTCCTAATATCTGAATTCTTTACTCTATCATAAATTGATTTATCACACATATGTCTCATCTCCACTGCATTCAATCTACTTTCGTTCCTCTTCTGCCAGCTCCAGGCTTCGCTTCCATACATCTCCACTGCATTCAATCTATTTTCGTTCCTCTTCTGCCAGCTCCAGACTTCGCTTCCATACATCAGTGTTGGTACCAGAATTCCATTATGTACCGCTAGTTTTGCCTCGGTAGACATATTTCTATTAGAAACTATTGCGTTCAAAGCACCGTTCACCCTATTCCCCGCAGTCACTCTCCTCTCGATATCTTTCTCAACATTCAATCTTCTATGGAACATACTTCCCAAGTACACAAACTCATCTACCTGTTCCAAACATTCATTACCTACTAGAATTTCACACGTTGTCTTACTTTCCTCATTCTCAAATACCATAACTTTTGAATTATTTACGTTCATAATAAGGTCACTTTCCTTGCATACATCATACATCCTGCTTACTAGAGTCTATCATCATACATTATACATCCTGCTTACTAGACTCTCTTTTTTTTCTCATACATCATACATCCTGCTTACTAGACTCTCTTTTTTTCTTATACATTGGTTCGCATAGGACCAAAATCGACGGTCCGACGAAGAAAAAAATATATTTGTGTTTAATTTTTAAAATGTATTTTTTGATTAATGTATTTTGATAATAAATGTCTTGAATAAATTTGATAGGGTCTACGCCGTAAACAGGCGAACATGAAGTAATATAATATGTAGGATGTTTGTTGCTAAAATTAATGTAAAATGTACTGTCAATGAGGTCTCGTTAATGAGTCATCCATTAGAGCGACGACCGCGGCCGCAAGGGAGTAATTAAAAATGTCATTATGACTCACTCAGGCCGCGGGCGCGTGTAAATAAATAAATTGTAAATTCTTTTGATAACCTTGTTACGAACGAAAATCAGGTAGCCGTCTGGGAAGCGGCCGGCTCAAGCGTAGTCGCCCGCAAACCCCAACCAATAGAAAATAAGTTGGTTAATAGTCGAGACCCAGCTGACTCGTGGCTTGAAAAAAAAAGCTGTGAATTTTTTCACATGGCGCTATTTTATGATTTCCCATCACTAGAGCTCCATCGCTAGAGAGCTCGATACATAAAGTGTTGGGTATCATTTTAATCAGAATTACAAGTGCTATCTGATGCAACAATTAAAAGGTACAATTTTTGGGAAACAAGAAAGTTAGAAATTTCATCACATGCACTTGATTTACAAGCGCTGACACGTTCGGTTAGTAATCTACGTATTGCCACCACATGTGGGCGTGTCAGACGCATATTTTGACATACGACTCATCAGCGGGAAATACGGGAGAGCGGGTTAATCATCAAAACACTAGCGCGCCGCGAGATATGCGCTGCCGGCGCACGGTATTGCCGAGGCCCGAGGGTCGTTCCACCGCGCAAAGCGCACAGCCTCCGTGGTCCACCACGTTACGCCGAAACGCATAATTAAGATGAAGATCCCCTCTCCCGCTAATCCCTTTTTGGTAGTTATTTTCCCCTTACTTTGGCTGGACCAGAATAAAAAGGCTGCGAAAACCTAGCGAAATTACAGTGTTCGTTTCCGTGTTCGTGTAGTTTCCGAGCTTATTGCCATGTTGTGCAACAGTGCTCGGAACTCAGTGCTCGATACAGTGTTCGCGTTCGTTGCCATGTTTGTGCAACAGTAGAATTCTATTCAACGTTACTCTGTCGGTTTCGCTAGGTTTCCTTCTGAAACAAAAACTTTGCTTCATTTATTTTTTATTTTCTTGTGTGTAAATTCTGTGAACCTAAAAGCCCCGAGAAAAACACCGTCGATCGTAGCGTTGCTCTCCGGTGTTTTAAAGGTATCATCGACATCACCAGGAAACAGAAGCGAGTTGTGCCTCATCGTCAGCTAGCATCAAGATGCCCAGAGCCTCAGCGCACAGGCGGGTAATCGGTGATCCACCCTATATAAAAATAATTGTCTGTTACAGGCGTGTCTGTCCGTAACATACATCATACATCCTGCTTACTAGACTCTCTTTTTTTTTTGTATATATCTATTATTTTTGGTACTTTGAATTCTTTATATCAGAGGTCGACAAAGTGTGGCTCCGGAGCTGCATGCGGCTCTTTGGCCCCGTAAGTGCGGCTCTGGCACAAATATCCACGGACAGGCGCGCCAAGAGTGTCGGTCGGGAAGGGAAAGGAAATACAATTTTTTTGATGTTGGAAGAAGTCATTTCATTCGAAAACAAATTATCCCTTTTTGCTCAAAACATTTTTAATTTTATACTCTTTCACAAGTCCGTCTGGACTTGCTCCTAAAAATGGTAAACCTTTGTCAATAAATAATCCACACGACTTTATAGGAATATTCGGATATGTTTCTATTTGATCACGCACAAGTGTTTATGACTTTGGCATGTTAAATGGACTTGAGATGATCTAATTTTTTTTCGGTCACTATATTTTTTAACAAAGGTTCATATTTAATTAACCATCGTTTGCACACTTTCCCAAAAATTAATGACGTAAACCATAGTTTTCAACATTTGATTGATTCAGCTTGCAGTTCTTCTTTTCAGTGTACGGCCATCTACGTCAGTCAAAGTAATATTTTTCATATGTTTAGTCTTAGAAAAATTAAAATCGGCCTCACCCAGATCAGGTTTTTCTAGACTCACCGTATTTTTTATCATTGTGACTAGTAGTAGCCTTCTTAGTTATAAAAGTATTCGATTAACATATTCTTTTGCGTTTTTCTGATGCCAATTATATAATATTGGTTTTAGTTTCGAGTCGTTCGATTAATTTGTTTGGACTTCGCAGGAATTTTTTTTGCTCAGATAGGTCTCTGTGGTTGTTTTGAATTGAAGGAGACTACTGACGCTGCACATCGTCTTGCATAAGATTGTCTGCCAGGGTACTTTATTTCGTTTTCCACCAATTTCGCTATCACACTATTGAAAATGTCGGCTATATTGCTGTTCACATTATGCATTAGGCTTGGTGCATTATTCACCAATCTGGAAATGAATTTCAATATGACTGAAAATATTAAACCTCTGAACTTTTCATTATTGTTAGTAGATTTTTATCTGAAGAGTCTTCATTTTTAATCAATTTTTTGCAATATGTAGTAGGGTTTGCATAAGCTATGATTACCAAAAACGTGGTGTTGAGCATTCAACAAATCCTATTTCGGTTCTAGAACTTTTGCTCAAAAGTTTTGTTAGCTTGAGCAAAATCCAATGTTGATTATGATTTCCTCTTCATTTTTGTCTTCTATTGTAAATTGAGAAACAGAATCCCTAGTTTTCAACGATTCCTGAACTAAAATAAATGTGAAAGTAAGTAGTTATTCCAAAAATGCTCAAAATACAGTGTATCATGATTCGTGATTCAAAATATTCATTATTTTGCCTTCCCATTTTCACTAAAACAAAAATTATTCTATAAATTTAATTTGTCTCGAACATTAAAAAGATAAACAATATTTAGCTGAGTTTTATATATTATTATATAAAACTCAGTTGTCAACAAAAAAATAAACTTAACTCGTTTTCGATGTCCGCAGCGTAATATACGAATTCAAACGTAGAATGCATCATCGGAAAACGGGCGTGACCTCGCTCGCTGACGGCTCTCAGCCGAATGAAATTCTATTTCAATCGTAAACGTTTATGTTTATAAACATAGTAAAAATGTATGGATGATTTTAGTTGCTTTCTAAAAAATATATGTTTCAATTACCAGGCAATATTTCAAAAATTTAAGCTGGACGAAGTAGGTTATACAAGTGGGATTTTTAGGAAATGATATTTGAGAAAAAAAAATACAAAATACACAAAAATCAATTGAACGCCGGCATGTCTTTTTTATGTTTTTACCCATCTTTACAGAGTGTTATTAAATAAACTATTAATAACTTTTAATTTTGTGATATTAAATTGTGATATTAAATTGTGATATTAAATTGTGATATTAAATGTACTGTATGCTTATTGTATAAATATTCTCCATTGTATCAACTTAACCGTGACTGCCGTTTTGGCTTATTTTGCTCGGCGCCGTCTTAATACAGGTACTTTTATAAATGTTAATGTTAATTTTTTTGTGTTTGAGTTGTTTTTTTTTCTGTTGAATAGCAAAGCAGAAGAAATATGTTTTATCAGTATTAATTGATAGCAGATTTTCATCTGTCCATTTTTTTAGAGTATTTACATCTTCAATTGCTATAGTGTTTGCCTCAGTCCACGTTTTTTTATTAAATATTAGAACCATATTGTCTGTATAAGAAACTATTTGGCCATGTAATTTTAGTTCAAATATGTCATTGGAATTTAAAATAAATAACAATGGTCCAAGTACTGCTCCTCCAAAACAAATTTCATCTCATCTTTTCTTTCCATCCTAGGAGGGGCGAGAGCCAATTACTTCAACACAGCACCTCCTATCCTCCCTGTTCTACATTGTTTCAGTGACTGTAGCCCATTTTAAACTAAACCTCTCTTCACATAGCCTGCCTGCGTGTTTTCTACTGCTTGCCCACAGGATGTTTCATCTGGAATGGTCGAGATAAGCTGTCCACCAGAGTTCTGACTACATTTCCAAGCCCGCTCTGTGTCAAAAAGCAATTGAGGTTTTATCTAATTGCGAGATTCTAATATTGTGCCTGTATTCAGGCATAGTATTTATCTTGACACGGGACAACATACTTTGTGAATACTGGTGAACTATTTGTCTAAATGAATGTTCTATTTTAGCCGCCCATTGTGTTTGGGATAGTCAGAAACGGGCAACGGATCCCCCTTCATATTACGCTGTTGCTGCAGGGAAATTGCACCGAGACTGGGATTCTCCAGAAGATGATGTTACGTTGGTGCAGCGGACTAATGTGAGATAGAAAGATTTTTTATATATATTTTTTGTTGCTTTTGCATCTGCTATTTTAATTAATCTATATATAAAAATTCAACCCGCATATGTTTGTGATTGCAAAACTAGAAAAGTAGTTGGGCGATTGACTTGAAATTTTGACACAACGTTGCATTCGAATACGAGAGCTTTACATCTACACACATATATATATATATGAAACAATCCCTGTCTGTATGTCTGTCTGATCCCTAAACAAATCTACACCGTTTGTCTGATCTGACCTAAATTTTGCATACTTATTCTTTAGGACCCGCTGGGTAACATAGGTGACATCTCCACCTCCCCCTTTACCCCACCCCCTCCCCCTGACGTATTTTCTTTAAAAATATCCACTGTTTGACCGATCTGACCCAAATTTTGCATACTTGTTCTTAAAAACCGGGCAGGTAACATAAGCGACGTCTCCCCTCCCACTTCACCCCTCCCCAACCTACCGATATATTTTCCATGCAAATCTATACCGTTTGTCCGATCTGACTCAAATTGTGCATACTTATTCCAAAGGACCAGGCGGATAACATACGCAACATTTTCCCCTCCCCCCTGACATATTAACTTAAAAAATTTACACCGGTCGACCTATCTGATCCAAATTTTGCATACTTATTCTTTAGGACCCAGCGGGTAACATAGGCAACATTTCTCCTCTCTCTCCCCTGATATATTTAGAATGCAAATCTCTACCGTTTGACTATTCTAACCCAAATTTTGCAAACTTATCTTTAACCTTTACCCCCTCCGACTTAACCCCTCCCCCTTATATATTTTCTGTACACATCTACACCGTTTGACCGATCTAAACCAAAATTTGCATAATTATTCTTTAGGACCATAGGTTACATTTCCCCTTTACCACACCCCCTCCACGGATATTTTTTCATTACAAATCTATACCATCTAACCGATCTGACTCAAATAGTTATTCTTTAGGTCCCGGCGGAAAACATTGGCAACATTTCCTGCCATGACATCCCTTCCATCCCAGGCTAAATTAAATGGAAACATTGTTTTTATTAGAGATTTTGCAAAACAATGGAAATTTTGTGCGTCCCCCATAAAGATATTTTTAGCTAAATCCTTAACCCGGGCAATGCCAGGTACGAACAGTTAGTTCTGAATAAAACTGAAATTAAAAAAACAATAAACTGTGTAACATATAACAATAAATGTTCTTCGTGTAGTTTTTTGGAATATTCTGCCATGTATATCCGACTTCTCTGGCCGACGTTTTGGATCCCATTGTAGGGTCCATCATCAGGTGGTTGTGATGGACCCTGCAATAGGATCCGAAATGTCGGCAAGAGATGTCGGATATGCACGGCAGAATATCCCAGAAAACTACACGCGGAAGATTCTGAACGGCCGTGAAAATCTAAGAATATTTTTAAGAATAAACGTTACTGTAATTTTATGTAAAATAGAGGTCTGTGTTTTTATTTCATTATATCTTATTCTGATTTAAGGTATCCGAAATCTATGTGCCGGACACATACGGAGGAGATGCGCAACATCAGCAGTCTGACATAGCAATGTTAGTGGTAGAAAAGCCATTCCAATTTACTTCTTTCATAAGACCCGTCTGCATTAATTGGGAACCACAATTCGATCAAATTCATCTTACCAATGGAAATCTTGGAGAGGTAAATATTTATTTTTTATAATAGAAAGTATGATGAGGGCGCGGTATATTCTACGCGGCATACATACAAACAATTAATTTTAAAAATTATTGCTCTCAGTTTACCCGTTTCTAACTATCCTTACTTGTTTGTGAGTAAAATTTGTACATTTCTAATTGAATTAAAATAATTCTAAGATATGGATTTTTATCCACTTATTGTGTTGTAAAAATCGAAATGACAAAAAAATTAAAGTCCAAACGAAACTGGCCTTTTCGGCTGAACATGCATTCCTACTCGGCACTTCCTGCCTCTGTCCTGTCAGGTGACTCATTTTCAAACTGTTGTTATTTTAGTTTTTAATGTTTATTTATTTAAGCATACACAGTGAGTACAAACAGGGTTATATACTTGTAACAGATTGTTGTAGTATATAAGATGAATGAATGTGCGTGTTCGTATATATGGGAAATCATGTCCATCTGTAAGAAATGCGACCTCCTGGCTCCTGGCTCATCTATGTGGCTTCCCTGAAGACATGGTGATGTGAATTAATACATCAGCATGCCTTCAGCGAGTAGTGAGTAAATGTATTTGACAAGAAGCATGATAGATTCATTCATTCATTCATTCACCAAGTGGAGAGATACTGAAGTAAAGAAAAAGTAGAAACATATAGATTTTATTGAAGGGCAAGTCTTGGCTTGTACCGGCGCACATCCGGGAATGCTGGTGGAAGTCCTATTTCTGTAGTGTTCAACTTCGCACAGAAAAAGAGAAAGTCTAAATAGTTTTTTTAATAAATAACATTTTCTATCCTCAACCCGGTCAAATCTCCCACATTCTTACGGGAGATTTGATCTCCCCGGATCAAGTGTCCCTTATTGGTTTTTCTTTTCTTTCGGGATCCAGTATGCCTAGTATACATAAAACGAGAGAATATGCCCAGGAAAGTGATATATAAAAATATCTTGCACCTGTGAATGATGTTTTAGACAGTAAACGTATTTGTGGTAGGTACTGCAAAATATACAGATTAGCAGTCACGTCTACAATTGATAGACTCACTACAATTGATACAATTGACTATACCTAGGACTATGAACAATCATAAATCTTTGAATTAAAAAACCTGTCATCAAAAGTGAGTAGGAAGATAGGCGGCATAAAAATAAAAAAAAGATTTGCAGAGATAAAGCAAATAAAGTGAAACGTAAATTAAATTCACAAGATGAAGAACTCACAACATCAGAGGATGAACAATTACCGCCATCTGCTGAATCTGTATGAATGAATAAGTATTTCAGGTCAAAGTAATCTCAAATCAGAAAATGAAGATAACACTAATGGTGCTATGTACTTACTATAATCAATGAGAATTAAAAAGAATCGCAGGCATAGGTATGTTGGACAAATAATAAATTGATCTATTGAAGATAATATTAATACAATCGCTAAATATCAAATTGTGATGAAACTACCTACAACAGAAGTGAAATTATTATCGAGGACAATCATTGTGTTTTTTTTTGAGTTTCCAAACTGAAGAAGAAAGTTTAAAATTGAGTAAATGAAAAATAGATACCAGAAAGTTAATTGAACCAAAATGAAAAGAAAAAAATTGATTGAGTTGGCGACTTTGCTGCGCCTAGTCGGCGACTTTGCTGCGCCCGTGGTGACGTCAATGATGCATCCTTGCTTGAGGTCCACCAACAAGTTGTGGAATGTCAGGAAGTCTGCCCTAATGATCGGTTTTTCGACGTCCGCGATGATAAAATTCCACGTGAATGGTCTGCGCAAGCCTAGGTCTATGCTGAGGTTCATCGTTCCATACGTGGCTATCGCTGTTCCATTTGCTGCGTACAAGGCTATGGTCTGCTTGTTTCATTCCGATTTCGTTCTGCGTGGGATGACTGACACGTCCGCACCAGTGTCTATTAGGAACTCGTGCTTGTTGGCTGGGTCCCAAATGTGCAGTCTGCGAGTGATAACCTCTACTGTAGCTGCTTTCGAGCAAAGGTTCGGTCGTTTCCCTGACTTGCGAACTTGCAGGGCGGTCTGCACGCCCTGGCTTTATCCTGAAACCGGTTGTGGTAGAAACACCAGTCTGCCTTGTAGTTTTGCCGTGGTCTCGATGTTGATCTGTAACGCGCTCTCTCGCCTTGTTTGTTGCGGGAACGACTCCTTTCTCGGTGTTCTACTTTGAGTTTTTGCATTTCTGTGGTGAGGCTCGTTAGCTGTTTAGTCAGGAGGTCGATTTTCCTCTCCAACTCTCCTTGCGGAGCGGAAGCGCTGGCTATCTCGTTAGGTTGGTATACGTCGCTAATTCTGTCTGCGAGCTCAGCGAGCTGTTGAACGGAAAAAAAATACAATTAAAAATCGGTATAAAGACGTAGTAATTTTTACACTCGTTACATAAAAAAAGAAGAATTAAAGAAACTACGACAATTCGTGATGCTTACCTTTGGAAGTTATCAACGAGCCTTGTCGCTCGGTAGGCATGCTACAAATATTGCTGGGTCTTTTCAAACTGGGACCCTGGTTAGTCACCGCTATTTTTACGAAAAAATGTTCCAAAATTAGAGTAAGCAATATGCCGTTTCGCGAGAGAATATTGTACGTTGTTGAGAAAAAAAGAAACAGAGACCTGATCGGTCGGCCCGCTGGCGCTGCAGGGGCGCTTCGCGCTGCGCCCTAGCTCGCCGTCCGTAGACACGAGCCGTTGCGGGTAGCTAACTTCTACGGAATGAAGCACTCTTGTGTCATATGTACAATTTACAAGGAGTTTATTCAAGATAGTTACAAAGGTAAGTTGGATGATGCTAATATATGGTTAGTTAAAGAGGTTGCTGTAAACGCGGACTCGATTGAGGTTAGTATATATCTGTACGCGCGGGTCTAAACGTCGATCGTGTAACAATTCGAGAAGTCGCGACGCGTTACCCGGGTCTAGCGGTGTTGGCGGTCGAGCAGGCGGAACGGGAGTGGTGGTCTTGCCGCCCGCCGCCTGTAGGTCCGTTGGTCCCCCTGAACGCCAGATGCCGCCCGTGTGGTGGGATCCGCCACAACGTTTTATCACATAGGTACCTATCTAAGTGTATCACTGCTGGCTTAAGTGATCACTTTACATAATGTAACCTACACCATTTCCACCCTCACATCTATACATCTATCAAAGTTTTAGAGACATCTATATATAATATATATCTTGATTAATGATATTACTGGGATAAAATCCAGTACTGTGTTCTGAAAAATTTTGACAAACTCAAAATATTCTGATTTTATAAACTAATTTGAATGATTTTCATACCGAGTACACCCAGTTAAATTCCACGTCTTTGAGTACAAGACATTTGAAATATGGGTGATCAATTGTCCCCAGTCTCCCCTATACCTACTGTGCTAAAATGATGCATTGGAATATTGTTACGAGATGGTAAAAAGAGATTACGTAGAGATTCCCTCGTAATATAATGAGGACAATAAGATCGAAGCCTTCTGTATGAATGAGTTCTTACCGATAGTGAGCGATTAAATAAATGCGACAACTAAGTGGGAGACTTGGGTAGAATGTTCTAGCGAGTGTTACATAAAGTGTTCCCAGCGATAATAAAGTGTTCAAAGACAAGTGGTAAATTGTGAAATAATGATTGAAAGAATAGTGTATTAATTTAATTTGTGTTAATTGACTTTGCCAATTAAATAAAATAATTAATCATTAATTAATAAATTGCTAATTAATTTCCAGTGTTTTCATTTGCCTCCCGCAGCCACCACCACGTGACAATATCAAAGAGATGAAGTTAGTTTTTTTTATGTATGTTACATTCACAAAGCATTACATTTAGTAATTATTTACTTTTGTGAAACACTCGAAAATGATATACTTACGTGGGAATTAATATCCTCAAGTTTTCTTGGGCTCAATTGTAGGGATACCGACAATGACATATGGTCAAACATAATATTATAAAAAAAAATTCAAAGGTTTCAGGGTGGGGACTCACAGATGTCACCAATTTATCTTCTTCATCCCCCACATTGAAGACCATTCAACTGCCATACGTGGACTACAAGACGTGTAGAGAACTTACCCCCAAGACTTTTCAGTCTCTCTTGGTTGCGGATAAATTCTGCGCTGGTTATCATAAAAATGGTTTGTAGGATTGCACTAATCTTCACAGTTTAAAATATTTTTCATAAAACATTACATTAAATTAGGTAACTGTTAATTAACAGGTTCTGCAGTCTGCAAAGGGGACAGTGGCGGCGGGCTAGTGTTCCAATCTTACGAGTTCTACACCGATAGATATTTCTTGCGCGGTATTGTGAGTGTCGGACCCGCAAATGATTTAAATATGGATTCGTGCAGGGACGACACTTTCACAGCCTTCACTCATCTCCTCGCTCACGAGCCGTGGGTGAAGGAAAAACTAGAAAAACACATTCCACGTTAAATCAGAGACGTGATGACATATCAGATCAATCAACTGATACCTATTGTTCTTTCGAAAACCTTACAATATATTATTATATTCTCCATATTATTTTTATTATCATTTTATAAAATATATATAAAAACTACGCTGTTCTCAATAATACATAAGCGGGGTAAAAAAATAAAGGTAGCAATATCCAACTGAGATGATTCTGAAGTAAATAAAAATAATCTGTCGCTATTCAGGGAAATTTCCCGGGAATTTGTGAAACCTGCGTCTTATTAGAAATATGTTTTTAAAGACAAATAACAATTGTTACCTCAGTTTTCCTTTTATATACATGTATAAATAAACAAATATCTTAAATATGAATATTTCTGTGTCTCCTACCAAAAAGTGCTTTTTCTATTTACAGAATTGGATATGCTATCTTTGTTGTGATGTTTCAGTCTAAAATCTATTTCCCCTCTCACTTTAGTAAGAAGCGGCCATTTGGTCACATGGCTTATCCTTGGGGTTTGATTATTTGGATATTGCTATCTTTGCTTTTATACCACTCATATATAGGTATAAGTTATGATTATATTTACAATTTTTATTTTATTTTTTATTTATATTTGCTGATTATTAATTATTTGTGTTAAAAGTTTACTTCAGCATGGGTGAAGCCCGGGGGGCCCAGGCTTTAAAATATCTACATTTATATATGTAAATATAAAACTATAAAATCAATTAATAAATTGTTTGAATATTAATACACTTTATCTACGCATTTTATGTCGCGATCCCTCAAATTGGGGAATCCCATGCATACTTTCTTCAGTTGGCTGTCTAGATATGCGCGAATGGTTTTAGTTTGCGCTATTCCTCGTACTTTACTCGTTTAAAATGGTTTTTCACTTTCAAAATTTTTAAATTCCCCTTTGGTTGTGTGTTTGTATTGTTAACATGTTTAATTTTCTTTGTTAGAAGTTATTACTGTTATTCTTATTATTTCACGTGTTTGTGGACGATTGAAATTTCTAATACCTGTGCTGTGTGTTGCTCTGAGTGAGATAAAAAGTAGAATCGAAAGTTAAAATCGATTGAAGAATGAAAAAAACTCACATATTAAAAAATAATAACATTTTCAATTGAAACCATCCAAACGGGATGAAATGGAAAAATCGTGTTTTTTTCGCAAGTGAGAACAGCAAATATGTCAATATGGGTCAAGACGCGCCCGGGAGTGGAGTTGTTGTTCTCTTAGCGCGCTTGACAGTGGAACGGAAGCGAAGGCAGGCACGAGCTACGAAGCGTGGCCAAGCGAGCGATAATTCGACAACGAATAATCTGGAAAGTTCTTACGTAGCTAAATCAGAGAGAATAATAACGTTTCCATTAATTCCTCCCGCAGTCACGTGTTATTTTATATCAATAATTTAAATAGGGTTGATGGGCCGGTTGTGGCCACTACCCCGGTTTTGGCCATTTGGACATTCAAAGGTGTATAAGGCTATGAAAATATATTTGTTATTTTATCTATGCCGATTAATTCTTTAAACTGTGTATTGTTTTGATAAATAACAGCTGTACCGCCATTTTATTTCTTTGAGTATCGGTTGAACTTCTTCATGACATTCGTTAAAAATGATTAAATTCTTTGCAAAAACGATAAGGGCCCGTGGATGAGTAATGTGAAAATAACTGTTTAATCACTTATGTTTGTGTTCGTGAATCAATTTAGCCTATTGAATGAAAGTCCTAGGAACATTGTTTGAAGGTTATTTCATAATTTAGATTATTTCTTAGAAGTTAAATGCCACATGGCCACAACTGGCACTGCAATCTTACTTGTGTTTTAGTTTTGGCCAAGGACATGGCCACAACTGGCTCACATAGTGCGTTAGTTTTGGCCACCTTTTCTGAAAAAATAATTAATTAGGTATTTACGATGATAACCCAATTATAATAATTTCAATTAGTGTATATTATAGATATCTCACAGAGACGAAACTGTATTAATTATGGGAAAATAGGTATAGAAGTCATTTGGGTGTAACAGGACTTTAACAAAAATTGGAAATAATATTTCCTGGCGTATCCTAGTGTAATGCAAGTATTCGGATGAATTTCATTACACATAATAAAAAGGATATTGCTCCCTAAATTCCGTAAAATCAATTGTAGATTTTCTCATTAGCGACATCTGTGGGGATTTAGGGGAATGAAAATGGCTTTGTACAGGCCGCATGGAAAAGGCGCTTACAACTCATATATGAAAGCTTCACGCAATTTGAACATATATACAACTTCCAAAAAAAAATGAATAAGCATGGTATATTCTATCATGGGTGGAAATGGCGAATGTTACAATTGTGTAAAGTGATCACTTAAGCCTACCAAAAGACAGGTCATAAGTCCTGTTACACCCAAATGACTTCTATACCTATTTTCCCATAATTAATACAGTTTCGTCTCTGTGAGATATCTATAATATACACTAATTGATTAATAATGTCTCTGTGACATAAATCCAGCACTGTTCTGAAAGATTTGAACAAACTCAAAATATTCTGAATTATAATAATTTCATTCTCTGTCTGTTCGTTCATCCGTCCGTCCGCATAACTTCGTGTAACGTCCGTAACTTTTTTATAGTAAAAATTTTTTCAACAATTTTTTTTTGAGAAATTTTTTTTTCGAACATTTTTGAAAAAAAAACTTTTTTCAAACATTTTTGTTTTTGAAAATTATTATTTTTTATTTTTTTTAACCAAACCGAACTAACATGTAAAAGTACCATCATTTTTGATGGCTTACGGCTAGTTCTATTATAAAAAACATGGCCATAAAAAGAAGTCAACAAGTCAACTTTCCTGGAGTACCTACCTAGAAAGTAAGATTCAACCAGATCTAATAAAATATTTCTAAGATTTTTATCAAAATGGTTTAGATAAGACTACTTGTACTGAATTATCAATGCTACATACAGTATGGATAGCTTTTAAAGATGATAATTCAGTTCAGCAGTTAGGAAGAGTACAATCATCGAATGAGTTGAATTCTTCTAACACACTTTTTCAAAAAGTAGGTATCCTCAATGAGACTCAGGCCCGATTGTTTCAAGTTCTATCAAAGTAAGCGGTCGATTAAAGCATAGATTTTTACGAAAACGGATGCTCTGATTGGTGGAGAACGTAAAAATCTATGCTTTAAAAGAACGCTTACTTTAATCCAACTTGAAACAAGCGGATTTAAATTCAACTACAATAGTGGATCCAATAAGTAATGTTCTGCACATAGTACCAGTTCAAGAAGACCCATTCCAAAAATAAATTCATTTGCAGCTTCAACAAATGATGTTCAGAATGAATTGTACACTCAAGCAAAATCATCTGACAATGTATGCCTCGTAACTATGTTTATGTTGGCTCTACTTCACAAATTATTATCATTACAACCGCCAATTATATTTAGTTAATAAAAGTGTAGTCTGGCCAAAGAAAAAAGTAGTAATACTATGCGTAAAAGAGAGTATATTTCTTCTGGCAAGTTCTATAATGGCAGTTAAAGCAACAGAAATGGAAGACAAGGAAGAAAAAACAATTAAGAAAAGATATAATGAAGAAAAAAGCTGTCAGTTTGAACAAAAGAAAAAAAAACTCTTCTGGTTCGTCTCTTCGGCCAAAAAGGTTGTAAAAGCACGGCGTGATATCCCAGAAGATACGAACCAAAATATTCTGAGCAGCCGTGAAAACTTTAGAACATTCTCAACAAAAAAACTCAACAAATGAGGAACAGTTTTGAATTTATCAAATCAAGGTCTTCGGAAAATGATGAATTAGAAAGAAGTCCAAAAGAAGGAGACTATGCATTAGTAAAATTCAATAGTAGTAAAAATATTGTACTCTGTTGCGTCGGAAGACAATGATAATGGTTGTGAAATAACATATCCCAGGAAAGGAATGAAGAGTACCTAATACATTTGTTATGCCACAAATACGTAATCTGGCATCTGTTGCAGAAAATAGTATTAAAATAATAATATCATTACCCGCTTCCACAAAAGGGACTAAATTTCTTTCTAAAAATGTTCTCAGGTTTTCACGACCATTCAGAATCTTCCGCGTGTAGTTTTTTTGAGATATTCTGCCATGTATATCTGACCTCTCTGACGTTTCCCCCTGGACCCTGCAATGAGATCCGTAATGTCGGTCAGAGAGGTCAGATACACATGGCAGAAAACTACAAGTAGAAAATTACTTCTTATGTTTTCAAATTGATCTGTCCGGGTATTGTGTGGCATTAAAAGTTACCTCATTCTTTATCTATAGGCACGACAAGATCATGATTATAATAAAATTCATAATTTTCCTATAGTTAATTACCTATCTTGTTTTATTTTTATTCTAAATATTAAGAAACCTTATAAAAACTAAAGTGGCCAGAACTGGCACAATGACATGGCCAAAACTAGATCAAAAGTGACTAGAACTGGCACATTTGGACATATTTCACGTTTATGTTTCTATTTTAAATTATATTAAATTTTATATATTTTTTTTCTACATTTTCAAAAGAATGATGTGCTATGTGGGGAAGTTTAAAAAAATCGTTTCTGACTATTTTTGAATTCGTAGTGATGCATAGTTGGCAAAAAATATCTTAAAGTGGCCAAAGCTGGCCCCTCAACCCTATGTGTAATAAATTCATTCACTTTAATACAAGTCAAATAAAAATGTGGAAACCTTATAGAATTTCTGCAAAAAATTCAACCAGATTTTCAAAACGTCCCCACATTATCCAGCAGTAATCATGTTTTATATTTTTCATTCAGGGATTTATTCAATTTCTTAAAAAGTTTGATAGATGATTTCCTCCAGTTCCTTTCACAACTCCAGACCACCTGTTTCTAAAATGATAGTGGCATGTTTTGATATTTGTGCAAAATTTAATCTTCTTTGGAGTACAAAGCCTCACAATATATGTAGATGCTTGCTCTGTTGTATAGTTATTTTGGAAACATTAATTATAAACACATACAGTATACGTACGGTGAGACCCCGTTTATTCGAAATTCGTCTTAATACTTTTTTTTTAAATACCAACACAAGTGAAAATTTTTAATTTCACAGTAGGTTAATCCCTATAATTCGAAAACCCCGGTAACTCGTAATTTAAAAAAAAAATTGAGCCTCATGCGCCATAAATAAATATATTTTACTTCACAAAATTCGATTTTTTTTTAATTTGACGAAATTGAAAAAATATTTAGATTTTCTGCGCAAGTGAGAACAAGCACTTCAGCACCCTATGATGTCATTTTGACCTGATTTCATATTACTTATAAGACATACTACATAATATGCAATTGATAACAGTTGGAATTTGATCGCAAAGAGTACTTGTATGATTATTCATAGTTTATAAATTTTTCCTTAGGTTTTCACGGCCGTTCAGAACCTTCTGTGTATAGTTTTCTGGGATATTCTGCCGTGTATATATATGACCTCTCTGGCCGACGTTTCGGATCCCATTGCAGGGTCCATCATCAGGGCTTATGTGATGGGTGTGTGTTGAAGTGTAGGTTAAGTATTGCCTTGCAATACCGTACCAAAGTCAGGGTGTGTCCAAGTTTGTTGTATCGGACAGGTAGAATTATGATGGCAACATCATAAGACGACGTGATGATGATGATGATGACCCATCTGAAGTCGTGCATGGTCGCCCTTTGTCGAGCCGCCGTCCTTTGTATGGACAGACACTGTAGGTATGGAAACATGCAGGGGCATACGACAGTGGGGAAGCATCCGCATCCCACTACGCCTCCGTGCGGATAGTCGGTGCGGGCAGCTAGCCGGCGCTGCGATTCTGATGAGTGGATAGAACGCCGCACCGGCGCGATGTGTGGCATCTCCGACGGAGTGCGTGGACGACCGATCGAGCGATGGACACCCAGAGGCTGCGATTGGACGTTGAAGAATTCCACGAAGAAATTACATTTATGTCTTATAAAATGAAATGTTGTGAAATATTTGAAATACTTAAGAAAATGGAATATTTAAGTTTGACGAAATATTTAATGAGATGTCTTAAGAATGAAATATTTAAGAACTAGATAAGACACTTGTAAATGTAATATTGAATAAAATTCATGTTTCGTGGTTTGGATATACAGGGAAAGCTTGCGCGATGGGGATAAAATCATTAAAAACCGCGCGAAGCGCCGCGGACCATTATAAGAATGGCCGCTATATTGATGGAATTAATGCAAATGTCCTGCCTCGAAGAGGTGAGGAAGTAAAAATACTTAAGTATTTTTTAAATGTGCCAAATGAATCCTTTTATGTGATATTTTAAAGTAAAAATTAAATAAATAATGTTTTATCTGAGCCATCATATGGGGAAAGTAAATATCTTGGCAGCCCTGATAGACTCGGCGGCCGTGCCGACCTCTACCGGTCACGCGGGCCACGAATGGAAAATTACCGGAGCCGCCAAAGGCGGGCTCGGGCGGCTGAGTAGGCTACCGGCCGATATTTTTGAACTCAGATTACGGACGTTACAGACGTCGTAGCGAACTGAAACATTTTTTATCGTGTTTCTCGTGTGAACATCTATGGGAATGATATGTTTTTACATATGGGAAATTGCGCGGGCGCACTTAGTTTGTTGCGGCCCACTTTGGATGCCTATTACGCAATTAATATTTATCTGACATACTTGAAAATATCATCTAAGGATGCGTTTGGTTGAGATCTATCTAATGGTATAATTTAGAATCTCGTAAAATCATATTTACTATTTTTAACTGAATTAAATGTGAATTAATTCTTGAAAATGCCGCTGTAATCGGCATATATTATTGAATAACTCAGTAAATTCACTCTTGCGGTTCCAGTAAAATATGTCATCCTATGGGCAAGACATAGATTGGTAAAGATGACATGTTTAAATCCCCAGGGAGGTGGCGTTTAATTTGTAATCGATTAAAATAATTCAATTTTAATACACAAATCGGCCTGAGGCCCGTCATTTTTCGCTCCGAGCGCTCGGCAAACCGAGCGCGCTAATTGGTCGGGCGCGCTAGTCATGGGGAGGCTTTCCGAACTGTATAAATAGCATGGCCGGCGGGTGAGCGCATCCATTCTCGTGGGAGCCTCTGCCGAGTACGCCTACTGGAACATTTTATTCTGCGTTTTACTTCTCTCCTGCTTTGACCCTGTGATGAATCACCTGTTTCTATAGATTTTTTTTCTTTATTATTTTTATTTTGAACTCTAAGATGATTTAAATGCTACGCGGGAAAAATTGAGCTAAACCCACCTGGCGGAGTATTGGAGCTACAAAAATTTGGGAATGATGAAACGCTAGTATTGGGAGGGAGTTAGTAGCGATTGATTGGATATAGGTTACGGGCAGTTACTATTCAATTCTTATAAATCATATTAATCTTGTGGTAAAGCCGTGTTTGGTACAAATGGTTGACGATCGATGCGGTCCGAGCGGTCCACATGTGATCCCCATAAAAATATACTGAACACGGATTTCAGAGATTTGGGTCGCGGTTATTGCGTTTTGAGCCGTTAAAAAACCGATTAACGTCTACTCTAAGGTGACGATGATATTGACAGTTCCACGAGGTTTCTGAATTATGGGCTTTTTTGCTGGATTTTTGAGACCGTTTAAATGTCATTAATCGTGGTCTCGAGTGTATTCCCGTGCAACAGAGATGCGAAATATAAGCGAAAGAAAGGAAGGCAGGTCCTAATCAGTGAGATGGCGAGAGATGATAAATAGATAATTTAAATAAGAGATAAATAATTTAAAGAAATTGGCCGCGAAGCACAGATTAGACGTATACGATGTACCAGAGGGGTGACCTTAACTGAGCGAATAATGATTTATTTTCGTTTCGCGGGAGTCGGATAACGTGGGCGGATAGGAAAGTTAACTATAATTCTATTATATTTATCTGTAGACTAACGCTCTTCAGGCTTTTACAACAGATAGGTAATTGCGCAATGACGGTATATATAGTCAGAAAAGGGATAACGATAACGTGTAAGCATATTAATGGCACGACAAGAAAAGAATATACTCAAATATAGATACAATATATTAACTGTGTAATCACTACAAACCTATCCGACATTAGCGTAGTCTCATCAGAACGGATAACGAGTATACGATTGGCTATTCTAGCTCAGACTTCACCGGGTTTGGTAGTAATAACCCACAAAACATAATTGGGACAAGTGTATCCAGATAAGAATATTGTAAATAAAATAATATGAATTTGCGGCCCATATACACATGTAATAAAAGGATAAAGCGTATGGGGATCTTATAGATGGATGGATAGATGAAACAAATATAATTGGGAGTAAATGTAATATAACGCGAAGAAGCAAGTATATAAATACCAAAAACATAGGAGAACATAGTGTGATAGAAATTCAAAGACGGGAGGAACAATAATATGAAGTGGAACGGATATAGCAAGAGCATGTAATAATGATATACGTACAAATACAGACAACTACTTGAGACCGATTCGACAGATACTAGCAATCTTTCAACACACCTCTAAGAACATGGTGAGTGGTATATAGTTATCAGCGGAGGCGTCCAGTACCTTGGCAATAAATAAGCACTGAATTAATCCGACGCCTTGCCTGCGTCACTGGAGGTTTATTTACTTATTTATTTTATTTATTTTCATTTATTGGTTTTCTTACAGCCATATAATTAATCAATCTTTGAAGAAAAAACAATAATTGATGTACAGAGTTTTGGGCCAATTACGCGAAAACACATACATACAATCGATAAAAGAATAAGAAAAACATGTCCAATAGTGGGTTTGTGTGAGTGTGTATTTGTGTGTTTATTTATTTATTTATTTATTTTGTTTTGGGAAAAATTAAAAGCAAAACGATCTTAAAAATTTTCCACTGAATTTAAAAATTTACTTTAACTTACATTAATAGTTTATTGTGTTATAGCGAATAGTACTCTTCCAGTATTATATTGTTCGAGAATATTCACTGTCTATGTAACATAGTTATTTTGTGGATCAATCTTACTGCCAATAAAAATAATAATAAATGGTTACAAATTATGTTTAAATTCCGCAACGGAGGGACCTAATACGTCCCTGTGCGCGGGGTGCCGCGGGCATAAGACAGGATTCATTGGGTGATCCACGAGAAAAGATCGCCCAAAATTAATTTAAAATTAGGTATAGTACCTTTGGATGATTGTTATATCTAGGTATGCAGTGTGCACGTGGTGAATATATGGAAATTGATCCCATGATATAGCGGCCAAGAAACGTTAAATTTCCGATAAAGACGAGTGAAAATACGAGGGAACGGGACATGATAATGGTAGATAGTGAAGAAACATCAACTATGATTAGGGGAGTACCCGATAGATTGTGGTTACGGTTGATCAAACGACAATATGGACTGAACTTAGAAATTAAATATTAAAAATTAATTATCGCGCTTGCGAAGCGAATTTAAATCGTCCGAAGCCACCGAGTCCGCCCCAAAACAGGCACAGGTAGAGACAGCAACAGAAGGTGGAGTCAACTGACAGGTCCAAGAGGAGATGTGTTTTTTTTTTGCCAAACTGAATCTAAGGAACAAAGATTTTGGTATCAAGGAAAGTAGGATATTGAAAATCCTGGAAACACACGACTTAGGACCTTTGGCTGCTGGGAGGGGTATTAGAGGTAACGCGGAGGGAGAATTGAGACAGTCGGTGTGGACATCTACGGGGGTGCGAAATCCGCGTCGGTTGTTTTTGGGAGTGAT
The DNA here is from genome assembly GCA_016648135.1 of Agrypnia vestita. Lineage (NCBI taxonomy): Eukaryota > Metazoa > Arthropoda > Insecta > Trichoptera > Phryganeidae > Agrypnia > Agrypnia vestita. The sequence continues at coordinate 56,927 of JADDOH010024459.1, forward strand.
AATTACCGTGAGTGATAGTTACCGTCGACTGAGACTGTTTGAAAAAGTCACAGTGTTTGAAAATTATAGTTTAGCTTCAAGTGAAAGTGGTGCACGGGTAATTATACTCTTCGACATTGTTGATTGCTCACGATAAAAGAAAAGGGGGGTACGGGTTTGATTTTATTTTATAAAGGGTAGTTAATTTGGCATATTAGAACTTCGGAAATTACTGCGCTTTATTAAGTTGATTAGTCCGGCATATATAGAACTGATAGATTTGCAGATCTCCGGAAACTAGCTGTGCGTTATAAAGATACCTATTTTATGCTAAACACGCGGAAAATTGTTAATAAGTCTTATAAAAATACCTATCTTATGCTAAACACGCGAGGTCCTGTTAAAAGAGTTTTAACTCAGGGTACGGGTTTGATTTTATTTTATAAAGGTAATTAATTTTGCATATCAGAACTTCGGAAATCACTACGTTCTATAAAGTTAATTATTTTTATCGTCTTACTAGGTTCACAGAATAATACTCGCAGAATTTCAGGAACCGCTAGGGTTCAAATTTAGTTAATTTTCGTTTTACTAAGTATACAGGAATAGTATTGGCGGATCTCCGGAAACTAGCTGTGCGTTATAAAGATACCTATTTTATGCTAAACACGCGGGAAATTGTTAAAAGATAAAAGGGTTGTTACTAACAGATTCGATTTTAAATAAGTCTTATAAAAATACCTATCTTTTGCTAAATACGCGAGGTCACATTTTAATTTTTACATTTGTAAGGCATATAATATTTCGTTATATGAAATGTTTCGATTAGACCGGATTTATTTTAGTTATTGAAAGAATATTTAGTTTATTTTAATAATTTTTTTTGTTGTTGTTTATGTTTAATAGTAAGAGTCCGTTAAAACTATAGCGCATAAATTCCGGGATTAAAAATACGTCTAGTAAAAAATATATAGCTGATCTCGCGGGGTATCAGGTTCAGCCCATAATAATCTAGATTTTCATTTCGTTTAAAATTAAATAGAGTAATTCCGTGAGAATCGGGGTTTATTTACAATTTCACAGATGTATAAATTCCATTATTCTAGAAAATTATATAAAATAATCTCGTGAGAATCGGGACTTATTTACAATTTTACAGATGTATAAAATTTCATTATTCTAAAAAATTATATAAAATAATCTCGTGGGGGTCGGGGTTTATTTACGGTTTTACAGAAGTACAAGTTTCACTATTTTATAAAGTATATAAAATTGCTTTCGTTCGGCCCGGGTTATCTTATATTATATAGGAAAACATAGGTCTCGCGCTATTAAAACATATAAAAACGTTTCATGTGGCCGGGATTATTACGCGCGTTGGGGAAAGTCTATAAGGTAAAAATATGTTTAATTTGGTTCGGGTTATTTTATATTTTATGAAAGATATTTGCCTCGCGGACTTAAACTATGAAAAAAAATGTTTCAATTAGTTCTGGTTATACTTTAGGAGTGATGTAAACTTCGCGGTTGTAATCCTATATAAAAATCACGTTAGTATAATTTGGGTTACTTTGTATTGTACGAAAACGTAAATCTCGCGTATAAAAACGCGTATAAAAAAAAACGTATATCATGTATTCAAACATATAAAAACTTCTAGTACATTGTTTCGATAGACCGGGGTTGTATTATACTTATAAAGATGTTGTAGGGCCTCGTTATATTGAAAATATATAAAAACCGCCTGGGGCCGGGTCTTCTTATTTATAAACTATATAAGATTTCGTTACATTTAGTTATATAAAATGCTTTCGTTCGAGAATTCGCGTTTCATTTTAAGCATATATAAATATAGGGTCCCGTTTTTAAACAATGTTAGTGTTTCGTTTAAAATTCGCGCCTTCATTTAATAAATATGAAACATGTAGATTTCAATGAGAACTATTTTAAAATGTTTCGTTTAGAAATTCGCGTCTTGTATTATAAATGTGAAACTTATAATATTCGTTTTGAGCTAAAACGTATGAACATAGAAACACTACAGTTTTGACCGCTATTTTGTTTACTATGCCTAGGACATTCTTGCGGTGTATTAGACTTGATGGTAAAATTTAAACTCTTACTCTGTTTAAAATATACGTAGTGTCTCCGCCTAGATTGGCTTCACGATATACTTTATGAAATTTGTAAGTTCCGCTGTCCTAAAATTATATAAAATTACCTTCGTTTAGATCGGGTTATATCATATTCCTCGTGGAACGCGTAAACCTCGTTGTCCTGAAACTAAATAAGGATGTTTCATCTAGACCGGGTTCATTTTACATTTTAGGAAGAATATAAATCCCGCGTCTTTCACTACATAAAATGGATTCGGTAAGATTGGGGTTGTTTATACTTGTAGAAATTACAGAATCCCGTTATTTTTAAACTATATTAAAATGATAAACTATATTAAAATGATTTAAACTATATTAAAATTTGCCGGAGAGTAGATATCAAATATTCGAGATGATAATCAATTTATATTAAGAATAATATTAAGAATAAAAACTAAATCGGCGGACCCTAAAAGTAATATGTATTGACCTTATCAAGATGTAGACTAGTGGGGTTTTATTATAGAAACAATTAACTGTTCTGTGGCGCCTACTTATCCGCGGTATCCTCGATAAATGATAAAAACAAGTGGACAAGTGGTCGCTTCGCGGGTTTGTTAAAACTTATAAATGCATGGAATCCTAGATTCAAAGCTTAATCCCGGTATTTCGGATAAATATAAGAATATGTAACATCGGAAAATAACGGGTAACGGTTTTATGGAAAATATCGGTGCGTATGATCATTAGAGTATGATCATTAGGATTAGAGTTTAGTTTCGTTGACTCGGGTAAGTACGGATGCGTAAGACGGAAATAAGGACTATGTTACAGTATTATTAAGATATATGAATACTTACAATTGTCGAGCTAGAGTCTAATCCCGGTATCTCGAGGAATATAAATTTAAAGAAAAGAAAATAATGTCTAGTTTCGGTTTGATTAAAGTATATAGGTACACCGTGTAGTTGCAGAGGCTGGATACTAAGCCCCAGCTACGGAAACTTATAAACGCGTAACGGCAGGATCAAAGGTTAGGTCGCGAACTATAGTTAATTAGGGGCCTGTGAATCGTATGCGCGTGCAAGGCAAGTGTCCGCAATCCTTAGGTATAAAGTGAGGTACATGAAGTGAAACTACGATGCACTGGACTGGATATAACCGGCGGCAGATGGGTAAGTCATGTCATCCTCTTTCCGTTTTGAGATTATAACGATATATAAAGGTGGCGCACGATTAAGAAGAATGGTCTCGGGTTCGACACCCCAGACAGAGACGGAAGAAGCGCCGACAGTGAAAGCTAACCCCTGTACCGTAAACTTTACATACGTTTATCCACAGGTGTTTGCATGTTGAATCCGTACTGACCATAATAGGGGCGAATTAATTTGCCAAATTAACCCTTCTCTGCATGTGTGTGAACTTCCAGGGATCGGGCGGCTCGTGTGCTCGACGCCGAACTTATTTATTTACTTCTATTTATTTATTTAATTGATTGATTGATTGAATGATTAATTAATTAATTAGGTATTTATTTGTCTATTCATATGCCGCGTTCCAGTTATATATCGTCAGGAGACGTTCCCATAGCATCATCATCATCATCATCATTAGCAGTGCCCCAGTTATATATTGTCAGGAGACGTTTCAATAGTATCATCATCATCATCATTAGCGGTGTCCCAGTTATATATCGTCAGGAGACGTTTCGATAGTATCATCATCATAATCATCATTAGCGGTGTTTCAGCTATATATCGCCAGGGAACGTTTCGATAGCATCATCATCGTCATCATCATTAGCAGTGTCCCAGTTATATATCGTCAGGAGACGTTTCAATATTATCATCATCATCATCATCCTTAGCAGTGTCCCAGTTATATACAGTCAGGAGGCGTTTCGATAGCATCATCAACATCATCATCGTTAGCAGTGTCCCAATTATATATCGTCAGGAAACGTTTCGATAGTATCATCAACATCATCATCGTTAGCAGTGTCCCAATTATAAATCGTCAGGAGGCGTTTCGGTAGTATCATCATCATCATTAGCGGTGGTTCAGCTATATACCGTCAGGAGGCGTTTCGATAGCATCATCAACATCATCATCATTAGCAGTGTCCCAGTTGTATATCGTCAGGAGACGTTTCAATAGTATCATCATCATCATCTTCATTAGCGGTGTTCCAGTCATATATAGTCAGGAGGCGTTCCGATAGTATCATCATCATCATTAGCGGTGTTTCAGATATATATCGTCGGGAGACGTTGCGATAGTATCATCATCATCATCATCATCACTAGCGGTGGTTCAGCTTTATATCGTCAGGAGGCGTTTCGATAGTATCATCAACATCATCATCATTAGCAGTGTCCCAGTTATATATTGTCAGGAGACGTTTCAATAGCATCATCATCATCACCATCATTAGCAGTGTCCCAGTTGTATATAGTCAGGAGGCGTTTCGATAGTATCATCAACATCATCATTAGCGGTGTTTCAGCTATATATCGTCAGGAGACGTTACGATAGTGACAACATCATCTCCATCAGCGATGGCAGGGCTCCAGTTACACATCAGTCGGAGAAAATTAGACAGATCCCATCATCCGATGGCAGGATTCTAGCTGTACACCATTTGGAGAAAATACACCGACATCCCTGGCCAGGGGCTAGGCATATCCCTACTGTCCAGATCCACCTTTCCATCTACTAATACGGGGGGTCATGGCCTCGTGAAACCACATGGCAACCAACCATTACAAGTATTTATTTATGTATTGTATATGTATGTATATGTATGTATATTATATTTTATTAGTATGTATCTATTCGTACGTAGTGTATGAGGGGGCTCTTCACGGGTGGCACAACACCCGTGCGGATGTCTTCCCTCGTCTGGAATGGATTGAACGTATTGATGCATACAGATTATAATAAGTACTACCTGGGAGGGTGGTTGCAGTCACTGTAGTGTCGCGAATGGCCAATGGGCTGCAGTTGCTCACAGGCGAGGGTTGGGGAGCCTAGGAAACTCCCCCTCCCCACTCGCATATTTTTGACTTGACAGGTGGCCCGGGACCATCTTTACAGTAGCTTCAGTATATATACCGTAGTTTAACTTAGTTTAACCTGGAGGAGTTGGAATTCGGGGGGCAAACTGGCTCTGAGCCCGGACGCCAGACACTGACGCGAGGGATGGTGCGGTACTTTGCACAGAAGAGGCCCAACATGAAAAGGCGCATCCAGGCTCAGGTCAACGTATCCGGAACTCGTGTCGGGAGAAGGAGGATGGGATCAGTCACCGATGAGCCTTTGGGTATGGAGGAGCCGAATTTAAAGCAAACACATTTTCCGCGTACACATACATTTACACATACCTCTACAACCCCCTTATCCATTAGAACCCAACGTACCACTAGAATGAGGTATAGGGCCAGATATAGGTGACGGAACTTAGGCCGGCTAGTAAATAAACGTAATAATGTAATTGATATAAAAATAATGCAGAGTAAATATAAAAGATCGTAAGGCACAGCGAGGTAACAGCGGAAGATAAAATATCAACCAGCAAGGGTGTCGAAGACGGAATCACCCATAGGAGCGGCTACGAAGGACTTGAGGGCTTTCAGGGGATCTATGTACTCTATATGTGCATGCGCATGTGATAACGGCACGTTACTAACCTTTCCAGTGGATGGCGGTCGATCCCATACAGGTAAGACAATGGGAGATCGAGCGGAGAGGGCGTGGGAGCAGAGGATCGCGCACTCTGGAAGCGCAGCTACACCAGATGCAGTGGTTTCAGTCCGTAGGAATGATAGGTAAATAATATAGGGCCACGGAACATAGTATGTTTAGCAATTGCACCGTAGGGCTTAATTGACGTGCTAGGTAGTTTTGTTTGCGTTTTCCATGAACATTCACGAACTTCATACCCCAGTATTTAATTTAAGTAAAGCTTGCGTTAGGGTTACCACTAAACCAATTCATCTCCTATAGTTCGAATCAAAAAATTACACAACGTGAACTGGGGAGGTCTTGAATAAAGCGAGGGTGTTTGGAAATACTACGTTAAAAACCGTAGAGCCTTCACCCGACGTAGATAGATAGCTTGTTTGCCTCTAACAAGGCGTAAACTCAGTTAGGAGTAGGATCGAGCTGTAAGGCGAAGAAGAGGATCCATCACAGGCGTTTCAAAACTTTTGAGCCCGAGTGTACTCGATGTGGTCTAAAACTTATGAGTCGTACAGTGGGCGTTTTTTGTAAACGGGGAATGGCGCGAATTATTTCGGTAATTAATGGCGATTATTTTTACGCGGTACGACAGTCTTAGGTTGTGGGAGAAAAGTGGAACAGTTTTTTACAACAAATGCTAGAGTTCTACAAGATTACATAAAAGAGTGTGTACTGATTGACGTTATATTTTACTTTATCCATACAATGTGTAACCATTTTTTGACCAATCTGAAATCTGTAAGGGGTGGCCCATGAGTTGGGCGCCATGTGAAATGTCGAATTTACCAATAAAACACTGAACGCGGTTGCCGAGAACGTACTTGTTCTCTCATATGCAGAATTGCTTCTACACGATCTAACTGACCAACCAACGCTCAGGGTTATCTTACCAGGATTCTAAGCTTCAGTGGTTGTGGTCCATTCCCTTTACTTTCTTTCAGATTGGTTGGGGAATAGTATGGAGAAAGTAAAATAAAAACAGGGCCTGTATGGTTTTACATGAGGTTTATTACAATGAGATGGTATCCAGTCAATTCAGTACACAGAGAATAGTTCATAAGACACAAATTCTACAGTATGTTATACAATTTATAAACGTGGTTTCATACGGGACAATGAAATACAATAGTAAAAGGTTTAAGGAAAACACAGCGCCGAATTTTCAAGTATGACCCTGGTGGCTACTAAAGTCAAAATTGATACTCCTTTATAATTTTATATATAAAAAAAAAATATTTGTTTATTACCAAATGGAGGTTGAGTGGGAGCTCTCATAAGGAGATTAAGTATAAATACTAACAAACTCTTGAACCTCTTCTGAGGTTCTTTGTTCTTTAAGATGTTTTTAACCTGATCACTATAACGAAATTTAATCTCAGTCGGGTCCACTACAGAATATTAATTTACATATAGTTAAGCTTCCAGAGGTCGGCCCAGTAGAGGCTCATGGGATGTATGGATAAATATGAACAGGGATTGGAACAGACTTTATGTTTCCTATTTTTAAAGTTACATCACTTGAGTTCGATTAATGTCACTTGGTTATCCTTTTGATAACTTTTTGTAAATAGTTTGCGAATGTTAGAGATTAGCCATAATTGGCTCCTGTAAATTATGTATAGATATAAACAAACACTCGAAACCTGTAATTTTTTCTTCGGAGTATTGAGTGGATCGACCACCTTTAGTAAGGTTGGCAGCCCTGACCAGCTGTAGGAGGCGGCCGACGGTTGGTCTTCCCTCAGCTGATCAATCGGAATGCCCGAGCGGGGGGGGCGAAGTTGATGAAGAAGACGCCAATGATGGCTGAATCTTATGAAGTCCAAGAGCACGGTATTTTTATAAAAAGTTAAAAGAACAGGCGTTGTTTAATAGGGGCACGAAAACGATTATTTTTATTATACCCCTTTTTGGCGGGGAATGTTCATGACGCCAATAGTAATGTATTATATTTTTAGAAAAAGGCGCTCGAGGCGCTTGCGATGAACTTTTTAACTTTGGTCTACTTCACCCTTAGTCTTTTATAAAACATAGAGAACGATTATTATTATGTATTTATTGCGAGACCAACATTGTCTCACACGATGAACTCGTTACTATATGCGTTTAAATTAGTTGAACACACTGTTTAACTTTATAACACGGCGGGAAGTATATTATTTGCGTTTAAATCATTTGAACACACGGTTTAGCTTTGTAACACGGCGAGAGGTATGTTATTGGCTCACATTTGAAAAATAACAACAAACAATTCCGACACCGTAACTTTTATGCAAATGGCGGCCGTAATTTGCTTAGGGCGGGCGGCGTAGCTGACGCACCTCAGAGCTCGGTTCCCGGATGATGACTGGTGATGACTGCCTCGGCGGGCGCGCAGCTATCCTATATTAGGACGGAAGGCTAGCGGAAGAGGGTGCGGGGGGGGTCACGCGCCGGTACAGTCGCTCCAAGAGTATGGCAGCGCGGCCTGCCGCGGCACGCCTTCTGTCCCCTGCTCGGAGGCCCCGCAAGGGCGGTTGACAGGGATACTATCATAGTGTGTGTGACTCGTAAGCCTGTGTGTATAACCTTCGCGCCCTGGCTCCGGCCGCCTCGCTCGGCGTGTGCGATTTCGGGTATTTTCATGGTTACGACGGAATATGTAATATTTACTTATTTATATTTATTTTGTTACGACAGAATAGTAATACTTCCTTTCTGTCTAAAAGGAAGCATTACAATAGACGTAATGTTTACACCCTGTATCATGACGTCACATGATGAGGCAGATACTGTAAACTCGTCACCCTCCCTGACAATGTGCATTATATACATTATGCGCATTACTAATTACTACTGTTGATTTTTTTTGTTTTTGAAAAGTTAAAAGCAAATCCTAAAATTAACATACATAAGACAAAAACCAGTAAAATATGCCAATTACAAACTTTCCACTGATAATTGTTAATTATTAGTAAAGTGTGACAATATGAGATAATTTTTAATTACATTTATTTATTTATTTCAGTCGGCACAGAAGTACCTTTTACATAATAATATATACAAGAAATTAATCAAAGAAATAGCAAAAAATTACAGAATTGACAATAGTTGTTGACAGATAGTTGTTTAAAGTTGTAACAGTAATTTAGAAAAAGGAGGTGTGATGTATATACAAGTTTAAACAAATAGGTATAATAATTTGTTTGTGGTTACATTAAGAATTCAGGACGGCAGGGTGTAGAGCTTTTAGTAGCGAATCTTTATATTGTGTACAAAATTACGCATAGAATTACAAAATGTGTTGAGAATACTTTCACTTTTCCTCCGTTTTATCGCTGAGTTTTATCTATGTCTGTTAAATTGATTTTTTTATATTAATGTTAAATAAAAAAAGGTCTGTTAAACAAGTCTGTAAAATTATCATCGTCTTTGTTGGATTCTAGCAGACAGGGAAGCTGAAGGAAGACTCGACGTTCTTATCTGAAGCGCTGTCGTCCGTAGGATCCTCCGATTCCACTGCTTTGCAGGAGTGTATATTAATGGTCTTGTTTTTATCTTCTTTCACAGGTACAACTGTATTATTGGATACAAAAAATATAGTTAGGAACACCAATCGACCGGTCGTAACGCGGTTAGAGAGGGAAAAGAGGAAGGGAGAAGAGAAGAGGGAAACAGAGAACATATTTCGCTGGACACTTTCATTGCATTGCATTGGTTCGAAACAGTCTTATCTGTGTTGTCCTATAATAGGCATGATACAGTATTAAAGAATAAGTGATTTTAGAGACGATAATATTTTGAAAGTATTCTAAAAATTAATTAGATTTTCAATAAAATAAAAGTTCAGAGCGAATGACGTCACGCCTAAGTAACCATCAGCGTGTCTCTTGAACTGTTGTCACAGACACGATGCAATGTTCACTTAGGCTTGACGTCACGTAGACGCCGTGACACCTGCGGGTGTTTTTGAGCGAAATTCAAAATAGGTAGATGAAAATGCAATCATTTGCGCAAATACTTTATTTATTACTGAAATAATGTTATTTTCGGTAATAGTAGACGTGTACCTACATTATATTAAGTTATTTCAAAATCTGTCACATGCCTAGTGTGGGAGACATTTTTTTTTGTATTTTTCTTAGAATGTATTTATGTTTTCCTGTTGGATGACCAAATAAATGTGTACTAATAATTGTTCTCATTTTTTTTTACCTGAAATTTAGTTATGAAATTTCTATAGTTTATTTGAATATACAGAGGGCAAGGCCTTCCAGATTGTCAAGTTATAGGCGGGAAAAGTTGTATTATACCATTCACATCCCTGTCGATTTTCCCTTCATTTTTCCACAATTTCTCTCTAGTTTTATCGTGATGGGAGAATATTTGCAGCTGTTTCCCAATTATAATAATTTCGCTGTCTGTCCGTCTGTCCGTCGTAACTTCGTGAAATGTCCGTAACTTATTTATAGTAGTTTTTATTTCTATTATAGTAATTTTTTTTCTTCTTTATAGTAACTTTTTTTATATAAATAAATAAATACATATTCCTTAGAAACCGACGCGAAAAAGTACCATCATTTTTAATGGGTTACAATTAGACTTATAATAGAATAGAAGCTAATATACTTCATGTCCATTTCTAGCCCAACCATTTTCCATGCATTCAATAAAACAAAATGTATCAATTTAACATACATAATCCTTTATTTGTCTTTAATTGTAATCAATGAAATTTTTAAATAACACCTTCAATAACAACAAAAAACAATGAACGATAACAATATTCGTTTTAAATTTTTTTGGAAAATTTGCGAATGAAAATTTGATACAAAAGCAAACGATATTGGAAAAAAGTATGACAACTTGAAAATTCTTATAATCACATATTAACAATGCTGAGTGGAATCAGAATACGATTAATACCAAAAGATATTTTGACTGAATATTCGCTTAATTCCAAGAGACAATTTAGTCATTTAATACAAGAGTTGAAAAAACAGATGTTGAAATAATATTTCTAATCACTAAAAATACAGCATCTATGATTAAGACATAATTTTCAGTGATAAAAATATAAAATTGTATACGCTCGTAAACAGATTTTGAGTAATTTCCTTTTAATATCATACAATTTGAAACGCACGCTAAAAATATGTTAACAATTCATCCTTTTCAGCCTGATTACCATAATAATTATAGTGAACAATATTTAGCACAACGTAAAATAATTATTATGGTAAACAGTGTTATGTACGCAACTGTAGGGTTGAGTTTTGTCATTGTCGCTAAAATACTGGCGGAAGTAACATGAAATCATTTTCATCCATTTAAATATGTCCAAATATCTCGGGGTATTAATTTTTAATGAAATCACATATCATTTGTTGTTGACAATTAAAAAAAAAATATTTAGATAAATAACTAAGATTTAGATACACAAAAAAATCTTATCGATCAAAAAAATATAGTTGTCACCGATTCTTTTCCGGTATACACTTTACCGATTGAGATATAATCATGCAGAAGTCACCGAAATTTATCTACGTACGTTTCTAAGTGAGTCATTTATTTCCAAACAATTTATATTTCTAATCATTAGTGTCCCTTAAATTTTAAACTAAATTTTTTCGATAAATAGATTTTTTTGTGTGTACCTTTGTGATTTATCAAATTTTTTTACAGCGTTGTTCTATTCAATATTGTTAATTTTTTTAATTACACTTAACTCAAATGTCAATCTGTCATAAATAATGTATGACGTTGCAATTAAAAATAATTGATATAATTATACAATACCAAAGCTCAGTTTTTCCAATACAATTTTTTTCCAAAAAAGTTGTCCAAAGATATAAATAATTTTTACTGAATAACATCTAATACATATCTTATGAATAACTGATGAATGATTTTTCATTGCTTATATAATAATATGTACTAAAAGATTTTTTATTTGTTTAGATAACGATGAAAAGGAAAAATTTATTTTAGTTAAAAAAGATGAAAAATATTAAGATTATGAAATGAATACGATGTATTATTTAATAGATATAAAACACATCAAATGTATTATGAAATAAATAGATTTTACAAAAAAGAAGCGATATCAAATTTATATTAGGAAAATTCGATGGTAGATAGTAGTGATGAGTGATTTGGTGATCATTTGTAACTGTGATTGGTAACTGTTATCATTATGATTCGGCAATTTGGTGCTAAACCAGAACCTACCATCGATCGCTTATTAACACTTACAATGGAAAAGTACTCACAATCACAGTTCGTCTCATCACTGAAACGGATTTATTAATTCGAGTTTAAAAATGTATAGCAGTCAATAATTTCATTAAAAAATACAGGAAAATGATAATTTTAATATAGTATGATAGTTCAATAAATGCGATGTCTCTAACAAAAAAGTGTTGTCTATAAATATTCATAATAATCGTTCATGTAAAAAATCTATTTAAAAACTGTGGAATCGAGTATCTGAATTTTTTTACAAAAAAAGTTTAGAGGTTTACAATTTTTTTTTGTATTTATGGAGTCGATATTTTAATTTGTGATAATTTTATCTCGTACCAATTTGCAATCGTGATTTTTCTGTACCAATGTTAATTATGTAACTTGTTTCAATTTTTGATTTTTTCTCAAAACTATGGACTAATATTATAATTATGTGGGTGTGACTTATTAAGTGATTTTGGTTCTGTGTTGCAATCTCTAACCAATCATAATGAGCGCTACACATATTTTTCGTGAACTGTAATGATTTTTTTAGATAATGCTGTTGCTTTATTTTTAAAATGCGAAAATCATAAAAAAACACATAAAAATGCATTTATTACTTTTTTATAACTGTGAAACAGTATAGGTGAGATGTGTCTTACGTAGGCAATGATTGAAGTAAGTATTATATTTATAGTACTTACAAATATCAAATCATTAAAAATATTTATACAAAAGTAATTAGCTGAGGTAGAAAGAAATAATAAATGTGTACCAAGGTAATGATTATTATAAGTGATTCGAAGATTTTTTTGATAAGGTGCGAATTTAAGTTTAGAATTCAAACAAATAGTATTACATTATTACTCAATATTTTGCAAACCAATCATTCACGTCAGTCATCTACTTTTCTTGTTTATGAAATGATAAAAATGTTAATTAAAAATAACTAGAAAACACAAAGAAATGCGCGCAAGCGAGACAAACTGTATTTTATTGTTGCGTTCTCAACGAGGCGGCACGCTGGGCGCATATTCATAATATGCACTCACACTAGTGATGGTCAAAACGGTTATTTTAACCGTTTACTCGATTATCGTTATTTGAGATTTGTATCTGATTGTATTGATGATTGTTAACTGATTTTTCACAATTCAACGGGCAACCATCGGCACTAAACAGTCAAATTCCATTTATCAATCATTGATACGATCAGATAAAAATCCCAGATAATGGTTATTGTTATTATAAATTAACGGATTTGACTATCACTAACTCTCGCGTCTTTCGTATAAGTTGTTTATGACTTAGTTAGCGCTATAACTTTACTTGGCGAAACTGGTACGGCTAATTTATTTTTAAAAAAGAATATGAATATAAAAAGGATACTCTTCGATGATAATATGATGGCACAGTAGAAAAGATCATTTGTATATCACGAAGACAAAGTACAAAAATATGAAGCGAAAAATAATACAACACATACTAAAACAATTTTTTCAATTTTTCATTTAAAAATGTAGATAATCGTAAACCACGGACCATGGATCTAAAAATAATAAAAACAATCTTGTAATAATATTCACAAATAATGTAAATGCAATGCAATGTTAAGATATTGTACGAAACATTAAAATAAAATTGAATTAAATAATTAAAGATTCTCCTAAACAAGGCAAGAAATACATTATATATATTATTAAAAAGTTCAAAAATCCATTCATGTGTGCTTATTAAATTACATAAGTGCATTATAAGATAGGGCGTGTCCATTTAAAAAGTTATTGGAACTTAAAAGATTACCTAAAATCACCGCATACATCAACAGCTTGATTGATCGAACGCTAACAATATTAATTATAAACTTAAAAAAAGTACATAGCATCAAAGTAAGCAAATAGCTAATTTTGAATTATCCAAATTGATTTAAAATATGAGTAATTCAAAGTTAGCTATTTGGTTAAGTTAATAGTTATGTCTAACAACAAAGTTAACGCTATGAACATTAAAAATACATCTTACTTTTTACTTTTCACAAAATGTATTTCGTATTATTTGTCAACACTAAGATTGAAATTGTTTAATGTTTATGATTTACACAGATTACATTAATGAAATGACCAAAAACTTAGTATAATTTCTGGTTCAAAAGTCACGGACGCTTAGTTTCAAAAATAATATAAAAAAATGAGGAATTGACAAATTAGAAGTAAATGTAACGCTGGCTTGTAGTGTGGTATAATGAAGAAAAGGGTGCTGAGATGGTTTGGTCATACGGAACCTGCGAGCGAGGAAAGGATGGTTGAGAAAATATATGGGCAGAGTGTTGAAGGCAACAGGAATAGAGGGCGTCCACAAAAGACCTGGCACGATCAGATACTGCAAGTATTGGAGGATGGCCCTGTTAAAAGCCTCGAAAACACGAAGATGTATAAATGTAGCAGAAGCGGAAGTGATGTGCTAAGACAGAGTAACATGGCCTTCTTCCTCTCTGCCTACCCCTGCGGGGAAACGGCGCGATGATTAGTTGGTTTCACAGTTTCTTGATAATTAAAAATACATATACCATACTAAGTAAGAGTTTTGTTTTTTTAGGTAAATGTGGAGATAGATTCCTATTTATATAATGAATCAAATAAAATTATTGTGATCTTATCCAAGATTTTTTTTAAATAAATCTTTGAAATCGCTTATCTTCATAAAGATATTGGGACTTTGTTGCTTGAACATTTTTGACTCATGATAAAGGCAAGAATCTACCTACATATATTATGGTGGACTAATTCTGTTACACTATGTTTTAAAATGATAGTTAATTACAGTATTAATTTAATCCATGTGTGCACTTTTTAGATACAAATACCTGTAATATTTCAGATATTATCGACAGCACTAATAGTAAATAACATGGCTGTGTTTTTCGTGCTGTTTATACAATGTCAATTATAAATTATTAAAATCGATAAAATATACAATAGACATCTTATTTTATACACTATGGATACGATAAAATATTTATAATAAATCAAATATACGTATATTGAAAAATATACTAATCTACCTAGAAATTCTAAAACCGTTTTTTTTTACCAAGCGTCATCTGGCTTTTGAACCACCTGTATTAAAATTATTATGGATAGATATTTTTGTATATGAGTAAAAAATTCATAAAATATTGCAAAGCCTTATTCTAGAAGGAGGCGTTTTCACACAGCAAGCCTAAATAAAATTAATATTATCATGTTTATATATATATAAAGTTACGATTAATTTCACTTGTTGCTATCCGAATACATAACCGACAAAATAATTTAAAGAACAAAATCACGAGTTATATATAAATATTATTGTTATGGGGTGGTTTGACATTTTGCATTTTCTAACACCAAGCGGATATGATAAAACTACAATTTTAAACAAAGCGTTATACAATTTGCACGTAACATAAGATAAAAGCGGGAGCTCATCCGTGACGTCACACAGCGCACATAGAGGAACCCGCTATAACAATTGTTGTGATAACAATGGGAATTCAGAATCTGTCGACAAGCGATTGGACGGCTTATGCTAACCAAGCGACAATTTGACATCTTCGTTTTTATTAATGCAAGAATCTGGTGGCACAAATCTAAAAACTGTTCATTAAATCATTTGTTTATTTTACATAACAAGAACTATGCTCTATGTCTATTGCTCAAGTAATGCATTATTAAATCTGCATGATTTTTCGTGATCAATATATTTATCACTCTTTGACACTTGGACCAGTATTATTATAGCCGTCCTATAGGGAATATTTTTTCTTTATATTTTGATTACTTCATCATTAAAAAAATCTTTAATTTTTTAAAACAAGTAATTAAATATAAATTTAAAATTAGCTACAGACTTGTTTCGTGGCGTAGAATGTCTCGCTTTGTACTTGGAGATATATATTAAGCGCCATTTGACAACTGTCTAACCTTGAATTGTGTTGTTTGACATTTATAATCTGGAGATCAGACAAATTCATCATGCTGCGTTTTAAAACAGAAGAACGCGAGGCAATCTTGAAAACCATTTATGAAAATTGGCGTTCTGTTGCAAATATGTTTCGTAAACTTCTTGTTATATTTGGAAGTAATCATGTTGCTAAAAGATACACCAGTGAATGGTTGTATCTTTTATCGCTGGTATGTGAAAATTTCGCCTAAAATCCAGAAATGTCAAAATTCCGTTTTAACCTTAGTCGATATACGAAAAGGTAAAATTCCATAAAGAAAACATTTGGGTAGAATGTATCAAATGACTGTTCTTTTTTGAAAATCCAAGATCAAAGCTGGACACTCTTTATATTGCAATAATTTATTTAGTGCACAATGCTGCAACTCATTTATTCATGAGAATAAATCCTCTTTTAAGTTAGTTACTAAGTATACATAAAATAAACGCTTTTAATTGTGCATTTGAAAGAATTTTTGAAAGACCAGCATTTATTAAAAAAAGCAATTGCTTAAAGTTTTTCCTTGTTGTGTTACATTATCAAGTAATAATATATTTTTTAAAGGTTAATTCGAATAACCATTAACAAAATCTAATTTCCGTGGTGTTCAGTTAAAGGTTAATTATTTTTAAAAATGTATGACAAGAATTACGAACATTGTAATATTATATTTAAGTATTTGTTCATTTATTTGTTTGATACTAAATCGTTTTGATAATTTGAAATAACACATTTATTTTTGATTTCTTTTCTTGTTAATGGTATAAAGTATATTTTTTAATATCAAATCAGGGTTGTAATACAACGATTTGAAAAAAATCGAAAACAATTCTTTTATTAATACATTATTAATTTTCGCACCACAGAAAAAATAATAAGTTTCAAAAATGCAAAATAAAATGTAATGTATGTACATTATTTTAACAAATGTCAATGATTTTTTGTAAGCGTCGGGATGATTCTATCAATTCCCTGAGAATGTTATGTGTTCAATGGTTTTGAAAAATGTTTTTGAGTACATAATTGGATAAATATATTGTATTGAATATAACACAATACAACATACGATATTAATATTCACCAAAAAATGTTAACTTTATAATAAACAAAAACGACAAATACCTAAAAAAAACCTTTTTAAAATTGGTTAGAAAATTTATAAAGATGTATATTTTCAGCTCAGAATAACAAATCCAATAAATAGGCAAAACTATTGTCTACAATCAAATTATGCTAGACATATAATTTAATATGGTTGCTTCAATTTTTACATGGACATTTGGGCTAGCTAGATACGATACAATGTTTGGACAAAAACTATCTAAATTTTGTAATCTTCAACGGAACATAATTATTCCAAAAACAATTTTTTTAATATGTTAAGTCATGTTATACCTTCAAGTCAAAAACAATTACTATTAGTAAATTAATTATTTTAATTTAATTTTTTAGATAATAATGATATATTTCCATGAATTATTAACATCTTAATAATTAAACCAAAAATCCTGGGGCTATAAAAAATTAATTTGTTGGTAGCTTTCTACATGGAAATATAGATGTCATTGAAGATGATGGAAATAATCAATTTGAGACATATTAATTGAGTTGCCGATGCTTTCAACAAGAGAATTTCCAGGTGGATATTTTAAATTCAAAAGGTTTTTTAGTGATATATTTAATTCGGTTTAACGCACAAGAAACGTTGTTTTTTTTATAATATTTGATAAATTAATTAAGGTCTATTTTTAATTACTTTAATTTCATTAAGGTCAGTACATCTTAATATGAGAACGTTTTCATGATAAGTAATTAAGTTTTTCTTATTTCGGTGAGCTGTTTCCAAAACTGAAGATGTTTTTCCATAAGCATTTACATTACATCTTAGAAAAAAATAGCATGTACTTTTTATAGCTGCTTTAATCAAGATATAGTCGTATTTTTAAAGATTTTTATAATAAAAATTATGAATGAAAACAATACCTCACATTATCCATACTAATTTACAGAATATAATTAATATTTCCATATTTTTTCATCGGTTTTTGTAATATGTGAAATTTCCCTATTATACTACTACACAAAAATATGACATTCTTAGCATAAAAATTTTTTTTTTGAAAGGTGAAGAAAATCTTCACTCAGGGATGCGATATTGTGATGGAGGAGGGGTTGTTTTTGAAGAATGCTTCATCCTGACATTGTTAATAGTTTGAGTGAATTTGACTTGCAGGTAGTAGAAAACAACCTACAATTATTAAAGTCATAGGTTGATGCTTAGACCACTTTCTATTACAGAAGGTTTATCATGATCTATTGCTCAGTTATGTAAATGTAAACTTTATAAAAGTTTAATTAAATGAGAGTAAATGAATTGGTAAATAAGAATGTAGGAATCTCGGAAAATTCATAAAGCAGTTCTACATTTTATAGGGAACACTCCTTCCTAATGTGACGTCTTAAGGGGTAGGTTACCTGGACCCTGAAATTTTGGTATAAATTGGATGATTTTTTACAAAGGGGTGATATTGATTTTTATTTTCTCTTTTGGCACTTATTATATCTAAATATTAGACAATTATTTTTTGAAAAAAAATTGAAAAAAAAGGTCACGCCATGTCCATTCTCGTGGAGACACTCCGCCATGACTGATGCAACTTTCCTCGGTGCACGTTTATATGACAACTGATCGGACATATTTTGACTGTAACTCTGTACTCTGTAATATTCATGGAAAAAAATCAATACTTAAAAAATAATGATGAAAAAATAATTTGTTAAAAGATATTAAGGGCAACCATGCCGTAAAACTGCTTTGCAGTTTGGCCTATAAATATAAACGTGCACCTGGGAAAGTAGCATTTCAGTCACGGTGGAGGAGCTCCACGAAAATGGACATAACCAATCTATTTTGTTAATTAAAAAAAATCTATAAAATAATACATTAAAAAGTACGTTAATAATTGCCAATTAAAGAGTAAAAAAAAATATTCATCTCCTTGTAAGAACTTACCCAATTTCTACCTGAATTTCAGGCTCCCGGTTGGTGCATCCCCTTAATTTTTTACGGTATCTTCCACAAAAAAAAATGGGGACAATCAAAGTACTCGTATGTTCCATTGAAGATTACAGCTAAAAGTAATTAATTAGTTAACAATAAAATTATGTATAAATAATTGGTACAAGAGTGTGTAACGCGCCATCGCCGGGCCGCGCTCAGCATCGCGCAGCGACGGGCATCACATTGCAGAGTAGGTACGGTGGACGAGGCGGGGAGACCGTGAGATGGGGGTGGTGGGGGGGCGGGAGGGGCCCTCAGTGACGCGCGGGCGCGCCGTCATTCGGGGAGCAGCTGGATGAAGATCGGTCGCCATCCTGGAATGACAACAGTTACCGTATTTTTATTATCCACCAATCACCGCATTGGAGCAATAACTGTATTATGAATTCATCTATACATGGATTGCACTACCCAGGTAATCAATATGGCTCTGTTGACATATTAAATGCTCGTACAATCACCATTTTTTTATTATCTACAAATCATCGCATTAACGCACAAGTGTATTATGTATTCACCTACACATAGATTGCATCGCCTAGGTAATCAATATCACTCTATATATACATATGAAAAACAAATCTACTTATTCTTTATTTTATAGTATATCTAATTACCAAACTTAATATAGTTATTATTGCATTTATATTGTTGATGTTCTTTAATTTTTGATAAACTTTCATTTTCTTCCTTTTTTGTGTAGTTATTTTGTCGCGTAGACCTGTTTACGTTGACCTTTTTATGTTGTACCAACTGTACGCGCGTTAACGCTTTATACACACATACGCAGGCACGTCGACGGGACTCGCATCTGACGGCCTGACGCTCAATCCTCCAATATCGAGAGCAATGTGGACATAACAAAATAACCTAACCTAACCTAAAAAGTGGATGGATACGCTGGGCACAACTTTAAGTCGGAAAAGACCTGGAGGGATGGCACAACGGTGAATGAATTTACTTGAACAATACGAAATCAATAAACGCGCAAATGATCTAAATATTAGTCTTTAAAATAGTCAACAAAAAATTATCTTCTCTCCACTTCTTAATATGTTTAAGAAATCCAAAATCAAGGCCATAAATTAAAATAATATTTAACGTAATAATCTCACGAGTGTAAAGAAAATAATAAATAAGAAAATAATAAAAAAAAGAGGCACCTTCAAAGTAATTCAGTTAATCACTTACAGAAAAAGGGGAATTTTGATAACTAAAAGAAACATAGAATTTTATAAACCTGGGGAATCTTTTATGATGTGCCTAGGAAAAACGAATCTTACTTAATATAGGGCTTCACCGAAAACATCTAATTACCCATAGGGGAAGGGGTAACTTATACCTTATAAATAAGTAGATTATACGTGATGTATCCCTGTTTGATGATGGCCTCAAGCCGAAATAGCTGTCAAGTAACGCTTAACCTGCAGAAATTATAAATAACGCTTAACCTGCAGAAATTATAGATAATATTTATTTTAAATTTCATTAATAATAAATATGGAGTTCTGCAAACTAAACACAAAAACCATAAATAAAAAAAGAAGAAACAAGATTCGCAACCATCCAGTTCCACATATTGACTATCGACTGATCGACGTTGTATTAAAATGATCGTAAAACATAGATTTTTTTTTTTAATTTTTGGATGCATACAATTACAATGGCGGATTTATTGCCAGTTGTTATTTTTTTCCAGAAAATCACTTTAGTGGAATAATTGAAATAGGTTTCCGGAGCACAATATTATAATAACTAGCTTCGTGATACCCAGACGAGTGGAAGATAGATTAAGCAAGATTTTGGGAAAGGTAAAATTGCTTTAGTATGCTTTTAAACAACGTTATGGTCTGTGATACCTGTGCAAAGTTGATTCCACGGCCTAGCCGATTGCACTTCGAATTTCAGTCTTCTTATTCTTATGGTGCCATCCTGGCGATAAAGACTTGATTTACCGCCGCACGGAACAACTCCGAACAACAACAACTTATACCAGTCCCTCAAGTTACGCAATCATGACATACGGCGTCTTCCTACGCTTCTTTTACCACTTACTTTCCTCTGGATGACGAGTTGGTTTAGACTATATTTTGGTTCTCTCATAACTAGTACGAAGTATATTGGAATATTCGTCAGTTATTTGGTCACCTTATTACACAACACATATAACGAGAATCGAGAGAGTGCAGAAAAAGTTTCTACGTATTTTGTCATACAAAGCTGGCCAACACAATAACCTTCACAGCTACGAAGATCGACTTGCCTTTTTCAAGATGCACAAACTTGAGTCCCGACGGAAAATAGCCGATCTCATTGTGCTACACAAGATTCTCAGCGGAGCTATTGATTCTCTCTCTCTATCTGATATAAATTTGCATGTTAAACCCCGTATAAGAAACCCGGAGTTCTTCAGAATAAGTCAGCACACTAATAATGTCGCTTACTTTTCTCCCATTACAAGGTTGTGTCGCACACATAATTTGTATTGTGCTGACCCTAACATCCATTTTCTAAACGACGACATGAACCTATAGATCCATTAAATCAATCATTCATTAAATACTAATCGCACTACACTCAAACACAAAATATATAATATACATAAATGTACATGTAAAATAAAATTAATTACAAATATACATGTTACTAGAGCGTGCCGAAGACACTTGTAATTGGGATAATGGGCATAGTCTTCACTATAATGTTTATTATCTTAGTATCATGTACCCATTATCCTGTTAGTGTCTCTAATAAAAAATAAAAAATAATAATAATAATATGTTGAAGATACTCTAGCTTTCTTGTCTTGATTCTTCGCAGCACTTCTCGTATTTTTTCCATACATCAACTTTCGTCATTCTATGCACCCAGGGAACTTTCAAAATACATCTATAGAGCCACGATTCAAAAGCCTCGACTTTATGAAGTAGAGGCATGGACACTGAACCAAGAAGATTTCTGTAGGTATTATGATGGGAATGGATGGTGAAGTGTTAGCTTAACATAATGGACGGCCATGATCAGATATAAAAATAATTAAGATTTCAGGTAGAGAGGTGAATGAGAATTGTAAAGGACATTGTAAAATGATAAAAAATGAATTTTATGGCGTTATTTTACTTTAAACCAATGGAGAAGATTGCGGAAAGTATATGTCAAGTTATAGAATATTCACCTGCGACACGACACTGGACCTATTGCTGCCAGCATCCAGGTCATTGGTGAAGGCTTTCCTGCTATGGTGGACTGCCTTCGAGGAGTCGTGACTGCAACTGTACTCCAACGATGATTCACTGTGAAAATAAATTTAGCTTATTGATCGATATGGCAGTTAATTTGTGTCGCAACATGATTATTTCAATTACACTAAATTAAACTTTGTAATACACACGCGTAGTATATTTATAACTACTATAGTTTCTCATCATCAGGTATCCATAATTATTAACTAACTTATAAATATAATTTTGTCCACTTACTCAAGCAGCAGGTCGCGTAATGGAAAGGATTTTTTTTGGTCTTAAGAGGTTTCTGTTCTTTGTCAATCCTTAATGAGGAACCGAGGAATCACTTGGAACCGTCAAAGTCCTAAAGATCTTAAATTCTGAGAAAACTCGTAGGAACAACATCACATTCCATCTAATGTCTCCGATCCCAAATGACCACAATAATCCTCCCCACTAAGCGATCCACTACCCTATTTGCTTAAGTTGACCAAATTCTGTATTCAAGTAAGTTATTAATTACACCCCAGGGACTGCTTTTCTCGAAAATTTTAAATATAAAATAACTCAACGTATGAGTATTACAAATATTAATTAAGTGTTAATTGAAATATTTAATTTAGCTTAGAAATACAATAAATACATAATAAGTAGTAACATTCAATAAAAACAGTTTTTTTGTATGTAGAGTATACTGTAGAGACACGGACTGACATGTCCGCACCAAAGGACTCCTCAGAACATCTGAAATGAAATTGCTAAGATCCATTACTGGAAAAACTCTACGTGATCGTGTCCGAAACGTAGATATAAGGATAACGTGCAAAATAGAGGCACGATGGAGTAGATCCAGAAGGAGATCACGTAGCCAGAATGAGCCCGCCCAGACGACGCCCACCGGGAAGATCGGCGAAAAGATGGAGGGATAGCTGGACCTCGTCCTCCCAACATATTTAGAACAGACCAACAGATCGACAGATCTTGTAAAAGAAAAAGAAGACGTTTTCTATAGTTTTTTTAGAATAACGAGGCGTCCTCTGGGAATGACTAGATATATTCTTCATGATTAAGATTCAATGTGAGGTGATGCTGTCACCTGTCACGTATAATAGCTTGTTGGTTTATGATAAAACATTGCATCAATTGCAGATTAATAAAACTCTCATTTTTCTTTTAAACATTATCTCTGATTTCGCTATCAATTGTTTTTTCAAGCATACTATCTTCATATTAAAGAAAATGTTTCTCTTTTTAATTTAATGTCGACCATCTGTCGACGGTGTGATTATTTTAAGTAAAATAAAAAATATAAACTATAAATTCGGCACATGCCTACGGGCTAGAGGAGTGGTAATATCTAATGAACGCCGATTCAATTGTATATAAATACAAGAAAAAAATAAATATATATGTTAATACGTAAATAGGAAATTCATAAATAAATCAAATAAAATAAATATTCCACAAAATTAAACATTTCGTTTAATCAAAGATATTATCTCATATTGGAAAAATTGATAAGTATTAATTTTTTGAATGTCACATTTTTTAGATAATCTTTGCTATTTTTTTACTGTCATATCATTCGAATTTGCAATATCACAAAATTTGCAACACCAAAAAAAAAGAATAAGAATATCACATTTTTTAGATAAATAATCTTTGCTATTTATTTTACTGTAGTATTGTTCGAATTTGCAATATCATCAAATTCATTCGAATAAACATGACATTTAATAAGCCTTTTCTCCTAGAAATTCTAGTTTATTTTCATAACTAAATAGTTTATTTTCATAATGTACAGAGTGAATGCGCCATATAGGTTGCAAATTAAAACAAAGTTTTGTTGAATTTTCAAAATATACTTTACATGTTTAGATTTTTTAATATGGCGTTCATTTTTGGGGAAGCCTAATTTTGGAGTACAGTATTTCATTGTGTATGTAAAAATTATAGGTAGAACCGTCATCGTCGATTGAAGTAATATATTTTTTTTGGGATTTTTTGATTTTTTTTTTAATAATGTATAATGATTAAATAAAGAATAATGAATAAATAAAAAAAAAAACTTTAAAAAAGAAATATGTTTAGGTGTTAAGCAAATTGCCCTCTACATTTTAAACGGGCGCTACGCGGTTAGCGTACGAAATACATGCAAGGACCGCAACGCGCAATAAATTTCCAAAATGTTTCAAAAAATATTTCAAATAATACCTACTACTTAAATATAATTTTCGTTTCTTGTTATCTCCTGAACAACTAAAAAAAAATATATGGATGTAACACACTTTTATAGAGAAGTTTATAAATCAAGATAAATTATAGAAGTCTCACAGAGACGAAGGTTTTTATACAGGATACATATATGTAAGTCTTTATAGGTTGGCGATAGGGCTTATGACCTGTATTGGCTGGCTTAAGTGATCGCGCTACACAATGCGACTTTCAACAGTTCCACCTTTTCTATCTAATTTTTCAATGTTATATATAAAAAAAATGTATCTGTCTTCTTTAAAATATTTGAAAGGACTATGGTGAAAGGTATCTATGGTTGAAAATTTGTAATTCCCATGGTATAATAATATACATAGATCTCGCCGCTGGTCTATATTTTCCTAACATAAACAGAATTTTATTTAATTATTTTAAATTTTCATTTTAATCTTAGGTTCATCGTTTCACTTGTTCTCCTGATTTTCTGTTAAGCTTTTGTTTCACTTGTTCTCCTGATTTTCTGTTAAGCTCCAAAATTATTCGTATAGGTCTTTTCATATACGCTTGCAATTGAGTTAGTGTGGGTACAGTGCGTAATACGTGCATGGTTTCGCTGTGTTTACTTTACGGATGCGCCCCTCTCGTATCCGTAACTTAACACAACGAAACAATGCGCGTATTACGCACTGTACTCACACGAACTCAATTGCAAGCTTATATGAAAAGACCTACACCTTCCTTTCAGAGATATTTAGCGAACTTATCATGGTTGAGGCACATCCGAATCACTATGCTACCACGACTGAGTTGTGAGTGACACCGAATGGAAAGGAGCGAGAGCGCCGACTTTGAGTGCTACGTGTCCCCCTCGCTACGCGCCTGTTCAAAACGCAAGCTAATTGTATTAGTGAGCTGACCATATAAGGTAAACAACGGTACCACAATAGGGTAATTTCACATTTTTTAAAATAGAAAAATCTTAACTTTGGTTTAGAAAATACGTTTATAAAAAACTTTTTTTTAAATATGTATATTAACCTTAAAAAGCGATTTTGAAAATCACGATTTTAAACTCCCGTCAAAACGCTTATTTTCGCAAGTGACGTTTGGCATGACTTTTTATCTTACGTATAACAAAGTATTTAGACGTTCATTCATTTTTTTACAAAACAAGCCGGCTTTTTTGTATAGTGTGTCCATTATGTCAGGGAAAAAGATTTGTACATATTTAATGGTACCCAAATGAAGAAATTCATTCCTGAAAACTGGAAAATGAATCCAACATTAAAGCAATAATTTTCGGTAAATTATCGGATTTTCCTTGTGAAAATCCGTCCTCCATTATTTTAAATGTGTTTTTAGATAGTTATATGGTAGCCCGAAACACATGAACACATACACCCGTGTAACGAGTTACCACAGATGCTGATACCAAGCGACAACAGCAGGCTGTTACCCTCGATACAGAGATCGAGCGCTTTCCACGCACTTTGAAAGCGCTGAGCATGATCGAAATTTTATTAAAATAGTTCACAAACACGGCAAAATCTGTATAAAAACCATGTAAAAACAAAGCGAAGACGAACGTTTACCACAGAAACGAAACAAATTACAGTGACAAACACCATAGATCACGTATGTTTATCTATAATTCTTGCCAAACAACGTCACGACCAATCACATTGCATTTTAATGAAATCGTATTTTTAAGATTTTTATCATAAAAAATATGAATGAACACTGAGTTACAAAATATAATTTATTTTTATGTATCTATTTCACATATTTTCATAGATATCTATAGGTGAAATGTGAAATTACCCTATTAGATCTCTGAGGCTAATAGTTTTCTCTATGGTCCAAATTTCTAACCCGGTACCACTATATTTTCGTCTGATCTTAAAGATGTTTCACGTCGGAATTTGCATTAGATACCTACCGCAAGGCTAATTTTGGTTCAAATATTTTCGCTACGCTACTGAATTAAAGTTGCCTTATTGTCGTTTATAAGGCGCCGAGATAAAGTCCAGGGTGAACGAGGAGGACAAGCAAATCCTGCACTTCTTGAAATTATTCTGTGTACGCGGTAGGATATCCACCCTTTTCCGGGAGTAAGCCATTGATTACGTCTTTCAAATCGGTCTAAGTGCTGGATCATATTGGCTCCCTTCGGCGTCCTTATAAAAAAATCTGCAATATTTTCTGTCGGCATTCGGAGATACTGATACATTTATCAGTATTAATTTTGGTATTAAATAAATAATTTTTACGTCGCTCGATGCTATTTTATATGTTAACATTTTAATATCTCTTGTGAGTGGAGACATTATATAATTAAAAACGCAAATAATAAAACAAAACCTTCAGTCGCTGTTTGAAGACCCTGAATTTTTATATAATCCGAAGGCGAGAATTTTTAATTTCGTTTTTTTTTAAATTTAATTATAACGTGCGCTGGAATTTTATAATTTTATCATCATTCATGGGATGTTGTGTGGGAAGTCATTAGATGGCAGTGGTTAAAAACAATTTTAAAATAACGAGGGTTGTGAATTATAAGCAATAGCAAACGTCCGTTATTTTCCGGCGTATTCTTTACTTTTCAGGGTATTCTTTCTTTTATCTCTAGAATAATGTCCTTCAAGTATTAAAAATATATGAAAGAAAATAGTTGGAGCATATTTATGCGTCGGAGTTTTACGCTTTTGAGATATGATGGCGATTAAATAGGAGCGAGCACACAATGAAGATTGAAAGGTACACCACGCAAGTAAATAAGAGAAATATCTATTACTCATTACATTACTTAGACTTAGAAAATACCAATAGAATTAATAACAGTTTAATGGACTAAATTTTTACTTATGTTTTATTTCCTATGAATTATATATATTTATTTATTTGAAAGTATCCTAATTTAATTAATAATTTAATAATTTCCCTTTTAAATATGTTTTGATTTTATCTTTTATATTTATGTTTTTGGTTTATTTTATTTTCTTACTTTACTTATCTGGTCCATTGGTTTACTTATCTTTATTTTTAAAATCTTTAATTATTACTGTTTGCTTGTGTCCAAATCATTGTTTATTTATATAGTAAATTTTATATATTTTTTATATTGTTACATTTCACATTATTCATTTATCTTAAATATGTTCTATTTACATTAATATTTTTAATTATTTACTGTAAAACGTATTTTATGTTAGGTGTATAAAAATCCTTTTTATTCTCTTGTACTGTAAAAGTCCACTAGGGCGTTTGTTATAAATAAATAAATAAAAAACATATTACTTGTAAATGTGGGGTTTAATTTACTATTGCGTAAGAAATTGTAGCAGTAACGAACTAGAAAAATTATGGCCCCACTTCAAATTGAAAAAGGGTCCGCTATATGAAAGAGGAAAGAAAGGGCGCTGAGGTAAGGTGGTTTGGTCATGTGTAACGTAAAAGCGAGGAGGGGATGGTTAAGAATGAAATGATATGAGATAAGCATTAAAGACAACAGAAATAAAAAACATCCCTGTAAGACCTGGCGTAGTCGAATAAAGAGTGATCCAAAGTGAAATCACATTTTTACAATAAATGGTTGCTCGACCATTTCAGATATTTTTTTTTATTTTTTTATCAGCACCAAGTCAGTGTGAAGTTTTAAACAATTTTTACTTTATTTTTTTGAAGTCTAAATATATAATTGCGTTTATTGGGTTGGTTGGACATAATTATTAATTTAATTCTACTAAAAACTTTGTATAAACCACTTAGAGTAACTTTACGTCTACCGCTTTTGTTACTACTGTATCTTCAGATGAAAGAGGTTTACATTAAGTTTTCAGTTAATTAAAAGTTATAATTTTTACTTTATTTTTAACTGCCACCATCATGGATGCCACATCAGGCTCAACTTTCATCGCAGCGACAGGCAAAAACAGCACTTTGGAGAGGTTGTATTAGAATAAAAAATGTAGTTCTCCTCCCATAGAATATATAAGATTTTGGTTTTCAATAACATGAAAACACAGTACGGTTATATATATTTAAATAGAGATGCAAACACGAAATGCATTTCACATTAAAATTCTTACTATTTTCAAAATATGCTAAACGCTTGTGCTATTGAAACAGGAACTGACTTGCAGGCGCGTGCAGTGGGAACATCGAAGCATGACTTTTTTGTAAACGTTTATTTTGAAAAAAATAGAAATCAAATTTTTATGCTACAGATTTTTATGATATATAAAAAAAAATACTATGATAACAATTGAGATAGAAATATTACGAAATATATGTTGTATTCCGATTTTTTTCCAAATAATTGGTTACGTAAAAGAAACGCTGTGATGTTCCCACTGCACGCCCCTGCTAATTTGCTGGTGTCCTAGAATGGGGCTCGAACAATCGACTACCAGATCAATAGGCGAGCGTAACCAACAAGTTACTCTATATTTGACACAAGTCTAAACTGGAGTGGAAAAACTGTTTAATGATTAGGTGCAATATGTTTTTAATGTCAATCATATAACATTAAATATGTAACTAAATAAATAGTGAAATAAATAAATATTAAATAAATAGAAATGTTGTATAAACTATGACTTAACTCATTTTCAAATGTGCTAAATTCGGAAGCAAAATCACCAACTTTGGGGATTTTTCAAGGTGACCGGGATTCGAAACGACAGGATGCAAATTTTACTGTTACAACTATATTAATAAAGTCTACGTGGAATTAAGGTATTTTGAACGTTCCCTGGGTGGATAGAGTGATTTCCTCCGGTGTAAGGAAAAAGACCGAGAAGTGCTGCTAGCTATCAAGACAAGAAAGCTGGAATATCTCGGACGTATTATGAGAGGACAAAAATATATTCTAAACCAACTCATCATCCAGGGGGAAATAAGTAATAAAAGAAGCGTAGGAAGACGCCGCATCTCATGGCTGCGTACATTGAGGGACTGGTATAAGTGTAACGCGACTGAGTTGTTCCGTGCGGCGGTAAATAAATAAATGAAAAAATCTCCTATCGAAGTCAATAGAAGAATCTTATGGCACCATAAGAATAAGAATATACGTGTACGTGTACAAAGCCTGTCATTTTGTGGTTCTGATTGGTTTAGAAAAATCTAATTCTGTAATGTAAATAAATAGTAAGCAGGTACACACACATGTAGCTATTATTATATTTTTACTCCCTTTCTTTTAACTCGTAGCGTCTGGTTGGTTGTTGCTTGTTGGACGAAAAAAATTGGATCGATTTTTAACCCTTTTCCCGTGATCTAATCGAGTTGAAACTTTGCAAGCAGACTCGTGGCGACGATCAAGAAGATCTATCAAATTTTCGTTAATAAAAATAATAATTATAGTATAATTTTGGATTTTTCAATTTTTAATGGTTTTTTCATACAATTCTGTAAGTTGTATGGAGATTCCGACGCAAATGGTAGACAAGAAACCCGAAAATGAGAAAGGGATTATTGTAAAAACTTTATGGGTTCCTTTTTTTTACTCACTTTCTTTTAACTCGCAGCGTCTGCTTGCTTGCTTGTCTGACGAAAAAACTTTGGATCTTTTCTTAACCCTTTTCCCGTGATCAAATCCAGCTGAACCTTTGCAGGCAGACTCGTGGCGACGATAAAAATAATCTAACAAATTTTCGTTTTAAAAAAATTAACAATTATAGTATAATTTTGGATTTTTAGAAATTTTAATGGTTTTTTCAAATTGGAATCATTCTATATGAGTAATTAGCCCGACGCGTGTGACACGAAACCTGATTCGAAGCGAAAATGAGTATTGTAAAAACTTGGTTTTTATGGGTTGGTTTTTTATTTAGTTGACGCTGAGGTGCGAATCAGTCACCACGCATCGTACACGACATTGAGATTTATCGCATTGTCTCATTCCATAGACACGGGCCATAACACAAAATACTTTTACAATTTTAATAGCCGTACTCGGATGGAGAAAATATATGAGTTAATGCAGTTTGCTTTTAATTCCAGTGCAGTACAGCGACAGCGCCTGCAAACTTCCCCGATAAAAGTTAAGGGCGTCTGGCTCTGAATCCGATCGTTTGTTCAGATCAAGAAACCATTTCTCTACCGATTTGGTATTTTTCCGATAAACTTTTCGAAATGGATAAATATCGCGCGGCATTTGTAAACGTCAGATGCACGGCCAAGTTGGGAAATTGAGTTTACCAGAGGAATGAAAAAGGAATGGACTTGTGTGTGTATTTAAAAAAATAACTGTCAAAAAAATGTTTTGCCTTGTGGCCAATACTGTCTCAAATAATTATTAGGAACAAAGTTTTATTAATCAATTAGAAAATACATACAGAAAAATCAAATTAACGAAAAAATTACAGTGTTGAAGAATGGACGCTGAAGGTGAATACTCTAAATCGCCTAGAGGCGTTCGAAATGTGGATGCATCGTAAAATGTTAAGGATATATTGGACTGACATGATTAGTAATATTGATACGTAGAGCAAATACAAACAGACAGTTACTCAATACAGTAAAGCTCCGTAAAATTTCGTACTTTGGTCATAAAATGAGAGGCGAAAAGTAATCCATCCTTCAGCTCGTCATGAAGGGGAAGATTGAGGGTCCCAGAGGGGGCGGAAGGAGGCGGCATTCCTGGCTTCGAAACATCCGAGAGTGGACCGGGATAAGAAGCGTGGAAGAGCTGTTCCGCACTGCCCTGGACAGGGAAACTTTCTCTCGGATGATCGCCGACGTTGGGGGGACCCAACAGGGCACATGAAGAAGAAGAACGAAAAAATATTTTAACTGCTACCGGGATTCGAACCTATTCGAATCAATTCTATCCGGGGATGGCGCTCTATCCAATTTCGCCACGGCAGTCCGGTAAGTTAAGAAAAAAAAATTCGACCTTATATGTAGTTTCTTTTTAATTAACTTCTTTATTCCATTTTTAAGGCAATCCGCTTTTTTTTCTTTAATATACAATTATTAGGCACCGTAAAATTACACAATAATGTTCTAAATTTTTAATAAAATGCCATATTTTTGTCAATTTCATTGAAGACTCAAATTACTAGCTTCGAAGTGCTTAATTGTTCAGGTTTTTTAATCAAAATATAACCAATATTTTTTGTATATTTTAACTTATTTAAAAAATTATTAATATAACAACCCGTCAATAATGACTAAAAATATGTTCGCGTCTTTGCTAAGCCGTGGTATATATTTATAGTATCTTTTTGGCGGTACACGCAGAGGCGGCCGTAGCAACACGGGTAGAGCGACCGGTTCGGGTTTGCTGGCCTGGGGTTCAAGCCCCATCTCCGGCCGTTTAATTTGAATTTTTTATTCGTGAATTCTAACGAAATTACGGACGTTATGCGAAGTTACGGGGTTACGTAGTTAAAGTCTTCGTGGAATGGACAGACGGACGGGCGTAGGACGTATAGACGAACAGACAACGAAATTATTGTATTTGATACATGCATTACGTAGTGCAAATGGCATTACTTAAACGTTAAAAAACGTCAAATTAATAAAGATGTACCAAAAAGTTAACACATTCACATAATTTAAATCAAAATAAGTATTTTTAATTTAATGTAAAACAAATAGCAATCATATTGGAAACTATAATATTTTATAAAAAGTGGTAAATATATAGATAAATGTAAAAAACTGTAAATATTGTCATTGAATGAATGAAAACGCTGGAAATTAATGAGCGATTTATTAATTACTGATTAATTAACTATTCAATGTACAAAGTCACTTAACACTATTAAACGCTATTCTTTAAATTACACGATTTCGCAATATATCACCGATAATTATCATCGATGATATCAGTTATCACCGCTTTGGTTGCTCCGGTTTATTTCGCTTCTTAGGTAAGTACTTCGATTATTCGCTCGATACTTGTCGCTCCAATTATCGTACCTGGCCACCCTGGCCTTCTGTCATCACCTGTCAAACGTGACTCAACAACAGATGCGCCGCAGCCGGCGCTTGTATTTATATTTGAAAATGCTGGTACTTTAGCTCTCTGGAATATTTTAGTGTGAAGGTTCTCGTGGCTCCTAGGCTTTTCTAGGTGTTTCTCGAATGTTTCAGATGCCTCTAGAAGGCCGTAGACTACCCTAGGCCGTTTTCGATTCTTCGTTAGTCTTATGACAAGTGATATAATGCGTAAATTCTTTTTAGCGTCTCATCATTTACAATATAAAATGAAAAAGTAAATACAAAAAATGTACAAAACATACACAGGAGATATGTGGGGTATAAAAGCAAAGACAGCAATATTAAAAAAAAATTAATGCAATCATCGAGATTTACTAATTTATTATGAACCGAATTCGAGATTTTATAGAAAACTTGGCCTGTATACTTAAAGGGAACATGATTTTGGAAGGGATAGATTTTTAATTAGTAATCCTCGGTGACTGCATTAAAAATATTTTATTTTTTGAATATTGCTGTATTTGCTTATATACCCCACATATTAATTTTAATTTTATTTATTTATTAAGAATCCAAATTTACATACATATATATTTTTTTTAACTTGAATTTTTAGAATCGCCACTCAACTAGCTCTTGGGCACGTTCCTGAGTGTCGGTGTACTTTTATAGCTGTGTAACAGTTATTTTAAATTATATTTCAGACATAAAAAGCATCCTAACAGATAAAAACATGAAATAAATAATAAAAAAAAATTAAAAAACAAGAGAAAAATAAGAAAATGGATAAGTAACACAATAAACATAATCCACATACGATATAATTAATATATATGTTTAGCAAGCAATTTGAAATAATATAGTCTATAAAGGTATTAAGCAATTTTGTAGATATAGAACAGATGTATCTCTATACATATATGTTTAGCAGATAAGTAAAGTTAATAAACAATCGTATAATTTTAATTTTTGCAGCTTGAGAGCATTTGTATTATAATATATATAAGTATAAATAAGATATATAAGAAAGAGAAATATATCTAAAAATAAAAATTAATACCTATAAATAAATTAATTAAGGAAAATAAAAAAAATAATCTTAAACAAAACTCTAACCCTTTTTACATTAAACAATTACTCTACACATATTTACACTTGGACTTATGACTCGCTCAACTTACCACTAACACTGCACTTGATACTTTGTAGATACATAATAACTACCTTATGAAAATAAATATTACTGACGAACACATAATTGTGTTCTATAACGCCACTCTGGGACAGGCGTAGCCTAGTAGAGTGGCATAATCCACAAATTTAACAACAACAAAAAAATGTGTAATTTATCTTATATTTTTATTATTAAATTAGTATTAAGTACCTTTATTTGTAAACAAGGATTTTTTTGAAATAAATAAAAAAAAATAGTAAAGATCTTGTAAAAAGTAATAATATACATAAGAACAAATTAAACTACTAGAAGATATAAATCGATAATAAGTTATAAGCGATAGTATACATAACAACCAAAAAAAAATATACAGAAAGAGAAAATATTCGTAAAGGTTTAATATAAAACAAACTCCAATTACAGTTTATATTAGAATATTTCCTCCAGCTCCTGTCTATTTATTTCTGATCTTAGACATATATGAGAGAGAAACTAAAAACAAAAACAAATTGGCGAAACGAGTAATAAAGAAAAGATGCGACGATCTCAAAATAATTGTCACGATCTCCATCCCAGTTGTAAACAAATTACTTACAACTTTTGTACTTTGCCTAAATTATTCAATATTGTTCCAAAAGTTTTATTTCACAAGGGAAAATATGTTTGGACTTGCGAAAGATGGTTAACGTCTCCTCCACATTTATTATTTAAAAATACTTACGTTTTCAGTTTCGAACAGGTACCCTTTTCAAAATGCATTTACAAACATTTTTATTATTATAAAAGCTTTATTATATTATTCGTGAGTTTTTATATTATATTAAAAGATACTAAGCTAGTTCATGTGTATAATTTCAATGCCAATTTTATATAATCTTTTTGTTTCATATTTCCTTATATTTCACTAAATAACGCTATTAAAATTGATATTTTAAAGAAAGAAAAAAGCCGAAAAGCCGAAACATCGATATCAACATTTTTTATAATTAAACATTTGAAAAATACAGCATCTCTTCTTATTTTTTGACAGTTAATTGAATATTTTAATGAACCAAAGGTCATGATGGAAATTACGTTGTGTTGCGTGCTCAGTAGTCGCGTTGGCCTAGAAACTCAATTCATAATACGCTGAGCATAATTTCACGACGTCAAAGCAAACAGTTCCAAAGATTTAGCTGCTTCGCACACATACAATTTTCGCTGTATAATTGAAATATACACTTGGAAATTATATTCTTAATTTATTACATGAATTAATTAAAGCGATTAAAATAAAGAATGGAACAAAGTTGTGTGGTTTTACGGTGCTTAAGGTAAAAATGTTCATAATATACATGCTATAGTACAGATAATACCGTGTTAAATTCTAAATTTATTACAGAAATTGCAAGAATATTTCAAACGAAAACAATTTTGTGGTATTAATATTTTTTATCCTTATTATTTTTTAGTCCAGAGAAAACAAATATTCGCGCTCTATAGATGGAATATATTTTCCCTACGGGAAATTAAATTTTTAATTTTAGAAAGAACTTTATTCAGATAATACAAAATTTTAAAATGAATTTCGTTAAAAATAGATAGATTAATGAGAAAGATATAAAAAATCAATTTAGCTTTCGGAAAAATACTGTTGTTATCGGGTTCCATAACTTAATATTACTTGTAAAATGCTTAACTGATTATATTTATACTTCGTCAATCTATATAAATCGTATAATAAACAAAATAAAAAGTTGTTCTACTTGGGAGTAATAAGAGCGAAACAGACAAATCTAAAAAAAATAGCTTAAAATTTTTTTCACACATATACTTCTCTCTTCTCACACATGTACTTGGTGATTTTTTTTATTGAAAAATAATAAATTATAGGTCGACAGCTGAGAGCTTTGGTATGCCCATCCCATTCTGTTATCGTCTGTCTTCTTATTTCATATGGAGTCAATGGTAGTGCAAATGAGATAAAAATATATAATTTTGCAAGAGTCACACAAATCCTCTCGGCGGCCGACCTACTAGAATGATCTCATGAATTAACGGTCATTCAGAATCTTGTGTGCATCCTCCAGTTTAAAAATGTCGGATAAATACGGAAAAATAGCCCAGAAATATAATGATTAATTGAGATAGTAATTTTTTTTTTATATTCAAATATTTACTTATTTTAAGTAAAGCAATAAAGGTTACCATCATCATCTGTAATTCATGATTATACAATAAAAGCTCAGTATTTTGTATT
Source organism: Agrypnia vestita (assembly GCA_016648135.1). NCBI lineage: Eukaryota > Metazoa > Arthropoda > Insecta > Trichoptera > Phryganeidae > Agrypnia > Agrypnia vestita. The sequence goes on from JADDOH010024459.1 coordinate 92,794, forward strand.
TTTATCTCTCGGTTAACTATCCATCGGCTAACTAAATTCATTCACAACAAAATTCATTCCGTCGCCCGCTCTGATCCTGTGAACCACGCTTTTATTTCCCACTCGAGTATTTTATTACTGTCACCCGGAATTGTGGAATATAATTAATTAAATGTAAAATAAATTATTATAATCATTGAAATACAGTGTAAATAGACAGAGGAATAACAGTTAGTACGAATGGCTTCCACATTTGAACATTTGGGAGGGAACACTTCCACATTTGGGAGGGTCCGATGCTTTGCAGGATACCCGCTCGCACAGCGCGGGTGTAAACTGTGCACCTCGAGTTAAGCTTAGACTATGATGTTCTCTACATATAATCGTTTGTGTGAAAGCACTAAATTAAATTGAATAATGAATCAAATTAATTAATCAATTAGAAAGATAAACAGAAAAATCTAATTCACGAAAAAATATTAGGTTACTACTGGGATTCGAACCCAGGTCACCTCCTTTCCGGGGCCGGTGCTCTGACCACTAAGCTATAGCAACCCTCTATGTTTCCGTGAATATATCGACCTTATACGTAGTTCTTATTTTTATTAATTGATTAATTTTTTTTTCTCCAATTCTCCAATTCTGGCAACCATCTAGCGGTGGCATTGCAAAGTAATTTCAACTACCGTATCAAAAAAGTGGATTGTTCTATGGAAAAAATAAAAATTAATCAATTAATAAAAATAAGAACTACATATAAGGTTGATATATTCACGGAAACATAGAGGGTTGCTATAGCTTAGTGGTCAGAGCACCGGCCCCGGAAAGGAGGTGACCTGGGTTCGAATCCCAGTAGTAACCTAATATTTTTTCGTGAATTAGATTTTTCTGTATATCTTTCCAATTGATTAATTAATTTGATTTAAAAATTTCACAGAACTTTGTTCTGAAAAATTACAACTTCACAAACATGAATGTGTTCTTGAATATATTGAATAATGAACATCACGTCATCTCGCTTACACAATTTGCATACTGTGTCAGCGGTAGACTTCATAAGAGAAGGTAGATTACTAGCCGTACGGCTAGTGTCTCAATCACACGACCCTCAACGGTAATTTTGTAATATTTTACTACTTTCACTTCTTCTGTTTTTAAAAATTCCACCGCATTTTCATATTTTTCTAATGCCACGTCCATCAAACTTTCCTAACCATCGCGTTTTAGGATTGATAAAATACCAGAATAAAATAACATAACATGATAAAAAAATCAACAATGGAACTTGATTTTTCCTCAACATTGAGTGGTTTTGCACAGAGGCCGGTTTCTACGGCTATTCTGGTGAAAAATCGGCCTGGATTTCATTAATTTGGGGGCATTTCTCATTCTGTACCGCGACACGAAAATAAAAGAACCGTGTCGGAGGGCGTTCATTGTTTTCATTGGACGACATTAATCATAACAGATTTTATCACGTACATTTGTAAACATGTGAATATAATAATACACAAAGAAAACATACTTATTGTCTGGCTGTAACTAGCTGAACGCGTCTAAAATGGTAGAAATTTTCTTATTAGAAGAAATCTGTTTGATCATGAGAGCCTAGGAATTTGATTATAAATAGTAGAAATCTGTTTAACCTTAAATACTTAAAACGGCGGAAAATTGTCTATATTTATCTAAATTAGCGCAAGTTTGTGTTTCATAAGAACCTGAGGAAGGAAAATGAATGATTATAAATAGTAGAGATCTGTTTTATCTTACAAAAACAAGATAATTCTTTAGTTATTTAGGTCTAAAAACTTATCTATTTAAAGGACAAAAATTAAACTAAAGACGCAATAATATTTAATATGTATCAGCTGTCAGATTCTGTTCAGTTACGAGTTCACGATTGCTTCAATTGTTTTTTTTTTTTAATTGTTTGCCCCCATGCCGAAAACTATTTAAAGCGACATACATTGCGAGAATAGAACAAATTCAGAACAGGTTTTTGCGTCGCCTCAATGGTAAATCCGGCATATATTTCGACTCATATATGGAAGCAACGGATTTCTATAACATGAGAACCCTGGAACATAGAAGAGCACGAGCTGATCAAATACTACTTTTCAAGTTACTTCAGGGACATATTGACTGTCCCAGCCAATTGGAGCTGGTTTCTCTCCACGCTCCATCAAGGCGAACCCGACAGTCCGTGCTCTTCCATGTACCCATAAGCAGAACCTCTTATGCACAGAACTCATTCATCCAGCGAACATGCAAAGAATACAGTGACCACTTCAATGACATTGATATATTTAATACCAACATCTCAGCTTAAAAATCGTATTTAAACCGCTTATATTATATTAGGTCCTTACATATGAAATTGGCGTTTAGTATGGGAGGAACATAAAGCTGATTTTTTTTATTTGTAATATATTTATTTAATCAAAGTATGTACCATTGCTATCTATGCACTTTTGCCATCTCATAGGTAGTTCATCGATCCCTTTACTAAAAAAACCATTCGGACGGGAATCAATAAAATCTTTGAAGGCGGTTTGGACTGCCCCATCGGAGTTGAATTTTTTCCTTTGCAAGAAGTTATCCAAATTTCGAAAAAAATGGTAATCTGTTGGGGCAAGGTCCGAAGAGTACGGTGGATGTCTTAGACATTCCAATTGAAGCTCCTCTAATTTGGTAGCCGTCTGTTGTGCAGTGTGTGGTCTAGCGTTATCATGAAGCAGCAGTGGCCTAGAGCGATTAACCAGCCTCGGTTGTTTAGCAGCTAGCTTTTCCATCATGGTTTGCAGTTGCTGACAATAGACATCTGCCGTAATCGTCTTGCCAGATTTAAGAAAGCTGTAGTGAACGACACCAGCACTAGTCCACCAAACGCTCACAAGTAACTTTTTTGGAGTCAATTTTCGCTTGGGGCATGGTTTGGCTGGTTCGGCAGGGTTCAGCCATTGCGATGAGCGCTTCCGATTATCGTACAGGATCCACTTTTCATCACAGGTAATGATTCGATTTAAAATCCCTTCATTATTGTGCCGGTTGAGTAATGCAACGCAGCAGTCAACGCGCGTTTGTTGATTTGCTTCACTCAATTCGTGAGGTACCCACCTTTCAAGCTTTTTCACCTTATCAATTTGCTTCAAGTGGATTAAAACAGTTTTATCACTAACACCGCAGCCTGCAGCTAACTCGGATGTGGTTTGCGATGGATCCGCTTCCACAATAGCCTTCAATTCTTCATTATCAACTTTGGTCTCCGGCCGTCCACGGGGCTTGTTCTGCAGGTCGAAATTTCCAGAACGAAAACGTTGGAACCAAAAACGCACTGTGTTTTCTTTTGCGGCACCGTCGCCATACACATCATTAATCCTTCGAGCCGTTTCTGCAGCACTGGTGCCACGGTGGAACTCGTACTCGTAAATAAAGCGATATTTCAAGTTTTTCATTTTGTAAACTGAGTGACGCAAAGAAAAAAACAATTGAGGAAAAAACAAATGAATTATAATTTTCAAAACACAAATACATGAGTAAATAGCTGTATAAATTTGGATTTGGAATTCCTAACCAAAGAGAAGATATTTGAGATCAAATTTGCCAGTACGGTAAAACGCCAATTTCATATGTAAGGACCTAATATTACTATATCTTCACCGGATTAACTGAGACCGACCATCATCATACACACACCACAGCCAAACTCTCATCACTCTTTACACATACCCCCATATCTGTATACAACGTCACGCACAGAATACATACGCACTCCACTCAGCCACAATCCCATACACCTCACTCCACTTCCCCCTCTAACTCCCACTCCTATCCCTCTATTTAATATATGTTCTCTTTATTGCTTGATTTAACATTTTATGCCGTGGATCTCTATAATTGTTCTACGAATTACCCAATATGTTATGTATTATTATAATAAATTGTATACTGTTGAGATTCCCAAAATAAAAAAATAAAAAATAAAAAAAAAATAAAGCGATAACTGACAGACTAATATGCACAAGTTTTTTGAAAAATATTGTACAGAGACAATTTTCCTATAAAAAATATTGTTAAAATTATTCCTTTCTAAAATATTACTTGGGCCAACGTAAATTTGACCGTCATTTTATGTATATGGAAGCTGCGCTGGAGTGAAAAATTTAATGATAATAATTTAAAAAAATATTAGTAACATAGAGTTTGCCTTGACATATTTTGACTTGGGGCGTCGTGGGAAAATTATGATATTTTAAGGGCGCCTGAAACTGAAAAATTTTGGGAACCGCTGCTCTATACCATAATAATATAAACTCCATATAAATGATTTGGAGTACAATAAAACGAGTAGCTTTTTGGTCTTGTGGTAAGGACTCTCGCCTCGTGATGCAGAAGTCGCGGGTTCAAACCTCACTCCAGACCAGCAAGTTAGTCCTTTTTTCATAGCACGTGCATTTAGCTTAGTTTGAAAATAGGCAGAATATTGATATGACACGTATTCCTTGTTCGCATCTCTATTTAAAAAAAAGTAATATAGCCGAAATAAGCATGGATCTCAAAATTAAAAATATTCCACGCTTATCATCAAAGCCTTTAATTGAGTCTTGGAATGCAAAAAACATTGCCACTTTGTTCATAAAATTGAAAAAGAATATCGTAGTAAAGAAATATATTTGGATGACCCAATTAACATAAACATGACACTGATAGTGACAATGGAGTAGGGCCCATTGATCAAACAAATGCATGAGTAGATCACACATTCTGTAAATTTTGACTAGGGAATGATGGCGGTGAGTATTTATACAGAGCTTCACGGAGGTCATTTATTTTCTTACTCGCTACAACACGTCAAAAGTGACGGTACTTTTACATGTCGGTTCCTAAAAAATAAGTATTTATTTATTTATGAAAAAATAAATAAATAAATGTATACCATAAAAAATTTACGGACGTTACACGAAGTTACGAACGCACGGACTGACAATGAAATTGTTATAATTGAAATTTACAAGCCTTTAGAGCTTTAACATGGAAGAAATTAATTAAAAATAATTAGAATATGTTTAAAAAAAAATTAAGATAAGATAAAAATTACGATCACTGGTTAGCCTCTTTCCATTTAAGAAATACAATCAAATTAGTACGAGTAAGCCATGCGTACGAGATACATTGTTTCGTTGTGTTTGTGTTTATACCCGTAAACACCAACACAATGAAACAATGTGCGTCGTATGTCATACTAATTCGATTGTTTTTGTGAAATGAAAAGATGTTTACTTATCTAATAACCATTTTCATGCTCACTTGTTTTTTGGAACAGCAATGCCGTTTATACTGAACAAATCCACAGAATTTAATTGGTATCTTACCTTACGCAATCTGTATAAACATGAATTGTTCATCAAATTAGAGCGAGAAGCATCTACATGAAATGGACCATGATATCTCATGCCATAACGATAGGGTACACAATAATGAATCATGTTCACCAAACGAGTACAATCCACAAGCCCCTTTATTTTTTTAAATATAAATAAAATATCACTAATTTCTATACGCTGCGATAGGTCTGTTAAATTTTGTAATTGCATTTAATAATTGTGGTCAAAATTATCAAATGGAATAAATAGATCCAGGATTTTTAGGCGTGAGAAACCGACTAGAATAATTATTATTGTTTGTTTTTTCTTCCTTCTGAAAATTGTATTATATTTTTCTTTAGTTTTTAGATAAATGTCACTCAGTGACACTAAACACGTAATATTTTTACTCCCTTTCTTTTGACTCGTAGTGTCTGTGGTTTGTTGTCTGCCGGAAAAACTTTGGATCGATTTTAACCCTTTTTCCGTGATCCAATTGAGTTGAAACTTTGCAAGCAGACTCGTGGCGATGATAAAAATGATTAAACAAATTTTCGTTTAAAAAAAATTAATAATTATAGTATAATTTTGGTTTTTTCGATTTTTTTTTGTTTTTTTTCAAATTGGAATGAATACAAATGAGTAATGACCCCGACGCGGCCAGTAGACACGAAACCTGATTCAATGAGAAAGGGAGTGTATTAAAAACTTGGTTTTTATGGGTTAGTTTTTTATTATGTTGGTTTGCATTGGATCTACGTTTTAATCTCACATCGTTTGCTGCTTAACTTGATTACGAAAAAATGAATTGGGAAAAATTCCCAAAAATTAGATAATTTTAAGAATGTGGGCAACACTATAGCAATTAGGGCGCTACCTTCATCCATTCTAGAGATAGCTATGTGGGCTGAAGAGAACACTGGTAACGGTGAAAAGCCAAGAAGAGAGGAAGAAGAAAAAGGTTTGTAGGACTGTCACTAGCCGAATGCATCTAAAAAGCGGGAAATCTTTTGCACAGAATTGGAAAAAATCTGTATATCACAAGAAATTGAGAAAGGAAAATGCGTGATGTGGTGGAAATGCGGTTACTAAGGCGTTTGTGTGAAAAATCTTTGGTCGATAGAGTGAGAAATGAACAAATTAGAATTGGGTGTAATGCTGGCTTTAGCGTGGTAGACAGAATAAAGAAAGGATCGCTGAGACGGTTTGGTCATATGGAAAGGTCGTGAGCGAGGAAAGGATGTTTGAGAAAATATTTGAGGAGGGTGTTGAAGGCAGCAGGAATAGGGTGTCCGCGAAAGACCTGGCACGATCTGATGCTATAAATATTGGAAGATGGTTCTGTTAAAGCCCCGACAACCGTAGAACATGCATAGGAAGGTGTATGAAGTAAAAATGGTATGCCAAGATAGAAAAATTTGCTGGCGTTCAATCCTCCCTGCCTACCGGGAAAAGGGCTGGTCTTTTAGTTAGTTAAAATCTCAGAATATATAAAACATGCATAAGACCTATCATGACATACATTATCAAAGCAAGAGCGGACACGATGAGAACCTAACACCTTCTCTGAACTACCGAGATGAAGACCCTAAGACCCATTGCAGGCAAGACCCTCAGAGACAGAATACCCAATGCGAAAATCCGCAGAACCAGCGACATACAAGACATTGTACGATGGAGCAGGCAGAGAAGGCGTTTCTGGAGGGACCATGTCGAGAGAATGGACCAGACAAGACTTCCCAGAGCCGTGATGCGCGGGATCCCAGAGGAGCGCCGACCGCCAGAGAGACCACTAAAGAGATGGAGAGAGAGCTGGACGTCCTCGTCACAAGACCAAGACTCACCTATTAATGTAGATCAAGGATCTAATCAAATAAGAAGAAAAATGACGTATCTATAAATTAAATGTAAAACGAATTATTGAAATCATAATGAATTTTAGTTATACGATAATTAAAATAGACTCATTCTTTAACTGACGGCCGGTCGAGACGAATTTATCTAATAGAGCTTTTTTGTTTATCAGCTGACAGCAGCCTAAGCTTTTCTAATGTCGGACATTTTATTTAATTAAATTTGGTGGCTCCCAACTTTTATTTGCCATGTTTTTGTGGAAAGAAAAACGTTTAAAAAATTACGTATAAAAACATTAAAGGTAATTTTGTCTCCCGTTCAACATTCTAAAAATTTATAGGTACCTTTAAGTAGATGGATATCCTTTGACAAATAAAGTTCGCTGTAATTTGCGTTTATAAAAAGCGTTTTAGTATACATCAAATCAAAGTTTTGCTACAATTTATTCAAATATTGACATATTTTAGAAAGAAAAAAAGTGCGCCATCGCATCATGATGAAGGTTGGTTATACAGTTTTATTACTAAATTATATATACCCAATTAGAAAAGCGCGTTAGTATAAACCAAAAAAACATTTTTGTGATAAATTTATTTAAATATAATTTTCACATATTTCAGAGATGAAAACGTGCGTGTATCACGATCGAGATTAGTTACATATTTATATTTTAAATTGAAAAAATCCAATTAATCATTTGATTTATTTATTTATTATTCTTAAAATAATGCAGAGATACACAAATACATACTAATAAATACATAAAGCCCAAAAAGGGGCGTGTATTGTTAATAAATAAATAAATAAATATTGAGACATTAATATCGCGTTTCAGAAATTTGTCTGTAAAGGTCGGTACGTACTGATGCTTCATTCTAATGTGCGCACAAAATACACGCGGCAATGAATCATATTACTTTATGCTCAACTATGTACTGTCTCCTACCTTCACGACGTGACACGGAGATGGCCTTTAGAGTAAAAAATTGTCAACCTGGCGAAGTATGAGTAGGACCGATATGGGAGCTTTCGCTCATAAAACGGTCCTGAGAAAGCGGTGGGTATCCATTCACTGTCCCTTAGCTTTGAGACAAATTTCATCCATGTTCATATGCCGCAAGAATCGAGCACGAGGCGAGCTGTCATTCACAGTCAATTGTATTTTATATAACGAGCGGATTGGACAAATTATGCGTACAGACAATTTGTCACTAAATCACTCGTGCACAGTACGAAGATTATTGTATTAAAATTATCGTATTAAATTCTCGTGCTTAATAATACAACGTCTCTAATCTCTGAAGCACAATAAGTACTTAATTTGACTGTTACTGTCAGACTTGATAAAAATGATTTATTTAATTAATCCCGTTACGTATTATAAAAGTATTTTCTCAATGCAAAATTACTATTCATGTATGCAAATGCTTATTTGACAACAGTGGCGCATTTAGGATTTAACGATGGGGGGGGGGTCTATTGCTAGTAGTAGCGGTAATAATTCAGTTGGCGATTATAAAAAAAACAGCTTCGAGCTTTACAAAGTTCATTAATTATTCTATGGAAAGAGAGAAATATATTAATATCATCACCATTATATCATTATTCACATGATTTTCTTGAAGTATTTCTTAGAAGTAAGCCTTTCCGTGTGTTCTTTTGTCCGCGCGTTTATTTCGCTATCTTTATATAAAATAAATATTAATATTGTCCAAGGAACGTGGTTGTGAGAGGCCAATAAAATCACTCGTCTGTGAAACACTGTTTAACTCTCCACTTAAATACTTCATCCCATATCTGTCGCTTTGATTAATCTGTGCGTCGGTAAAACTGTGGTCGGTTTTATCGCTGGTTATGTCGCGTCGGTTAGATGTCAAAACAACAATGATGCGCCGCAGCTCTGGCTATGCTTTTTATACAATGCACGTTGGTTTTTCGAACCGCCGAGATTATTCTATACATTCTTATTGTTTGCGAGAATGCTCCCATTGCTTCCTGACTGTTCCAGACGTCTCCCGAATGTTGTATATAATTCCAGAGTGTTGTAAGGCGTTCCAGAGGGTTCTATAGTTATCGTCATCGACATATTGTCATGGACATATTGTCATCGACATATTGTAATCGACATATTGTCATCGACATATTGTCATTGACATATTGTCATCGACATATTGTCATCAACATATTACGAGGGATGGTATATTAGAACGAGTTTACAGACTAGTCAGTACCGCGGTACTATTTTCAAACTAAGCTAAACTAAATATGCAACAATTTGTTTTTATTTTAATGTCATGTTTTCAGTTTATTGTTTACTATCTTAATTCATGCCGTAATATTTACTCTCTGACACCTTCGTAACAACCGGTTCCACCGATTTTCCGGTAAATTTTCACGCCCTGGCGTCAACGCATAACTGATATACTGATCGATCCAAGAACCCCAATTTCTGACCCGACCAATAATTAATACCCGAAGCAAACAGCGGCGACCTTAAGCCGCGGCCGCCTGTTTGAACACACCGCGGCCTAATGAATATTCAAGGCTCTCGGGGTGTTATTAAGTTTTGGAGCCCCTAATACTCGGCATTCCGGTAAGAATTATTATTACTGTAATTCCCCTCGAATAATGTTATTCAGGGCGTATCGTTTTATTATGGGAAGAGGAATTTTAATACTGGCGTGCTCGGCGGACTAATAGGCCAGACGGGTTCCCTCAAGGCCAGACGGGGGTACATTTTAAACAAGTATATTTTGTAGACGAGGTTGAATAATTAAATGAAAAAATACTAATCAATAAGGAAGACATACAGAAAAATCAAATCAACGAAAAATATTAATTAATTTTAATTAAACAGCTTTGTATTAACCACCTAACTAGTAACTATACGTCTACCGGTTTCTGTATCTTCATCAGGACGAACGCGAATTCTGAATTCAAAATTCGCGAACCATCTTTTGGAAACACGCCACACGAAAGGAAAACGCTATCGAGAGAGTAAGTAATACAGGCTTGAGATTAGATAACTTAGAAATAAGCCAATATAATTAATAGCCAGATAAATTTTATGAATAACCCGTTACTTGGCATATTCCCCATTTCGGCGTCCACTTCTCAATTACCCCCACCATAGCTGTAGCCACGCCTCCGTTCAAAAATTGATTTGTTTGCTAAAATAGATGATGGATAGTTAGTTTGCGTCCGTCCTGATGAAGATACAGTGGTGTCGAAACCTGTAGACGTAGAGTTACTAGTTAAGCGGTAAAAACAAAGTTATTTAATTAAAATTAATAATTACGTCCAACCACAAAGTTAGCGCTATAAACATCGAAAAAATGTTTAGCTGCTACCGGAACACGAACCCGAATCTCCTATCTATCCGGGAAGGTGCGTTACCGTTATGCAGCATCAGCCTCGTACCTTTCCGTCAATATATCGACCTTATCTGTTAGTCTCATTTAATTAATTGATTAACATATACTATCCATTTTAAGCAATCCACTTTCTGTAATACGGTAGTCACAAATTACTTTGTGTATCTGCCGCCAGAGGACTAATCAATTTTTATTAAATATTTTATTGAGCATTTTAGTATTCAATTCTATTTTGTACTACTTAGATTAATGCATATCAACGATCCCTACGTAAACAATTGAATCTTCGAAAATTCGATTTTCATTTTAGTATCTTAAACCATCCGATTTATACTATATTTTCGAATTATGTTAAAAAAGTTTAATTTTACTTTATTTTTTTTAAAGGAAAATCTTATTTTTTTGGACATTGTTCAAAAATGAGTAAATTCGATGAATTGAGATAGTAAAACGATAAAAGAATTTTTACGGATTCGACAGTATACGTAGGAAACTTCGATATTTGTACTTCTTAATCTGCAATACCTACAATCCTTCTCTATACACAAATATCCGACTCTCATAGAGATAATCTGTAGAATAAATTGTTTCCGTTTATCAAATAATATCAATTTGGGTAAAAATAACAAATAATTAAAAAAAACATACCAACGAAATATATAATATTAGGTCCTTACATATGAAATTGACGTTTAGTATGGGAGGAACATAAAGCCGATTTTTTTATTATTATATATTTATTTAATCAAAGTATGTACCATTGCTATCTATGCACTTTTGCCATCTCATAGGTAGTTCATCGATCCCTTTACTAAAAAAACCATTCGGACGGGAATCAATAAAATCTTTGAAGGCGGTTTGGACGGCCCCATCGGGGTTGAATTTTTTCCTTTGCAAGAAGTTATCCAAATTTCGAAAAAAATGGTAATCTGTTGGGGCAAGGTCCGGAGAGTACGGTGGATGTCTTAGACATTCCAATTGAAGCTCCTCTAATTTGGTAGCCGTCTGTTGTGCAGTGTGTGGTCTAGCGTTATCATGAAGCAGCAGTGGCCTAGAGCGATTAACCAGCCTCGGTTGTTTAGCAGCTAGCTTTTCCATCATGGTTTGCAGTTGCTGACAATAGACATCTGCCGTAATCGTCTGGCCAGATTTAAGAAAGCTGTAGTGAACGACACCAGCACTAGTCCACCAAACGCTCACAAGTAACTTTTTTGGAGTCAATTTTCGCTTGGGGCATGGTTTGGCTGGTTCGGCAGGGTTCAGCCATTGCGATGAGCGCTTCCGATTATCGTACAGGATCCACTTTTCATCACAGGTAATGATTCGATTTAAAATCCCTTCATTATTGTGCCGGTTGAGTAATGCAACGCAGCAGTCAACGCGCGTTTGTTGATTTGCTTCACTCAATTCGTGAGGTACCCACCTTTCAAGCTTTTTCACCTTACCAATTTGCTTCAAGTGGATTAAAACAGTTTTATCACTAACACCGCAGCCTGCAGCTAACTCGGATGTGGTTTGCGATGGATCCGCTTCCACAATAGCCTTCAATTCTTCATTATCAACTTTGGTCTCCGGCCGTCCACGGGGCTTGTTCTGCAGGTCGAAATTTCCAGAACGAAAACGTTGGAACCAAAAACGCACTGTGTTTTCTTTTGCGGCACCGTCGCCATACACATCATTAATCCTTCGAGCCGTTTCTGCAGCACTGGTGCCACGGTGGAACTCGTACTCGTAAATAACGCGATATTTCAAGTTTTTCATTTTGTAAACTGAGTGACGCAAAGAAAAAAACAATTGAGGAAAAAACAAATGAATTATAATTTTCAAAACACAAATACATGAGTAAATAGCTGTATAAATTTGGATTTGGAATTCCTAACCAAAGAGAAGATATTTGAGATCAAATTTGCCAGTACGGCAAAACGTCAATTTCATATGTAAGGACCTAATATTTACCATTTTTCTTATACAGGTTGATTTTTTACTGATGGCACTATACAGTCCGGCTAAAGAGTATTTGTAGCTATTATATTTTTTAATAATCAGCAATCCTAATTTCGAATGTCTGTCTGTCCGTAACTCGCTGGAATTACAACAACAACACTGATGTTGACCAGCCGTTAATGAGGCTCGGGCGCCCAAGTGTGATACGTCAATCAGCGCGCGGCTCGCGTTACACGCAAGAGTCGTTATTAATGTTTTTTATGTTTTGTGATTTTTCACGGGTTTATGGTTAGTTGAAATATAATATTTCATAGATCTTTTTAATGTTAAATAATCTAATGGATAGGGTATGACATAATAATAAATCACACCTTATTTAATTATAATAAAAACTATTAATTTGAGAAAACTAACAAACTTTGTATTAACCAAACATCAAAAATAATAAAAACTCTAGTACCGACGTGATAAAGTTTTTTTTTGGTTAAAAGCGGACAGTGCATTTTATTACCTATATTATTAAAACAGATAATCACCAAGAAATTTCAGAATGTTTTAAAAATGGAATTAATGTAGATGAGAGAGTTGTATGTCAGGACAGAAGAGCATGGCCTTCCATCTTCACAGCCTATCCCCGCAGAAAAATGGTGTAAGTAATCCGAATGTTCATCCCCGATGAACGTCAAAAAAGAAACATGATTATTATTATTTTGGTATTGAATTTTTTAAATTTAATTTTTAAATAAATTAAAAATATTTACATAACTGACCCTTTGTCATTTTATTTAATAGATATTAGTAGATGTACGTAAAACAAGCTGATTTATACTAACTTTAAAAAAATATTAGTACTAACTCAATATATTTATGGTTTTTGTGTTTAGTTTGTGAAACTCCCATGTTTAGTTTTAATGAAATTTAAAATAAATAAGTTCTGCAGGTTAAGTGTTATTTTAAATGTTACAGCTATTTCGGCTTGTAAGGCCATTATCTTACAGTGAAAACATCACACCGAAAACATCTAATTATCTATAGGGAAAGGGGTAACTTAAATCTTATAATATAACGCTAATTAATAGTCAACAAAAATGATCTTCTCCCCATTTCTTAATATGTTTAAGAAACCCAAAATCAAGGCCATAAGTTAAATTAACATTTAATTTAATAATCTCATGAGCGTATTTAAAATAACAATTAAATAGAGGTACTTTCAAAGTAGGTAATTCAGTTAATCACTTAAAGAAAAGGGGGAATTTCGATAATTAAGCGTAACGATTTTATAAACCGGGGATTCTTTTATGATAAGTGCTAGGAAAAAAGAATCTTAATATAGGGGCTTCACTGAAAACATACAATTATCCATAGGGAAAGGGGTAACTTAAATCTTATAAATATGTCCATTATACGTGGTATATCCACTGTTTGATAATGACCTTAAAATCCGAAACAACTTACTCAATATAATATCAAAATTGACTTAGTGTATAATCTCATACTATGTAAATTCTGTGGAAACTTGTAAGATGGTCTTTGCACTATTTAATATTCATGTGTAACCTGCTTTTTATTTGTATTGTTAGTTTCCCGTAAATAAATATTTTTAAAAAAATCTCATACTACAAGCGGTCAACTTTTTTTGCTTTAGATCCTGAGATGTATTTGAAACTGTTCAACTATTTTAGTGTAATCACATCTCAGGATGGAAAGCAAGAAAGTGAATTGGATAGGAGGATGAGAGCCACAAGCCAGGTACCACGACCCTGTATTATCGAGTATATTATAAAAGCGGATCTCAGCCAGCGCGCAAACTTGGCAGTATGCAAATCAGTTTTCAGGCCAACCCTAGTGTACGGCCACGAGCACTGGATCTTGACCGAAAGAACCCGCTCAAGGCTATAGGCCGCCGAAATGGGATTTCTAAGAGGAATTAGAGGTAATTATATATAAGGAATATAGGAATTAGAGGGTAGAGGGAGGTAAGAGATACCAGAAGGGACAGAATCAGAAATACGCAAATAAGAGAATGTCTCGAAGTAGAACCCTTATTGACTAGTGATGGGTCCGCTCTGTACTCACTACTATAATGTAGTACTACATTACATTGAAGTGTACACCTCAAACGTTTTGAAGTGTAGTGCACATTACAAACTATAACACACTTTAAAGATATTGAAAGTATATACTACAAATAGTACACTTCATTTCAAAGCGAACACTACAAAGTACACACACTTCAAAGTTATCGAAAGTATGAGCACATAGTTAGTACATTTTTTACGTGAAATTTTAGTGAAGTTGATGTAGATAAATGAAGAAATCTCTGGAAACTGTAACAACCCCACCCCTCACGGTTTGAAAAATTTTGGGACTGAACGAAGAAATTTTTGGGAAGTTGATGTAGAAAAATTTTTGTGATACCTTTTTTTTTTTTAGGTCGCCAAATGTTACTTTGGAGTCATTTGTCTTAAATATTTTTCTCGTTGACCTTTTTTTTCATTTCATTACTTCACTTCATTAATACTACAATAACTTCATTACTTCGCTTCATTTACTTCACTTCCTTTCGTAGTGCTACAATTACTTCACTTCATATAGTTTTTACTACAATTCTAGTGTACACTTTGTAGTCTTCAAACTAGTAAACGTGTGTGTGTTGTAGTCTTCATTTTGAAATGTAGTTTTTCCCTTCGCTATTATTGACATTTATCGAAAAATCACAGTTACGGTGGCTGGGACATATCTTGCGGATGCCGGCAGATAAGACTGCCAAAGCGGATATTCCAGGAAAGAACAAAAGGCAGAAGACCAAGGGGGTTCCTAGGAGTAGCTGGCGGAAAAAGTTGGAAAAATTGGGCTGACGTTGAGAACGAAGCCCAAGATAGGAAGAGTTGAAACCTCCTTTGCGGTGCAGGGACCCCGACATAATAGGTAGAAGAAGAAGACTACAGCGGTCAAGACATGATTGTTGAGGTAATGCAAACGCAATGATATTAGACTCACAAGTTGTAACTTAACAATTAAAGATATTTACAGAAAAAAATAAAAATACCTCCAAAACAAAATATCAAGTGAATAAAATAAACATGAAAATTATTTTGTTTGAAAAGTAATTCACTAACAAGCTGTGATTAAATTTGCTTTCAAAGTTTTCCATTTTAACAAAGCGCCGCGGTCGCAAGTTTTCATATTAGCCCAGTTCGCGACGAGGAACATTAAAAATGTAACCAACTAAATTACTAAATAAAAAGTAATTGCTTTGTGGCATCAATTGCTGCGTCCAGAAGTCGGCAATAAAATAAAGTTTATTAGGGGTGCTGTACACCCCGGCGGCGAGGTGGGTAAATGGGGGACGGTGGCGTACCTTGTGCAATTTGTCGAAATTTTATATCCACATTAATATACCCACGTGTCGGCATATATCGTAAATAACCTGTTTTCAAAACTAACGACCGCCCGGAACGACATGCTAAACGTACAGCTTTTCGATAAAGTTTTCCGTTTAGATTTTTTCTTTCAATAGTACCTACCTTCGCAACATTTTGGTAGATTCTTTTTTTTTACTAATTTCTTTAAGGCGGCACATTCACTGCAAATGCATATTTCAACGTTTTTTATGAAAATGTTGGTTTTTATTATTCATTTATATCAGAATGTATATGATAGATTGCAATTTTTTTAGAGCGATAACTTAGATAAACCTTTGTTCTTATATGAAAGTAATAAACTGAAATTATTTACAATAAATAAGAAAAATATAGACATTAATCTACAGGCCGCGGCAAAAAAAACGTTTTTAATGTTTCCGGGCAAGGAGTGGTTCGTTTAAAATTTGTATGTAAGCATAATATTTTTTTTAAACCTATAAAGTTTACTTAATTATCTAGAATCCGTACGTAGGAAATTAAGAAATATTCAATATTTATAAAGTTATAATGTTTCAAACATGCAAAAAATTATTACGATTTGATGTTTTTCAAATGTTGTTTATTCATATAAAAAGATGATTTTAAGCGATATATTCTACTTAATCCCGCACTTTGAATCCTCATCCCTATTTAAAAGTTAGTTTTTTTTATTAGAAACAAGTTAATTACTAATTAATTAATCGAGAGGCCGCGGCCAAAAACTCGTTTTTATTGTTGGAGGGCGATTACAGGTTTTCTTAAAATTTATATGTGGACACAAAATGTTTTTTTATAAGTATAAAGATAACGATAATCTAGAATCCGTGCATAGGAAATTAAAAAATATTAATAAAGTTATAATGGTTCAAACTTGCAAGAAATTATTACGTATTTTGATGGTTTTCAAATGTTGTTTATTCATATAAAAATATGATTTTAAACGATATATTGTATCTATCTTTGCACTTTGAGTCTTCATTCACTATTAAAAAGCTACATTTTTTATTAAAAACACGTTAATTATTATTTTAAAATAAAAATTCTAAAGTATGAAAAACGACATCCTCATAAGTCAAAATATTTTAACAGATGAAGTATTTCTGCGGGAATACCTGACGCTAACGAAATCGAAGAATATATGACCATCTCTTTCTATCAAAACCTTACTGTTTTAGCAACGTATGTACCTTAAATATGTAACGAACGTGTAATTTTTATTCGATTTGCGCTCACATGACATCTCGCGCACGGCTTGAAAGCACATGATCTATCAACGTAATTTGACAGATACGCATGTTTATGAAATGGATGTCTAGTCTTCTCAGTAGTATGTAGAAGAGACATAACCTCTGGATACTGCTAATTAATTATTGCTAAATATATACTAATAATTACTGCTAAATAATTAATTAATAATAAGTCACTACTGTTTCATCTACTTTCTGATTTTTTCCTTTCAAATTCAACTAATATCTATCAACCCTGTAATCTCTCTTCCCTTCCACCCCTTCTCCAGCATTCAGACTATTGAATTAATGTGTCCCTTTCTTTTTCTTTTTCCATACTTCGTCTATCTTTTTCTAGAGAGTAATTTTATATTCTGACACTTTTATAATTTTATATTATGTCTCTTTCTTACGTACTTTAAACTTTGTCTCTCTTTCTACGTAATACTTTATACGTACAATTTTAGAATATGGTTCTTTTATAACTGAAACAGAGCAGAAGGATTTACAAAGAAGGATATACAAATCTGTATATTGAAAAAAAAGATCAAGTTACCGTTGGGATTTGGCCATTATTCTGCCGGGAAAATGAGTACCCAATTACACTAAATGTTAACCATTTCCTTTAACGTTGAATTTTCGACCTTATATATTATTCCGCCTTTTACAGTGCGACCTCTATTATTTCCAATTAAAAGTTACTACAGTATTTTTTCTGTGTATCTTTAAAAGTTCTTCGTGTAATTTGTTTCAAATTACTATAAATGTATAATACAGGGTTATCCATCTATCAACCCACCCTAAAACGAATTGCAGATATTTACGGCGTAGTTACAAGTTGGTTCGCAAATAGTGTTTGCCATTAATTTTCTTTGAAAAAACACAGATTGAAAAAATCCGTGATAATACTTGGGGTTGTATACCACACTTGAAATTAATTTTAAAAAAAAGTAACCCATAAAAACCAAGTTTTTATTATACTCTCTTTCTTTGTAAAATATAACAACAATTAAAGACGAATTAAAACATATAACACAACACTAAACTTAAAGTAATTTAATATATTTCTAAAATGTCAGATGTTTTGAGCTTTGATGATTAAATTCAAACACTTCATGCTTTGAAGATTAAATTCTAAAAACATTTGTCAGTCAATTTCGATTTTCGACATTCGTAGTGAAGTACTTATTATGTATACCGACGGAGTAATTCAAATTTAGAAAATATTCAGCGACGTTATCGGGCCGCCATTGCTAGTAAGCAAACTTTTCTAATGATTCCAATTTGAAAAAAAAAAAATTTCTAAAAATCCCAAATTATACTATAATTATTAATTTTTTTTAACGAAATTTGATAGATCTTCTTGATCGTCGCCACGAGTCTACTTGCCAAGTTTCAGCTCCATCGGATCACGGGAAAAGGGTTAAAAATCGATCCAAAGTTAGCAAGCAGACGCCACGAGTTAATATAAAGGGAGTAAATTACTACAAAATGACAAAACTACAGATATTTACGGCGTAGTTGTAAGTAGGTTCGCAAATAATGTTTATCATTAATTTTCTTAGAAAAAACACAGATTGAAAAAATCCGTGATAATACGTAGGGGTTGTATGCCACACTTGAAATTAATTTTAAAAATTACTACAAAACGACACAACTACACACACATTCATTTACGTAAAATTCTATGATTAATTTTGAGTCATTCAATCATCCTCATATGGAGCACTGACTTACGTAAATGTGTATGTCAGTGCGCGCCGACAATAGCGCCCAATAATTTTATTTGATATAAGCTTCATTCATGATACTAAAACATTTTACAGAAGACGGGTCAGAAATACCTATTGAAAAAAAAATGTAAACTTTGATCTCGCTTATCTCCTTAACTGTTGAAATTTCACTCAAAGTGTAATGAATATTTTCTATTCAAATTCGAATGAAGAAATCTTCGCCAAGTTTTTTCTATTAGCTACGGGACACCCTGTATAAGAATAATTTAAAAAAATTTAACTATGAAATTATGAAATTTAACATTTACCAATATCACTTTATTTTTATATTTTATATAATTTATATTTTTTGTAAACTCGCCATTTAATATAATTATTATTTCTAAAAAAATATTTTTACACGATGTTTTTTTTTATTGAATTAATATTTATTGTTTTATTTATTGTTCTATAATTTATTATATTGTCTATTGAATCGCCTTTTATATAAAATTACTATTTTTAAATTTAATTTTATTGATATATATTGTGTAAAATTATTATTTATATTTCTAAATTCGTCGAATTACTATTATTGTTTTATTGTCTCTTTTAATTCTACATTTATATTGTTCTTGATTATGTTTCTAAATAATTTATGTTCATATTTGTATTTTTTTATATATATTATTTCTATTGTCTATTGTTTATCAAATTTGTACAAATTATAAATTAAAAGGCTTTAGAGCCGTATAGATATATGTAAATAAATAAATAAATAAAAATACTTGTGCATTTTTAAGTGAATAAATATTAATTGAAAATGTTCTTAGGTTTTCATGAGGGCTGATGTCAGTTGATATGCTGATGGATCCCTGTAATGGGATCCGAAACGTCGGCCAGAGAGGTAGGATACAGACAGCAGAATATCCCAGAAAACTACTCACAGAAAATATTAATTGAATCATTTATTTGTTAGGTACTCGTTGCTTTGTATGTTTATCGGATAAAATACTTATCTTCTACTGATACGATAAAACGGTGTCAACAAAATGCAACTGCAACGATCCGAAAGATTAAATATATTTTCACAATAATGATAAGAAATTTAATACAATTTGATCGAAAGACAAAGCTTTATAACAGCTTCGCGCTAGACAGAAATGTAACAACGCACTAGACGCGTGCTATCGGTTATGTACATCGTGCATATTGTGTTGCTGTTTTAAGTTTTAAAATGTAAACTAAACGCATTGATAATAATAATAATTAAACCATTTTTTTTATATTAAATTTCTTTGTAGAAATTAATTATATTAATTTGATAATACATACAATTCAATATTAACCAGAACTAATTATCTTCAAAATTTTCGAATTCCCTTTGTGGCGCCATTTTATAAATAAAATAATTAAAACTTTGTTTTAGCCACACTAAAGTTTTGTTGCAGAAATTCAACATGTTTCGGGAACGATGCTTCCTTCTTCAGGACAATTAGTGTACTAATGTACTTAAATACATTGTCCCAAAGAAGGGAGCATCGCTTCCGAAACATGTTAAAATTTTATAACAAAGTTTAAGTGTGGGTACAACAAAGTTTAAATTATTTAATTTATTTATAGAATTTCTTTTCTTCATCTACTTATAGATTCAGTTGATAAAGGGCATCGGCAGAATCATTATTATTATTAAGATGTGATTAATATTATTTCATTCCCTGTCCATAAGAAATCGTAATAATGAAATATAATAATATATATATACTTAGATTTAAATGTTTGCTTCAACACGGGAGTGGCCCAGTTAGTTAGGCTAGCATTATAGATACAATGTATTTACGAAAAAAATAAAAAAATAATTTCAATATTGTACAAGAATGATTTAAATTCTATGGTCTAGGAGTGAGATGAATATTATATTTGCTCACCTAATGATGTTTCGTCTATCAGTCTTGGTGTCCGCTTTTCGTCTGGAGACAGGAGCGCTCATCCCGTCCGCGTCTCCGCACTCCTCCAATAAAGGCTCCTCGTCCTCTTCCTTTTCAGGACTCCCGTCTTCTGGCTCTTTTCCCGTTTCGTGGCATTCACATTTACAATCTTCAGGATTCACGTACGTGTACACAACGTTCGCCTCATTCGGAGCCTCGATGTTCGGTCGACTGGGCAGTGTCTGTATCCGCTTGGGGAGTTTTCTTCTCTCCGGGATGTCCTCGAAGTTGATCCATTGAGTTTTTGGCACTGGGGCTCTAGGAGGTAAGGGCGGTGCTGGATCCGAGTCGGATTCTTGGCTAACGGAGCTTTTCCTCGTTCCTGTATTCGATATACCTTGCTCCGCGAATTCGAACCACGTTTTCGACGAAGATCCCGACGAAATCCTTCGAGGACTCTTAGCTTTCTGCTTAACCTTAGTTTTTTCTTGAGTTTCATCTTTTTCTTTTGGTAAACTTATTTTTAACCTTTCCACTTTCGTAGAATCTGGAGTGTAGACTTCGTCTGAACAGTACTCCTCTAGGCAGCTGGGGTTGATCGGGGTCGTTGATCTCGGCCTTTCTATCGGAAATGTTTTCATTTCTAAATTGTGTCTTTGCTTGACAGGAACGATCGGAACTGCCACGGATCTTTCTAGAGGCAGCGTTGTGGGCACGTACGGAAGTTCATCATCAAAAGAGTCTTGCTGCAGGACGAGGCCTTTCCGTTCGTGGTCTACTGTTTCTGGTTCACGGTGACCGGCTTTTTCCAGTGCTAGTAATTGCTTCTTTCGTATGAAATCTAATTCAGAATCTTTTTCTGACTCAGAAGAATCAATCGCGACGTCGTCCGCAGAAATCACCGAGTTTCTGGGACTAACACTCTCGGAAAAAACCGAATCTCTGAAATGAGACAGAGGCGTGCCTTTAAGAGACTTTTCGCTGGTAACAATAGATATTTCGGAATGCTTCAGATCGTTCATTTCGGCAGAGTGAATACAAATTTCGTCCGTTGTAATTTTGGTGTCTTCCAAGTCTGATTTACTGCCGACTTTATCCGATTTATTGTCGACCGACGGGGAACGATTTGTCTCCATCGCCGCCTCGTCCGAACGTCTGTCGCCCATCTGAACCTCTATGACGCTATCTTCGGATATCTGACTTCGGTTATCAGACATTTGACTCGATTGACTATCTGTTTTAGATAAGCTGAACTGCAAACTGAAAATTTGATCTTTGCTTCCTACTTTCGTTGTGAAAATGATATGCTTTTTAGCTTGACTGCTCAATTTTTCCTCCGCAACGACCAATTCGGCATCAGGTTCTTCTAGCACACTTTGTCTGTCTTCAGTTAAATATTTGTCATCTTCGGAAGTAATGTGGGTGGTTTTTATTTCCTCGGGAATTTTAATAACTTCCGTTTTTTTAATCTCTGGAGGAGGTGAGATGACTTTACTGATGCTCTTTTCTCGAGAATCTATTTCTTTGTGATCAACATTAACGTATGATTGTTTCATTTCCTTGTTTTCAACATTAATATATGATTGCTTCAATTCTTTGTGATCGACTTTAGCGTAAGATTGCGCGTGGTGTATAATTTCGACTTTTTCTTGTGGTTTTTCTTCACTCTTTTTTGGTACTTCTGGAGGTGACGTGACGGGTTTTGTAGAAGACGGTCCAGATTTAGAGTTTTTTTTTGTGGATATATTACTACACATCCTATTCAATTCTTCTATCTCCTTTTGTGACATTAAATCACAGCGGACCAACCTATCTTCGCTCGGAGAATGAAGAGGAATTCTTATGCTACCGTCAGGTAGGTTGACCTGCTTTGCCACAGGTTCCGTTTTTTTATTTCCATGCTTGTCTGACAAACAAACGGTTTGGTGGCTGATTGAAGGTCTACTCGAACTGGGGGCACTTTTGGGTCTGTCAATTTTTATTTGGTGGCTCTCTTCCCTCTGCGTGTTTTTTGCTTGTGGTACCGTAAGATTTTTTTCATCCTCGTCCGATGGCGTGTGCAGGGGTATGCGGATAAAACCATCGACAGGTGCGTCGTAATATTTTAACCTGGAACTACTTCTTAAATTCTGAACACTTTTGGCTTCGGAACTGTATTTATATTCCATGGTGTTCAAGCCGTCTAAGTTTGGTAAGCTTTCTCGGGCTACTGGAGAAGCGGATGCGCTGGACTTGCGCGGTTTGAATATGGCCAGGACTGATCCCTTGGACTTGCCCGAAGAGGTCGGAGTTGCCGTACCCGATTTGTCTCTGTCTCTGCTTTTACTCCTCGATCGTGAGCTGTGGATGCTTTCGCCTACATCTTTTATGAGCCCCGTGAGGCCTTTCTTTTTAGAAATGGACCCCGTTGGTGAATCTGGACTTACGATCGTTTCTTTCGATTTAAAGAGTGAGCAAAATGAAGACTTCCTTGATACTGTCGTCGTTGGTGAGGGACTTCTACTGATGTGATCTTTTTCTTTAGGAATTATTTTCTTTACTAATTTGGGGCTAGAAGTCGGGGTGATGCTAGGCGATCGAGTGTTGCTTTTGGACGACCGTCTGCGAGACTCTACTTCTCCCGAATATCGACTTATTTTATTTAAGCTATCTTCGCGTTTAATTAGTTGTGAAAAATGTTGAGCACTTTTTTTCGTGTGGTCTTTTAAGTTTAGCGTGACCGGTTTCTGCACTGATTCTTGTTGAGCCGTTGAATGTTCTCCGTCGTCTTCGTACATGTGATCGGGTTTTAATTTTATTCTAATGAATTCAGTTTCAGAGAGACTTCCTCTCTTTGCAGCCGACGGTTTCGATGGCACTTGTTTACTTCCGGTCGAGCGGGCGGGTTTGCTTTTCGGCGGGATCACGGGCTTGACAGGTGCGGGCGTCGTGTTTTCAGGTTTCCTTTCGTTCTTGTAACTTGCACCTAGAGTGGATAATGTAATAACAGGTGAGGTGAGAGATTCTTTTCGAATTGATTCAATGGAAGGCTTTCTGATGTTATTTACTTTCCCGGGAACAACTGGTGTAGGTGTTAGTTTGTCGTTCTGTGGCTGTGGCTGTGGCTGCGGCTGTGGCTGTGGATGTGTTTGTGGTTGAACGGCTGCGGGTTTCATATTTTCTTTAGCCTTTTTCAAAGTAATTCCTTCTGCAAATATTGCCTCTCTAGGATCGTGTTTTCGGGATAGTAAAACCTGTTCGAGGACCTCCGAATGATGTTTGTCATTCCCTACAACGCCGACATCATTTTCTAATGGCTTTGGGCCACAGAATGACGTTTCTAACAACATTTTATGCGGTGATGGTGATCTCGATACACTCGAAATGACCGACAGCCTGCTCTGACCGGATATGTGGCTAACGTTACTATGACCAGATATGTGACTCATATTCGAGTGTCCGGACGCGTTCGAATGGCCAGAACCTTGGCTACCTATGCTAGATAATCTACTAGTTCTACCAGAAATCGAAAGCAATACAATGTCCGAACACTGGCTATCTTTTCTGTGTGGGTCTTCGTGCTTGAACATTAATGGTGACTTGCGCGATGGTTGCTTGGATGTTTCCTTTTCTGCCGTTACGGAGTTGGGTTCCAGAAATGCTAATTCTTCTGTGGAAGATCTGAGATCAGCTGTGCCGTCTTCTCGGAACCCCAACCCTAGCTTACTTCCCTCTGGGTCTCTATCCTCGCCTACTCCGAAAATTGCATTCTCGGGTGAACTGTCTCGAGAATCGTGGTGGCTGGAACTAGATGCCCTCGATATATCTATCCTAGGCGTGGAGGGAGTCTGAAGACTGAGGGATCCCTGTGGTGTGTGAGGACCCAAGCCCTCCATGACGTGTTGAGGAGTGGAGTGTTGGTGTCCGGGGGAGGCGTGGATGCTGGAGTCTTCGGAGATGTCTGGCAGCCGAATCACTAGTTTCTCGTCTGGACTGTCCTGCTGAAAAGAAAAAATTAATTTAGAAAAATCGCAAATTGAGTGAGAATGTTAATCAACCAAATAAATAAAGTCATTTAAAGAACTGTGTAAAATAAGATGTATAGATTCTTTATTTTCTGAGCAGCTAAAATAGGGTAGTGGAATAGTAAGTTTAATAAACGTAAAAATGTTCAATTGTTGTATTGGGGTGGTCCCTATTCCTGAAAAAGTAAAAGAAGTCTAACTCAGATGGTATGGACGTGTGATGCGAAGAAATAAAAAGAATTTCGATGTCAATTAAAAGGATTATCGAAACCTATAAGAGAAGACGGGGAACATCGTGAGTTCCAGGACCAAGAAACCGGAGCAGAATGATTAGAGCAGGCGATACTAGATGTGGTACAGTGGCGTGTTACGTTAAGAGTTACATAAAAATGTCACCCGGAGACCATCTATCAGGGTCATTGACAACCAATTGATAATAATATGATGCCATTATGTTAATTTATTTTAAATACTGATGAAGTCGGCCGAAATATTATGTGAATTTCATGCAAATCCATTGAGGGAGTATTATGGTGTAGAGGCGTATATTTAGAGCATTTTTTGAGCTCAATAAAAAAAACAATAGGTGTATGGATTATAAAACAAATATTTTTAAAATCCACTGTTTTACTTTATATTTATTTATGATGCTTTAAAAAATAAAAATATTTTTTTGGAAAAATAAAGAAAATTGAATAAGTTAAAAGTCGGGGGGTAAGAAAAACGGTGTACTTGTTGATACGATTGCAACCCTTCTAATGATCTAAAACAAAATTTGAAAAAGATTCTTAATTAGTAAGAATGTCATTATAGCCCCTACGGTATAGGCGGTTGTCTTAAAAAAAGTTATATTTCGCCACTTTTTTTATTTTTAATGTTTTTAAAAAGTAAAAAAAATATTTTTATAAAAAGTATGAGCGATAGAGAACTATACATTGAAGGTCTGTGCAAAATTTGAAATAAATCGGTTGAACAGAACTTGAGATATGTCAACCAGTGTACCCCTTTTTACTCCTTTTATGTATATTAACTCGTGGCGTCTGTCTGTTTGTTTCTTTGACGCAAAAACTTTGGATCGATTTTTAATCCTTTTCCCGTGATCCAATCGAGCTGAATCTTTGCAAGCAGACTCGTGGCGACGATTAAGAAGACCTATCAAATTTTCGTTAAAAAATTAATAATTATAGTATAATTTTGGGTTTATAAAATTTTAATAAAGAGTAGCAGTGATGTTTAGATCGTCTCGGATCGTCGAGTTTCTTATTCGATCCCATTTCGTAACCCCTGCCACTCCTCTCAAGTAATTCATTTCGGCAGCTTGGACTCTAGAGCGTGTTCCTTATATATCAATAAATATCCTTCCTTTCTAGGTTCAATCCGTGAGATTGGTTCGCAGCAAAGCACATCTCCTCTCCATTCCGCTCGGTCTCCAGCGATCCTCTTCAGCTCTGTGTAGGAGGCACAATTCATATCTTGGCACACTTGCACAGGATATTCACGGCGAGGGCTGTGGCAATCTTTCCGTCTACCATTCCCTCCAGTATAGTTTTGAGCAGATTTTGATGGCGTAAAATATGCCCCATCCATTTTGTACGCCTTTTCGAGATGGTATTCATCATGTGCCTGGTTTCATCGATCCTGCTGAGAACCTCTTCATTCGTAATGTGGTCTCTCCAGGAAGTTCCTAGGGCACGTTTGTAGGCCCACATCTCGAAGGCTTCTAATCGTTCTTTTTCTCTGTCAACAATGCACTATGTCTCACATCCATACAGCAAAATACTCTATATATACTAAATATATAATTCTTAAAATATCAATAAATATATTTTAAAACATGAAGGGTAAGAATTTTCTTTTATTGAACTCGATAAAACGCCAAAAAGTTACGGTAGATCAGAATACCCCCTTAAATAACTTAGTCGAAAAAAACATATGACGCCTGAATTAATATTTTATATGGGTCTTATTGATAATTAAGAGTCACTTAAGAAACGTGACGAATGCTATTCATCATTGTTAACCTGCGTGGTAGTCGTGACTCGGAACCCGCTCCGCTCTTACACGAAAGGCAAATTACTTAATTATTTCAGAAAATACAACAGAATTACAAAAAAAAGTTGACACTTGTTTTAACCGCACTTTTTAACAAACTGTTAACTATTTTATTAGTTAAATGATGCCACAAAGAGAATTTGAAAGGCCTTTTAAAGTAAAACTGTAGAGCCAAAAAATATATTCTTTTTTAAGTTATTGAGAAAAGTCAAGAAATGTTTATTTAGAGAAAAACAGTTTTTTATAGTCTCAAATTCCATATTTCTTTCACAAATGCTCTTTTTATATAAATATTGAATCAAATTATTACTATATAAACATATTCTATGTACGTACGTATATTAAATGTGTGTACTGTCAAATTGACAATGACGTTTTTTGACGTTCGGTGGGCGGTTATTCCTGTTTCTTACGTTGGATAAACAGATATAAATATAACTATTACAGCGGACCACGAAGGTTTTACCCGATTATGATTTTTTGTATAAAATAATGCCCCAAAAAGTCAATAGATGGAATTAAAAGGTCAGTTTCACAAAAAAGTGACATTCATTGTTTTCCCGAGGACTCTTCACATCCAATGAACTTTGTTTTACTAAAATCATTTACTTTAGTTATCAGGTCAAGCGCGTGGAGAAAACTGCACATGTAGAGCGCTGTACCAATGGCAATGGAGCGAAAATCTCCCGCTGCTATTGTAGTTCGCGCAACTCTTAGGGTTGATTATTCTTCTGTAAGTCATTCATTGTGTTTAATCTCTGACTGAAATCTGGTCGGAATCGCAATTAACCAAGGAAATGTTCCCCTTGGTGAATGATCTTCGATCTGAAGAGAAGTGTTCCTCTCTTATCACAAACTTTATCACACAGAACACATTTGATCCTTCGTATGGTTCTGAAAGGCATACTTCCTATGTCGCAGATATCACATAAAACGTTAGAAATGAGAGAGATGCTTCTCCTCTTCATTTTTATTGCATTGTCAAAACACCGAAGAAAAATATAAACTAAAAACAAATGTATAAAAAAAATGCCACATTCCTTCCTTGTAAAACCACAGATGTCGCCCTTGGGCGCACTAATCATAATTACTTATAAACAATGTAAAAGAGTTTTGGCCGTGACCCAAAAACATCGCTCGAACTCATTGTTTGGGTAAAGTTTTCTATTTTGCTCTGTAGAAAAACATCCCGCCATCGGCACGGTATCGCTACGAGACAGAGCTGCGACTAAGGCGCGTTATGTTAAGTACTGCGAGCCCGTACTTAATATATCATTTCAGATAAAAACATTACGTCCTGAAGTAATCTAAAGCATTTGATGTAGATGCAAACTAGTTGCAAGGCGTCGCCATGAATTCCATAAAAAAGATTTGTAAATAAATAAATATTATTTCACATGCATAAATTATTTAAAGTAATTTTATTTGCTCTAAAATAGGTATTTGCAAAAAGGAATTTGGTAGTTTATAATATTTAATTTGCTATTGACACTTTTTCTTTCTTATTTACTATATATCTAACCGTAGTGCTAATTATTTGTATGTAAATTTTTTAAACCCTTTTTAATATCAAAAGTATGGATTGTTTCCAAAAAGTGGTCAGGAATTCAGACTAGTTATTGCTATTAAAGCATCTTAGTTTTTAAGAAATTTTAATCGGTCCAATTCAGATAATTATAAAAAACATTAAGAGGTTTATTGAAACAATTAGTTTGTAAAATGTATTTAAAGTCGCGATCTAGCCGCACTTAGAGTACTCAAAAAATCATGGACTAAGGAATTTAAGAAAAAAAACATTTCACAGTAAAATAGGTACACAATAAAATAACCCGAAAACGCTGTAAAAAAGATTCTTTATTGTTTCGATATATTTTTTCGAGTTACGCAACATATCTATTTCTTCAGTCTCGTTACATAAACATGACGTTACATAGCTTTAAATATTGAAAAAAAAGACAACGTATTTTATTTATTTGTTAGCTTTACTTACTAGGTTTTCTCTGTGAGTTCTTTAAAAACACTACTACTTCGATGTTTATATTCGTATTTAGAAATCTGAAAATATTTAACAAACAATCGACCGTATTCTGAAATAAGCAATATTGCTATTTTTGCATCACGACAGTTATTGTATAACATTGCAATGCCGCTAATTTTAAAATTTTAAATGTTTTAGTTTGATTGAATTCAATAAATTGGAAAGCTCACAATTCATAATTATGAATAACTTAACATTTATCAATCAATGTATGTTATAGATGTCTCGTAGAGATGAAAAGGTATTTTTGTGGGAAAATAGGTATAGAAGTCTTTTGGTGTACATAGGGCTTATGACCTATCGTACGGCTGGCTTAAGTGATTACTTTACACAATGTAACCTTCGCCATTTCCACCCATGATAGAATATATCATGTCTACAATTTTTTTTATATATATTTAAATTATGGTTATGTTGTATATATATTTAAATTATGCGCCACTTTTCACATATGAGTTGTAACCATCCTCCACGAGGCTGGCACCAAAACTTTGTTATTCCCCTTAAATGACCACATATGTCGCTAATGAGACATCTATAGTTGATTTTGAAAATTGTTAGCAATATACAATAGATGTCCCAATACTGATATAAAAAATTTTAACATACTCAAAATATTCTGAACTTAACATTAATTTGTTTACATTTTAGAGCTTTATGATTGATTGAATTCATTAATTTCAAACCTGTCAAGCTTAAAACGTCAAAATTGGCGGCTTTACATTACAATAACTGTCAAGATACAGAAATAATAGTACTTATTTTATCAGAATACGGTTGAATATGGCGTCATGTCTTACTTTTTACAGTTAAATGGAATGGATTACACGAATTGAAAATAGTCGCGTTTGCCTGGGAATTTCAGCAAAACTCGCGACGCAGATTTTCGTCCAAAAATTCTCTAAACATTGTTTGTACATATCAAAATCGTGTAATTACAAAATTACTTTGAAAATGTCTAAATTTGTTAAAATTTTCAGCTTTGACACGTTGTAAAATAATTACAATCTACGCCTTGTCTCGCGAACTAATTTCAAGTTAGGAAAAGTCACAGCTGTCACTGGTCTCACGGAGTCCCGCAAATGGCGAAGAGCCATGTCGCTTGTTTGTGAGGGCAAAATTTGAATTAATTATGTAAATAATACTCCCAACTACTAATACTAATCGATATATCGAGTCCGTCTTCACATTTTCGATCTTAAACAAAATTCCGGAAGGTTTCAAATTTTTGATGTCTGACATCTTTCCTCTTGCTTTCCTGCAATCTGTGGCAGTGATTTCGTGAAAAAGGACGGAAATGCGTAACAGGAAATAAGACACGCGCAATTTCATTTAAAAAAAATCATCGTTTATAAACAAATCAATGACCAGGAAGTGCCATCATAGCGAAGACGCACACTACCAGCCAATGCTTCTGATTCTGTATATATGTTGTGAGACTGGTGTTATTATTCTTCACATTTTATGTAATTTATGTGATTATTTTTAAATATTTATTCAAAGTTCTCATACAATATGTGGCACACTATCGCCATCTATGAAAATAAATAAAAACATATAATTGACCAAATACATTTACTAATTAATAAATATATAGGTATAAGCTTTCTTAAATTTTGAAGTTAATTTCTACCGCTGCTCAATTGATATTTTTGATTGTGAGATGTCAAATGTTACAAATCATATGCGAATTTTTTGTATTTGTCTCCATGACTAAAAACGTTAAAAATACCACGTTTTGTCTCTGTGAGATTAAAAAAAATTTTTTTTCATTGAACGTAAATTACACAAAACTAAATTACAGATTTTAAAATCTAATCTAACTTGTGTTTTTTCCTTAAATTTTTTTTAGACCAAAACTATCTGTGCCCGTAGTTTTTCCCGCGTGGAATTCAGTTTGAGACTATAAGAAATCAGTGAAAAATAAATATTATCTAAACTACTAATCCAAACAATGTTGTGTAAGGCAACAAGCCAATTTTCATCTACATAAAATTTTCCCGACGATAAGCAAATTTATTTTGATAAGAATATTATAATATAATAAGATAATATTAACTACTTATATTAACCCGACAGATTAAAATTAATTAATTAATTAATATCTATTAATTTATAATATATATTTTATTAATATTTTATCCATTTCTGAATTAACCTTATATCTATAATATATGTCGTCGCGGACTTTTTTATAAGCCTTTTTGAGTTTACAACTTCTGTATAGAAAGCATTAATTTATCTCTTAAGGTACAGATACACATGCTTCTTTACTGGCATGCTAATGAGCATGCCACTAATAAGCATGCCCTAACAACTGTACACACTTGCTCATTACTGGCATGCTTATTAGTGGCACGCTCATAAATAAGCATGCCCAAAGCTAACAATCAAACACACATGCTTATTAGTGGCATGCTCTTGTCATAGAATAGAGACGCTCTTGTTCAAAATGGAAACTTTGCAAACTGAAATAGAAAATTCAAGTGAACCAATAAATCAAAAAAGTTCCCGAGTTTCCATCCGCACATTTTTGATTTTAGTTTATATAATTTTTATTGTAAGATTTGAATCTTTTCATGCCTATTAATAAAGTTTCGTAAACATTACTACTCACTATATTATTTTTACACAACGGTGACCGAGTATTCCACAGACATTCGTGATTCCTATAAGTCACGAAAAGTAATGTTTTATCATCTTCCCAACGCGGCATATTTGTTTCATCTGTCGCGGACTGAGAAGATCGCATTGATAATACTAGCCGCGAAGTCCGCGAATGACATAAGCATGCTCATAAATAAGCAAGTCTGTTCACACATGCTCCAAAGATACCCCTTCTCTATGGTGAATGACAGTGGCATGCTTATAAATCAACCGGCGGTTGATTTTTGAGCATGCCACTAGGTGGCATGCTCATTTCTAGCAATGTGCATACACACATGCCACTAATAAGCATGCCACTGTCAAAGTCGATACTGCGCATGCTCACGTGCCACTAAATAAGCATGTGTATCAGACGCCTTACTGTTAAGGCAGCGATTGTAAGATGCGCATTTGCACGACCGCTTTTTCGACGACTTTAGTTGAAAAAAAGGTCACTACGAAAAGCCCTATTATTTTAACTGGACAAAATATATCATTTAACTACCCTGAAAGTCCTTTCTAAATATTGGTGAAGAAATTTTCGAAATCGGATGGGTAGTTTCGGAGATTACCTCCTACATCGAAACTTACAAACTCACAAACTATACCTCTTTATATATTAATATAGAAGTATAGATGAAATTTACCATAAAAATTATAATCATAATTTTTTACATGACATTAGTTTTTTTACCTGTGTAATTTAATCTTGATCCTTTTTAACACAGGGATACGAATAAGAATCCGAGGGAAAGAAAAACATTCTAGACGAAAAATTCATATCACAAAAGATATTTATTGCAAAGACGTTTCTCCATTATACACATATTTATTCCCGCCACAACGCAAAGTACAGATTAGGATTGAAATTCGTTGCGTGTTTTTCAAAATATTAAAGAATATCGCATCAAAAAAAAAGGCGAAAGCAACAACTCATGCAGACTGGTTATAAAACAATATTCCGCAATTGAAATGCTAAAACTATGGGTGTAGGGCACAATACTACTTGTTTCAAAAACTAATATTACTTCTACACAAAAAATAATCCAATATTACTTCTAATAATAAAAAAACTAACCCATAAAAACCACGTTTTTATTATACTACCTTTCTCATTTCTTAGTTAAAACAGGTTTAGCGCATACGATAGGCGTTGAGCTCGAGTCGGGCGACGATACAAAATTGATAAATAAAAAATCCAAAATTATTAATTTTTTTTGACGAAAATTTGTTAGATCATTTTTATCGTAATCACGAGTCTGCCTGCAAAGTTTCAGCTCGATTCAATCACGGGAAAAGGGTTAAAAATCGATCCAAACTTTTTTGTCAGACAAGCAAGCAAGCAGACGCTACGAGTTAAAAGAAAGGGAGTAATAATCCCAATTATGATCATTTTGATGTCTGTACGTCCGTCCGTTCGTGTGTTCGTTGTTCTTTCATAACTTCGTGTAACGTCCGTAACTTCTTTACAGTATTTTTTTAATTAACTAACCTCTTTATTGTAAAAATTATTTTCTCTTCTTTCTTTTGTATAAATAAATAAATACTTATTCCTTAGGAACCGACATGTAAAAGCACCGTCATTTTTGACGGGTAATATGTATAGTAATAATAATAATACTGGTGGTAATTGTATAGGTATAGAATGTAACAGAGCTAGTTCACAATACTTTACAGGCAGATTCCTGCTTAAATTATAAGCCGAATATATTCTTGCTACTTAGTCCTAATGTCAATAGTTATAACTTAAGGGTACCCCGACAAACCCGCGCAGGACAAAGCCGCGCCGACAAAGCCGCGCAAAATAATCCCGACACTACCGCGCGAATCAAAATTATAAAATTAAATAAAATGAATTAAAATGTTTTTTTTGCTTTTGTAGGCAACCTATCAGTAACCTAACCTAACCTAACAGACATTTATTTGAATCTTGAAACATGTATTTATTAAGGCTAAATTATAGAAGTCTCATAGAGACGAAGCTAATTTATATATGAGAAAAGTGGATGGAAGTATCTAATACGATGGCTTAGGGTTTATAATCTGTATGAGCTGGCTTACACAATGCAACGTTCACAATTCCATCATAAGAATATCCACACATTATCAAATTTCGAAAGTTCTATATATATATGTTCGAATCAAGAACCTTTCATATGTTACTATGGTCTCTGCTAGAGATATCTGTTGATTTTTTTCTCATTAACATGTTAGTATACACAGCTTTCGTAATTAATATTGATACTTAGTTTCGTCTCTATGAGACTTCTATAATTTATCCTAGAGCAGTGTTAAAATAGTTATATTTTTTTCCTAAAAAATCTTCTTCTTCTTTTTTTGTATTAGATCCTTGATCTTCATTAACAGGTCAGTCCCGATCTTGAGACGAGGACGTCCAGTAAAGTGGTGTAACTCAACAGTCAATGAATGGAATTTTTGAATGATGACTCAAATTATTCTTCAAGCTTTAAGTTAGCAAAAGTAAAAAAAAACGATCTTTTGAAAATGCCTAGGTGGTGCCTACGCCTTGATAAGGCAAAGTCATTATCGAGCAGCAGTTCGAAGCTCATTGAGGGTCTCTCGTCAAAGGCATACTTTACTTTTTATCAGCCAACCTTATTTGTCACAGGGTGAGACAGGGTGAGAGAGGGTGAGACGACAAAGGGATAACTTTTAAGGGTGTCGACTTGAGATGTACTTTAAAAGCTGAGAACTGTTGTCACTCTGACAGCAGAATGGTTTCAAATATATAACAATGAAAATAGTACTTAATCCCGGTTCTGTAGCCCCAAAAACTGTAGCAAACATGGTTATGACAACGTGACGTACAGTTTGTTTTTATGTATCTTTCATTTAAGGAACCTTGACTAGCTAATTATATAAGTGAAGTGTGCAACCTATAGCAAAGCCATGTTCCTTCCAATATCATTAAATCAAAAGTTGTAGGTAGGTAAAAATATTGGAATCAGCTTTAATAATATTGTAATTTCTTTGTGGTTATTCGTTATTATTTAAATTAAACACAAAAAATCAGAACAAACACAATACTGCATTTTACCCCCAGGGAAACATCATTAATCAAGATATATCGTAGATGTCTCATAGAGACGAAGCTACTTTTTATATGGGAAAGAAGATATGGAAAAAAAATTATAAGTGTGATAGTCTATCATGGGTGGAATTGTGAACGATATGCTGTGTAAAATGATCACTTAAGCCGGCCGTACGATATAAGGTAAGCCCTATGGACACCCAAAAAAGACTCCCATAGCTATTTTCACATACAAAAATTTACTTGGTTTTATGCAAATGTTGTTTTGAATTATTTAGTTAATTTCGCTCACTTTATGAGTTATTGACGACATGCTATATTTTATATTTTTTACTGAAGTAACGCAAACTTTTTTTTAATTGTAAAATTAATTTCGCTCACTCTATAGATTACTGCACAAAAACCATTTAATTAAGGAAGATGGCACGCTATCCACCAAATTTAGTTTTCATTTTTGGTACAGTAAATAATAGCATATATGTGAAAAATTCTAAACTTATGTAAGATTTTCCAATTCGTCTAAATCGCTTTTCTTATGATAAAAGAAATACTATTTTTCATTATTGACATCCCGATAATAATAATTTCGTTGTCTATCTGTCCGTAACCTTATGTAACACCCGCATCTTTAAAAACTTTTTTTTTTCATATTTTTTATCAATACATTAAACTTATTCGTTAGGAACCTACGTGTAAAGTACCGTCATTTTTGACAGGTTATAGATGGTATATATTATATGCATTAATTTTTATCACGTTACGCCTATGTACATAAAATATATTGAAAAATACTATCTAGTAGCAACAATCTGCTGTAAACGGAAGTAGTAAAATTGCCGTTAACACGATTTTTTTCACGACCAAAATTACGTTTTTTGTGTCTGCTGAACTTTACTCGTGGATTATTCAATATTACAATTTTGCTTATTATCTTTTCCGAGATAGGATCGCTTGTAAAACAACTTCTTTATCGGGTGAAAAGTTTTTCCCCGATACATTCGTGTTTACAGATTCGAAGTATAATTTCTCTCACCCGCTTCTGATTCCCCCAGGGAGACCGTGCAACCTCTACGAGCAATACGCCAGTTGTTGTATGTAGATTGGTTCTAGAAGTATCTATCTGTACATACACAAAGAGTGAACCCTAAACATTTTTCTACAAAATGCTTTATCAGCCTTTTCAATTTCATCCCCTTGTCCTAGGAAGGCTGTGCGCCGAAGGTCTCATCTTCCCCTGTCTCGAATTTTTATTTTATTTTATTTTGTTTAGCATAAGCACAGGCGTGACGTGACCCTAAATTTAATGCATGGTGGTATAATATATTGTCATACAGTGTAGTAAAGACATTTTTCAAAAAATTAATTTTATTATTTAATTTAATCTACTTCTATTTTTGAATATTGCTGCTCAAGTTCTTGATTACACAAAATTTTTAGAATTGGACTAATCAAGATCTTCAGCAATAATATTTAAAAATATTTTTTTAAATAATTTAGAAAACTAAAAAACAAAAGACATCATTCATTTTGATATTTTGAGATTTATAAAACATGTAGGTGTAATTTTTCCGAAACATGTAGGTATAATTAATGAATATAAGTAGATTAAAACAAATAATAAAATTATTTTTTTTTAATGTCAATCAATATTTTTTCTTTTCAAAATTAAATGAAGAAGATTCCCCGCTGTTTTTGCTACTACTTACGAGACATCCTGTATATTATTTTCTACATATTAATTACAATTGTTCTTTACACATCTTGGTCTAGGCTTTTATTTAAATTCATTATCATCAACAAACTTGCTTTTAATTTATATTTCACTTTTAGAAATATATGTAGAATAGAATAAACTAATAATAAATATGGCCCGTCGTTTTAGAAATATATGTAGAGTAGGTACTAAATATGGCCCAAAAATTACGAAATTTCATTTACGATAGACAATTGAATTTACGGGTAAAAACACTAACACAACGAAACAATGTGCGTCGTACGCACGGCTTACACATACTAATTCGATTGCCTTTCTTAGATGGAAAGAGGTCTATTTAATTTTTGACGGGTCAAAGTTAGTAAACTACAAATCAAACATAATAATTTCATTGTCCGTCCGTCCGAACTTAGTGTAACGTCCGTGATTTATTAGAATACACGGCTAAAAAAACAAGTGGCTGGAGGTACGGCGCGAACCACGACCGCGCGAATGCTAGCGCAGGACGCTATCGATGTTGCTACCATTGCATATCCGCGACCCGCCAAAAAGATTCTATAAATAGGGCTTAGCAAAGACGCGAACCATTGTTCCATCATTTTTTACGGGCAACAACTAGCCTACATATGATTCTAAAAGTGAAATGTAATAAAATATTAAATAAAAGTAAGTTTTTTGATCATCACGAATTTAAATAAATAAGATAGAGAACAAATGTAATATGTAGAAAAGAATATACAGGATGTCTCGTAAGTAGTAGCAAAAACTTCGGGGAATCTTCTTCATTCAATTATGAATAGAAAAATTTATTTACTACACTTTGACTAAATTTTATATGACAATATATTACACCATCATGCATTTCGGTTTGAAATATTTCGTCGACATTGTATGCTGCATATTATTGGTAAATGATTTTGTAATTTCTTCAAAAAGAGCAAAATGACTTTATAGTGACATTATTAATGTAGTTAATAAAAATGTACTTTGTTTTCACCACTTTATGTATATTGAAAATATCAACATGTTTCAGGGACAATGGTCCCTTCTTCAGGATACAATATATTCTAACAAATTGAAAATCAAAAATCGAAGTATAGAGAATAAAAATATATAAACTATAATGTATGGGAAATGAATAATAATTAAGTACTAATATGAAAACAAATTAAAAGATAACTATTTGTAAAAAGAACCTGGTTATTTATAATATTCAATTTACTATTACCACTTTTTCTTATTTCCAAAATTTTGTAATTACTCCTCTGTAATCTTAAACTTTTGAATGCATGTACTGTAATATATCAATAAATAAATGTACAGTAATATATCAATAAATGTACTATAATATATCAATAAATGTACTATAATATATCTTTAAAAAAATAAATATAATTTTTGCCACCTCTGTTTTTGCGTTCCAAGAGAATTTTTGATCTCCTTTAATCTCGGATGTGCAATTTTCCCTCAAGTACATTTTGATCAAAAACATCCGCTAAATGTTATCAGGAGAAAGGAAAGAAAATTGAGCATCCGAATGTTTCGAAGTGCCATTATATCGATCGCTGATTCTTGAATATTCGCAACCTTTCACCCATCAGCCCTTAATAAGTTTTGATGTCAACAAAATTCTTGGCAGACTTTGTCTGATCCGGTATCCGGATTTTTCGCCCGATAAGAGATTTATCGTGTTAAATTATTACATAAAACTCCATGGTTCTGGATTCTATTAAGGAATTATCGCAAATAAGAAACAATTTTTTATTAATTGTAACGGAACAATATTTTTTGATTTTTTGGAATATGTATCCCTCTTTTTCTTCTTCTTCTTCGTATAAATACATCCATTTGGTCTGCTCTCCAGGAAAGCGCATCCTGTGAGGTAGATTCCTAGTTTTCAGCCCATCTATCCTTTGGGAGGTCTTCCGCGAGGGCGGATTCCGTGAGACTGATTATGTAGTGCGATATAAAGAAGTCTGACGCTGTCCATTCTCTGGACACGACTATACCAGTCGCTCCTTCGTTGGCTACTAGGGTTTGTACGTTTATTTTGAGTTTTTCGTTTTTGGTTACATTCTTTTAGAGTTAAGAACTCTTAAAACTTTACGCCTGCTCTATCTAAAGTAGGGTCTCTGACCCGGGTCGACCCGGGATGGATTCCCGGGACTCAAACTTAGAAATAAAAAATAAAATCTACTAGGAAATATTTTTAATTTTCAAAAATAAATAAAAGCTTATGGATCTATAGGGGGCGAACAATTAATTAACCTGTTGTCAGTGTTGACCATAAATCCGACATCAACTGGAACAGAGAGTTTTATCAATTGCTAAAAATATATGTACAAACAATGTAATCGAACAGCAAGCTATCAGATGTAAATTTGAACATTTTGGTATTTTTAAAATGATATTTTAAATAATATTTTTTTAATTTCAATATTTTATTTTTGTTAATCTATACTAATATATAAAGAGGTAAAGTTTGTGAGTTTGAAATTTGGATGAAGGAGGTAATCTCTGAAACTACTCATCCGATTTCAAAAATTATTTCATCAATATTAAGAATGAACTTTTAGGTTGGTTAAAGGCTACATATTATCACGTTTAAACAAAAGGGCTTATCGTGGTGACCTATTTTAAAATTTAAGTCGACGAAAAAACGATCGTGCGAATGCGTTTCTTACGAACGCTGCCTTAAAAGTAAGAGTAAGAGGTAAATTAATGCTTTTTATAAATAGGTTGTAGAACTCAAAAAGACCTATAAAAAAGTCCGTGATGACATGTATCTATACGTTAAGGTTAATACAGAAATTGATAAAATATTAATAGCATATATATTTAAAGTTAATTTTAATCTGTCGGGGGTAATTTAAGTATGTAATGTTGGATTCATATCAAAATAAATTTGCTTATCGTCAGGGAAAATGTATGTAGATAAAAATTGCCATTCACACAACATTGTTTGGACGGGTAGTTTAGATTATATTGATTTTTCACTGATACACTCTTATAGTCTCAAACTGAATTCCACTCGGGCGAAACTGCGGGCACAGCCAGTATAATATGTAATAAAGCATCGTTCGTGTGCATAATGTACATTGTACATACAATTTATTTCATTCAAATTAGATTTTTGAATGTTTTTTTTGATATTAAAAATTTATTATATCTGTATTTTTATTTTGAAATACTTATATGTTTTTGTCAATAGATGTTTAATATATAATAACAATTTAACTGAAATAAAATTAAAAATGTTTATAAAGAACAAACAACTTTTATATAATTTTTTTTCATCAACATATTACGAGACACGGGATCTCGGGAATGATCTAGAGCTGCGACTCGGATCCCGCGAAAGAAAAAGTCCTGGAATAGAGAAACATGTTCCTCTTACTTGTCGCAGTCTGTTTTGCTCCTCATCCATGAATTATGTATTGTTTTATTTTTCCTTTTTCTATTGATGTTTTTTGTAATATTTTTTAAACCTGTTTTTAATAAATAAATTAATAGCCGGGACAACGGGTGCAAATTTTGGATGGCACCCGTTCGGCCCACTTGATTTTTATAACAGGTCAAACGGTTGCTTTTAGTATTCAAAAAAATACCAACCAGGTGGCAAATGAGCAGGACCGATATAGAAGCTTTTGCTTATAAAACAGCGGGTCTGCCTCATATCTGAAACATGCAATGCAATTTCGCTAGG
This sequence comes from Agrypnia vestita, assembly GCA_016648135.1. Taxonomy (NCBI): domain Eukaryota; kingdom Metazoa; phylum Arthropoda; class Insecta; order Trichoptera; family Phryganeidae; genus Agrypnia; species Agrypnia vestita. The sequence continues at coordinate 132,790 of JADDOH010024459.1, forward strand.
CGGAAACGATTATAGCAGTCAAGGTCTGCCTTTCTTCGAGACATTGAAAGAGTTTTATACGTTTTATCACGCAAATTGAACGCAATGTTCAATATTAAGCTATGCCTGCGAGCAGCGAGTCGATAATTCCGTGGAATGTTTTCGATTTTCACTAAGTGAAGTTCAGCGTTGTGGAAGTATTACGTACGGCGGTGTTGCAATGATGAAAAAGAAATAACGGGATATAGTACGTTTTTTATTAATTTATTTATAGCTTTTGATAACTAGTTTTAATCACGCAACGTGTTGCCTCGCCCATACATTGAATTAGTAACGAATCTAGATTTTAAAAATGTTTTGATTTTTCCTGTTCTCATAACATACAAACTAGACGATTAACCCGTGATAAGCGGAGTTTCAGATTTAAAAGATATACAACTTTACTGAACCGTTATAAATTGGTGATCTGGGATGCTTAAAAACGTAAAATCAAAACTAAAAAGAAAATTTTCTTTCTACTGGTTCGATCGAGGATTTCAGTAGCTTTAAATCTTCTCCAGACAGCGCGATTAATTTTGCAAAAAAAACACGCCTAAATCGGTTCAGTAGTTTTTAGTCTATAGCGGATACGCATACGAACATTGCCTATCATATAGATAATACTAGCTTACCCGCACGGCTTCGCACGCTTAGATTTTTAGTAATATTTTATAGATTTGTGTATTAACCTTAACATGTAGATATATATCGTCGCCGACTATATTATAGAACGTTTTCAGTTCTAAACTTCTTTATAGAAAGTATTTAAATATATATTATCGTTAAGGCAGCGTTCGTAAAAAGCGCATAGCTCCACAATTTTTTCATCGACTTTAGTTGTAAAATAGGTCACCACGAAAAGCCCTTTTATTTAAACGAGATAATATATAACCTATGTCCACCCTGAAAATCCATACTAAATATTGGTGAAAGATTTTTTGAAATCGGATGAGTAGTTTCGGAGATTAGCTCCTACATCCAAACTTACAAACTTTACTTCTTTATATATTAGTACTCGTAAACAAAGATTTTAGAGCACTCTACACCGTTTACATTAAAATTGAAAGATAACAAAAGATTCTACACGAATCTCGAGACGACTGGAATGTAATCGTAAATTCTCCAAATGTCGCGAAATGCCTTTCTACATATAAGGGGCCTGCCGGCAGGCGCTGCGTTTCAGTCTTCTTGACGTTTCACAAATGTGACATGAGCGATAAACCGCAGCAAATTATGACCAGCACGTATATTCCAGTGATAGTAAACAAGTACCTACAGGCGGGCGAGAAGTTTTTTTAAATGCGAATATTGAACGGAATTTTCTCTTGAGCGATAAAAGCAGCGTAAATTAGTGCGAATTAAGAAACAGTGTAATAATACTAAGTGTGTGAAATATTCTAAAAACATTTAGTGACTATAAATTTAAGAACAGTGTTGGGAAAAAAAAATTCCAGTGATTTTTCGCGTGATAAATAAAAACTTTAAATTGTTTCAAGTGTTTGCATTTGCCTCCCACAGCCGCCCCGTGACGTATAAATTACGTTTATTCGATTATATTTTAGTCAACATGCAGTTGGTGCACGCATCGTCTGCGCGCGCAATATTAAAGCCATTTCAAACCAAGCTGTTCTATCCACACTGTAATAATAATAGAATATGCAAAGCTACAAAATATTGAGATACATGGCAATTATTTTAAGTTATCAAACTAACCTGTACACTATCATCATCATTGTTTATCGTCATCCAAACGGGTAACAGATCGATGCAGCATAAGATTCCACCTCTGAATAGGTGACTCGCGAGCCTCACGCAATCTCTAAATCGTCATCGCCTTCCGTATGATGTTAGGCCTTCCCAGATATTGCAGCGCTTCCGGTATGTTCACTGAGGGGCGTGTACCCAACTTTGCAGCTCTCATAAGATCCAGGGTGGCAGGAATGAGGGAAAGGATACACAGCTCCGGAAATATCCTTATCCTGGAAGTCCGCCTTACTCCAGCATCCAGCATCGATGCACACTGGAGAAAGATACTGGCCCCTCATAATCGACTTGCCATCGCTCGCTAAAGCCGCTAATATACGATATTATATGATATATTTCTATGACTTTTCTTCATGTTAATACTAATACTATACTTGTTTTCTCCTCTATTTTTATATGATTTTCTTATTTCTCTTTTATTTTATATAATACTAGCTGTGCCCGCGCGGCTTCGCACGCGTAGTTTTTTAGTAGTATTGTTTGGATCGTCATAGAACTTTCGCGAACCTTCTAGAACATTATCCTTCCAGAACTTTCAAGAAATTTATCGAATGTACAGGAACCTTCTAGACACACCGACACATTCCGCCACTCATTTTAGAACCTTATAGAACTTTCGGGAATTTTCCATAACTCCTTCCAGAACTTTCTAGAGCAGGTTTTTCCAGAACCTTCTAGACTCACCGACACAGTCGGCGCGCCTATTTTGAAATAATCTGAAGCATTTGCGGCCTTCCCATAACAAAAAAATGTGGTAGAAAGCACATTTTCGTCACCTACTCCCACCCACGCTCAGCCACCCCCACCAAACTCGCACATTTTAAATGGGACACCAAGGGCTATCCACTACCATAACCACCAGGAGGTGGTAGTATCTGGTTGTGAAGAAAACTTGGCGGATAGGGAAACACGGGTTTCATTTTATATATATATATATATATATTGATTGATTTTAAAGTATGTACCTACTTTAAATGGAATGTGTGGGATTGCACGAACCTCCCCACATTCTGGAATAAAGTTATATTTATTTTATTTATTTGAATAAGTAAGCACACCGCACTACAGGGGTAGTGCCGCAGTGAGGGATGATTAAAAAGTGTTCGATCAATTTTTCGTTAATTTCATACTAAATCTCGCACGATAAAGCCTTTAGAAATCCGGCTTCCCGAGGCATTAAGGCATTATATTACTATGAAAAGAATTTCCACATTGTAGCGGCGGACGTTGCCAGCAGACGCCAGCCCCGGCGCGACGCCGACGCTCCCCACCCCCCTCCCCTTCCCCTACCGTACCCGGGCGTCTGTCCGCAGTTAGCGTCGCCGTCAAACGTGGCTGAGCTTCAAATATAATAACATGAACGGACTATAATGCATTCGACAATCATACATACATATAAACGGCTAACACGACGCTGACACCACTGTGTGTTTATTTTGTATCAGGTTGTATTATAAGTCTTTGCTTTAAACGCGCAAAATCTACTTCAAAGCCTTTTTATGAACAGCATTAAACGAATATTTTTAATAATGTTAAAAAGTAACCCATAATAAAATATTTTTCATATTAAGTACTTTATTTTATTGACTAAGAGATTCATTTGTATTACAATGGTACTGAATTAAATTAAAGATAATCGGAAAAATCGTTTTTTGAGTATTTGCATTATTGTATTAATTAACACTGACATTTTGATACGACAATTCACAACAACCAGGTTTTGCTTTATAGCAATTTTAAGATACTAATTCGAAAATTTCTAAAAAAATTACAATACTTATAGAATAGTACCAGAAAGTAGATGCTTGCCCAAATATAAATTTGCATTATTTTGTGTGCGTATGTGTATGTGTGACCCCAAATGTATGTAAAAAATCGCCATCAAGTCGATGAGAAAAATTTTTGCTCAATTAGATGACGAGAAGTGTGTTAATTTTCACTTCAAAGAATTTTCCACAAGATTAAGACCGGCGCCGGCGGTGAAGTATTTAATAAAGGATTTAAAAATATATATACAGAGTATAAACTCTCTCCCCCGCCACGAACATAATTTAGACACATTTGTAATGCAGTTAGGGATTTATTATTGCAAAATTAAATCCCCTAGTAAACGTATTTTTTTTATATAATAGAGTGTGGTTACAATACTTTTTTCCAAACTGATTCTTTCCGACTTAAAACGTCATTTTGTAAAAAACGCAACTTATTTACTAAGGAATTATATTTTTACCTTATCATAATTGATTCAAAATTCACGAGCTCGTTGTAGTTTTTTTTAAACGTACAAAACTAAAAGTGGAACCAAAAAGCGAACCAAGAAATATCACACAATGGGTATGTTGTGTTCCCAGTACTTTTGTATGGAATCATTTAAGGATGTAGACACATATGGAATATGAAAACATAGATACTCTCAGAAATAATGCTGAAGCTACTTTAAGCAATTGAGATGTGAATCTAAAGATGGCTTCTAAAATTAAGTTAGATTGATAGAGTAACAAATACTAATGTAAAGATCCAGATGCGAAAGAAAATATTAATTTAAGAAAATTAACAAACTTTGTATAAACCACACCGATTATTTTTAATTGTCTACCGGTTTCGATACCTCACTGTATCTTCATCAGGACGGACGCACAATAACTTTCATAAATTTAATTTGTAAGAGTCAAGGGGTGGGGGAGACGGATGGAGCTTGACAGTGAGATATTGAAATTGGAAATATATTAAATAATGGATTATTTGTAAAATTGTATTGGTTGTTAATTATTGGGGTGAGATAACTAGCTTTTATGTAAAAAAAATATTATATTATGTTTTTCTAAGCTTGTGCTATTGCTTTCTACTTTATTAATATGTATTTTTTTGTATTTGTTATTATATTATACTTTCTTTAAGTTTTTGCTTTTGGTATGTACTTAATTTTTACTTTATATTATATTTATATTTTAGTATTGTGCTTTATATTAGTTTTTTTATTGTTTGTATTTTTTGGGCATTCACTATGTATTATTTAAAATTTTCATTCATTTAATGTACAATTTACCTTATTTTTTTAAAAAAGTCCTGAAGATCGTTAATAAATAAATAAATGAAATAAAAATATTAGATTCGGTATTGAGGGACTAATTTATCTAGCCTAAGGCCTAAGAAATTATTTCTCAGAATTCGCAAACCTTCTATTGGATACAGCCACCTTCATTTATAAAATAAAACAGCATCTAAATTTTATATACAAATATGAGAGGCATAAAAAAAATAATCCTTGAAGCAGTAAAACCCAGAAATTCCTACTATTTACTTGCCTCAAGACATTGGAAAACAAGTTAATGCCAAAATAATACTTATTTAAATGCGATTTAATTAACATAGACCGTGAAACAGACCGTCTTTTTAAGTAAGACATTATTAGATTTTGCTTCGAGATAAAGATTTTAAATTGCCAAATTACCAAGCTTAACATAATGAACCAAAATAATGAAACAATACTTATCTAATACAGAGTCCACTTTAAAAGTGTTATAAATTGCTTTTGTTTCCTACATAATCTTAAACGAAACAGATGGGTCCAGGACTGCCTTATACTTTTTTAGAAATGAGGTTTAAATCAACTCTTATTATTTCATGTCTCGTAAAAGCGTCATTTCTAATTTATTGAAGGAATTGTCTTTTTATTTTAATATTTATTGCTAGAGTCGGCTTCGTTGGACTATTGGAAGCTTTTTTCTTGATTTATATTGCATTGTAAAAAAAGACTTTCGGATCCGTAGCTGAAGCTGACCGTATATCCGTCTTCCAGCCTTTTCTGTTGAGCAATGGTTGAGTTCCCTTTGGCGACTCCAATTTTTTAAAACGATTAATTGCAAGACCAACAAATCATTTTTTAAGAGGTTATTTCAGATCAGAACGACGGTGTCCGAGGTTTATTAAAAAAAGGTGACTATATATTTTTCTCGAAAAATATTTATTTATTCATCAATATCTATTTTGTCCCCTTGAAAGTAATTCCCCTCAGATACAATACACTTGTGCCAGGGCTTTTTTCAATCACCAATGGTATGGCCCCAAGCTCTTCCAGATGCGGTCTTTATCTCCTCAATCGTAGCCAAACTCCGTCCTTCCATAGATTTTTTCAGTTTTGGGAACAGGAAAAAGTCGCAGGGGGCAGTAATGACCCTTTTGAGCAAATCTGGATCGTTATTGACGTTACTCAACAGCTCCTGAGCGATGCTCGTGCATGGTTCTTTTGGTCAAAATTTAGCAATTTCGGAACAAATTTCCCTGCCACACATCTGATGCCTAAAACATCCGAAAAAATTGCATGGCATGAACCAACCGACATCCTCAGCAACTTCTCTAATAGTGATTTGACGATTCTCCTTAACAATTTTCTTCACTGCTTCAACGATTTCATCGGTTGTTGACGTGCTGAGACGTCCAGGGCGGGCATCTCCACTAGCATCATCTCGCCAAATGCCAGAGTCAGTGCTCTGAGGCACTTCATTTTATTTTTTACACAATATTTAATACAGATTCTTTGGTCCATTTTTTCCGATAGCAAGAAATCGCCAAGCACACAAAAACACGTCTAACCTTTATATCTGTCAAAAACAAACTAAAAATGCAAAATGGCTGTAAACTTCGACATATGTTGGGAACATGTGTACCAACATAACGAAAACAAATTTTCGTAAATCGAATGTATGTATTCCGCGAAATTTGAAAAGTCACCTTTTTAATAACAAACCTCGTAAGTGAATCAAGTGGACTTTATACGTGTTGATACATTTCTTTTCGAACACGGCTGATAAGATGATGAACAAAGAAGACGTTTGCGGGACAGCACATAACTCCGCCATTTTGAAAATTTCTAAATAATTTTTTAATGAAAATTTTTCAATGTTTGCTGTACACAATGATAGTAAAAAAAATGTATTTTATGCAACAGTTACGTTTTAAGAAGAAAATTTTAATTTTAGTGTAGTTTTTGATGCCTCGAGGTTGCGTGACCCCTTTACGTATTTCAATACTCCAGTTATGTCATAAATTTATCCCGGGAAGCCTTCGAAAAACAAATACCGTGTTTAATGACACAAGTTTTATAATATTTTTGCGTACATAAAAGTACGCAGTGTATTATTGCTTTATATAGTGAAAAAAGTTCTTTCGTTACGCTCTCGGTAAAGATAACTTTTTGGATGTGTTGAGACACATTTGTCACACTATCGCCTATCTTAATAGACGCAAGATTGCGACCCGTCGTTTGCAACATCTGTGTCAGGAAACATTTTAAGTGTTGCTTACATCACATTACTTACATTTAAATAGCAACGATAAAGAAAACTGAAACACTTTGCCCATCACGCTTCAACGTAGCTTTGCAAAAAGCAGAGAGCCGCAAAAAACACAAAACACTTACACAGAAAAACACTTCAATTCTATTTGCCTTAATTTTTATAACACTTATGAGGTGATATTGTGTCTCGTATCGTAAATTGTTGATCTACAAAACACATTCTTCATTTTATTTATTGATTTATGTCACTCTTAATTTTTTCACTTTTAATTTTCTTAATCACGCTGTCATCAAAATGATCATATAATATTGTCATGGGACGTGGTTATAGGAAGCAAATGATTTAACAATTTAAACTTTTATTTATCACACAAAACGTCTGAAGACACGAGATAAATCGAAGTACCATTCTTAAATTTACAGTTACTTAATGTTTCTAGAATGTTCCACACACTTATTTTCGCTGTTTCTTAATTCGCACTAATTCACACTATTTCTATCACTTTCAAGTAAACTAGTTCAATATTTGCAGGTAGAAAAACGTCTTGCCCGCCGGCGGGTACTTCCTTTATTTATTATCACCAGTATCACTAACTGGTCATACTGTGCTCGCTCTGTTGCTAATATCGCTCTGGTTAAATTTCACGAATGACTGACTCTTCCCGCCATGTGCGCCAGCCTTTATATATAAGTGACACCGCGCGTTGTTGTCAGTATAACGGAGTAATAAACTTTAAGAGGCACCAATACCGCGCAATTAATCCGGATTCCAGAATCTCGTTACAATATTTATATTTTGTACTCTAATTCATAGACTATCGACAAGTCGTACATGTTCCTGATAGATAAATCTTTGTATATTATTAGAATATTAAGAAATAAAATAAAATATATGACGGCTAAGTGAAATTACATGCTTTTTTTTTAATAGAGATGGATAATATTTTTACTAAAATAAGATTAACTTGCTGATATCCCGGAATAGGGATCGAACCAGATACTAGGCGAGCGTCATGATCACTACACCAGCAAGTTACTCGATGTCAAAGAACATTTTTTATGGTCGTGAAATTTGTTAAAGTGCAGAAAATAATTAATGTTAATTTCTAATTTGAAATAAAATTACATGAATAAGCTACACTAGAAATAAAATTACGGCATAATTATAGAGTGCGTGGATTCCAATGTCAGTGAATTTATTCACGTTAGGCTTGGCACATTGAAAACTTTTTAATCATTTAATTACGTAATTGTTTTATCCATTTTTTAATACGATTATTAAATATTATTCCATTTGTTGCATGTTTTATTTCCATTGGCAGCTTGTGATCCAATTAAGTAGAGTAATATTTAATGGATCTCTGCCCAAATGTAGTTTTAGTGGTCGGTGTTAGGCAATTTTTATCTTTCCAACGTCTCTTGGGCTTAGTGTGTTTTGGTAATTATTGGAATTTTCATATCGGTGAAAAGGTAAATTTTTTGCGTATATTTGCCTGATTGTCGGAACTTCAAATTCTTTGAATATTTATTTTGAGCTCGTTCGTATTGGCATTTTGAGCATTACTTTGATTCGGTGTTAATATAAGTAGTTTGCATTTTTTTCAATTTTAAAATACGTGACAAAAGTAAAACAAATTGGTTAAGGTTCATGGGAAAGAAAATTTTCTCTCTACAATACATCTTGTTTGTTTTATTTTGCATTTATTTTTAAATTTAATTACAGGCCTTGAAAATGAAATGTCAAGAAGACAAATGTGACACCTCCTTCTGTTCGAATGATGAATTATGTATTTTTTATTGTAATATCGCAAACGCTGGCTGAGATATTTATATAACAAACCATTTTTTGAAACAAAATATAATGAAAGACGAAGAAGAATTAGAAAAAAATGCAAGAAAAAATTTCACGCGTACATCCTTTGTCTTCAACAATCTTTTTAGATTCAAATTTTCTTCGTACTTTCAGAAAAAATGTTCTAAAAATGTTTAAAAAAATCTCACAAAAAATGTTTATAAAAGTATGACAAAACAATAAAGGAGAAGAACCAAAAAAGATCTTACCAACAAAATTAAAAAAACAGCCTTTATACTTTTAAGACAGAAATATCCAATCAACGAAAAATCTTTAAATAATATATTACGCTTTTGTTCAATCCCAATTGCAGTACGGTATTATAGGATGGGGAGGGGCATATAAAACTATATACATATATATCAAAATAGGAACATCTCAAAAAATGATAATTAAAATAATTCTAAAGAAAAAAAATGACTACCCAAGTGCCCAACTATGTAAAGAATTCAAAGTACCAAAAATAATAGATATATTATACAAAAAAGTTCAATAATCCAAATTTAAAATTAAATATACATTAAACACAAGAAGTGACTTTCGATCTACAAAATTTAAAGATACACTTAACACGCCAAAATTTAATATAAACACTACCCAAAATCATTTTATTTTTCTTGACATTAAATTCTTTAATAATCTCCCCCAAACGATCAAAAAAATAACATCAGAAAAAAATTAAAATTGACACAAAAAACACATATAGGTACACACAGACACATAATACAATCAAGAAACTGTAAAATGCATATTTATACCTTGTACCTGTAATATTCCTGCTCTATACACGAGACTTCTGACTTTTATATAGTTAGTAAAATAAATTGTCACATTTAAATTGTTAAATGATATTAATTTTTGTAAAAAGAAAAAAAGATAGTTAAAAAATATATATCTATATTATATACCTACCTAAGATATTATGTGTTACGTGATCATCTACCATCTCAATGATTCGAATCTCAAAATTTTGAAAAACGTTAGATATGCAGTCAAAACAATTTTAAACTCGAATGAGTGATATAAATTTTTATGTGAAAATTTTTTCTTTCATAAATTTCTATAAAATATTTTTCTGTTTAGATTTGCTAAGAATTTGTATACGCTGCACCTCCCCATACAATTATGCAATGCATATACATTTCATGTATTTTTGATTTACAATCTCATCACTACAAATCTATGTTCAACAGAGCACGCACAAAAGAGGAAGAATATTGGGAAAGTCATTCGTGATTGTATACTTTAAAAACTTTCTTCCATAATATTAGTTTTTCCAGCTCGAATAAAATCCAGATTTAAGTAGGTACTATAATAATATAACAATAAAATCACGCACACAAGGACGAGAACCAACCCAAATATTCCGAATAGGTTTCGTGTTCTGGCAACATTAAGGGCTGCGGACATAAACCTTCGGCTGTTATCATTAGCATAAAGCCAGGCTGATCACTGCCAAATCGGAAGGTGGTACGAGCATGTGCTCTGTCGGCAGGACATATTGTTTCGGGAAAAAATATTGTTTTCGCTAACAGGGCGGGTGACTGAATACACACCCCAAAATACACCTCACTCAAATATACACGGTGTAATAAACCAAGTGCAGTTATACCCCGAATTTAAATAAGCTGTTATAGTCTATTATACTTTACAGGTAGTTTTCTGTCTAAACTACAGGTCAAAAACGTTTTATTTATTTGGTCATCCAACAGGAAGACGTAAATACATATAAGAGAAAGAGAAGTTATATTTATAGAGCCCACAATTTTATAAAACTGACAATAAGATTAATTTAGCAGACACATAATATTCAACGAGTAAAAGTAAGCACCAGAAAACAAAGATCTGAATCAGATGTGGAAGATTAGCAAGGTGATGATTTCAGGAGAATCAATAAGGTTAAGAATAATTTAGAAAAGGAAGAATTGACCTGACACATTGATGTTCACCTCTTTTCGAGAGTCCATTCGATTAGTGTTTAGTTTAGTGTTTAGTGATTATCCTTTCTGCTTGCCCCTTCGATGAAACGGCGCGATGGGTGGTTAGTTAGTTATTAACAGAATTTTAACTGAAATGTGCATTTCAGTTAAAATTCTTCATATTCGTAAGGGTATTCTAAGTGAAATGTGCACTTTTGAATGTAGAAAACAGAAATTTGTGAAAAATGTTTTATCAAAATTTGGTCTGAAGTGCTTAATTATTGAAACAAAATGTTAAAATATTTTAGTGAACGCTTAATATGTTATTGTCATAATGCTGAGCAGTTGAAAATTATTTTCAACTTTTTACTCGCTTCATAGACCAGTTTATTATATTCACTATATTTTTTGAAATTGTTCAAATTTTTAAGAACACATTAACGTGATTTTAGGACAAAGGGACAAAACCCAGTAATGGTGTTCTTAAAAATTTGATCATACTCAATAAATCGCACCACGAGCACTTTAGCGTATTAAGTCAAAAAGTACAGTTTCTAGATATCAGCGTTTGAATTTATAAATTTCACAAGGATGATGGGTCTCACATGCAAAAATATAAAATAAGGTTTTTGCATAATTTCTCATTGTTTTTGACTTAATACACTTATGCATTAACATATTTTTTTCATTTTCGGGATGCTATAATTACGATTTGAGATTAATGCTGTAATGCATTGAAATATTCAAATTTATGGTTTATTTTAGTTACTTCCTTAAAGAAATAAGCAAACCGAAAAAATACTGAATAAAACTGCATTGTTAACTTAAAGATTATATATTTTACTTAATATACTAAAACAGTGTTTCTTAACCTTTTTGAATACATGACCCTTTTACAAGTAAAAAAATTCTAGCGACCCACCCTCAGGTCTATAATTAAACTATTTCAGTGATTTGAAAGCGTTAATAATGTTACTTTCCCGAACTGGATTCTGAAGCTGCCAATGAATAAAAATGGGTACTAATTCTTTTTTGGCTATGTAAGTACAACTGGCCCATCTGTCGTCCATGAAGATGAAAGAAAATCTTATAGATTTAGCTGCTGATGGCATCCTTAAAATGGAATTTAATTCGCCAACGATTGACATCTTCTGGTTGAAAAACACTGCACTAATATACTCCTGGTGCTAAATCTTATATATATATTTTTTTTAAAGATCACCTGAATGTTTAGCTTCCCCGCCGGCTATACGGAAGACCACGATTCGGTTCTCCCGAAAAGTCTTATTTTATTTATACCTAACTGAATTTACGAATATTTTTATCGAACACACGTATCTGACATATGCAACACTTTCTTTGTTTGTGCAATACACAAAACATTTTTTTTATTAATATGTTAAATATGAATTTAATTAAAAAACTTTTTTTTCCACTATACATTTTATTTAAATTTTATAACGTTTTAGAGATAACTTTCATTATCAATAACACATTTTCGAACAGTTGAAAAAAATAATAATGAGAGTTATCGCGAAAACATTCTTACATTTAAATAAAATACGATTATACAGAGAAAAATAGTATTTTTCAATTCAATTCATATTTAACATATTAAAAATTAATTTCCGCAACGTTTCACAAAAAAAAATTGAAAGTTTTTTATGTTTACTTATAGCGTTAGCTTTGTGGTTATACATTATTATTAATTTCAAAAAAGTTTTAAAAAAACAAAAAAAAATCCGAAATAACTTTATAAAAAACATGTTAATTATTTTTGACGTCAACTGGTTTCGATACCGCTGTTACTTTATCAGAACAGACGCACAATCATGATTTTACTAGCTTTGACTAGCCAAAACTGACTTAATCGATTGTTAGTTTTACATGAAATACTCACAACAACAAAAAAATATTGAGAAATTAATCTAAAATTTTAACAAATATATTTTTTATATTGAAGTACATTAAAATATGAATAAGCTAGTCATTTCTATTAATCAACATATATTTTACGTGCGACTTATCTAAGAAAGCAGAACTGCCCGTTTAGAAAGGGAGTTAACTTACAGTCTAATATAAGCAAAGTAATGTAATTCAGTCTACAACAAATATGTTAAAAGTAAAAAATAAAATACATATTCAATTGAAGCACTTAAAAAAATGATGAAATAATAATGAAATATGCAATTCATACAGGCGTAGAAATCGAAAACTAATTACTACTATCTGTGACCCGTCAAAAATGACGGTAATTTTACACGCCGGTTCCTAAGGAATTAGTATTTACTTATTTATAGCCGACGCCCATGAAACGACTTTATAAAAATATTTAAACATATTTTATATATTTCCCCTGCCGGCAGTTAATGGTAGTATTTTAAACCCTGGCGATTGTGCTGGGCGGAACATAAAATAGTTCGCGTCTTTGCTAAGCCCTAGTATATATTTATAGTATCTTTTTGTCGGCCCACGGAGAAGCGGCGGTAGGTTTGGGTTTGCTGGCCCGGGGTTCAAGTCACATCCCTGGTCGTTTTTTTTGGTTTTTTGACCGTGAATTCGAACGAAATTACGGGCGCTATACGAAGTCACGGAATTATTATGTTTGTTTGGAAGGGTAATTTTAATGGCTTTTAACCTAAAATTTTCATTTATTTTTTATATATACATTTTCAATTTGATTTATTTAAAAATGGTATTACTGTCACAGACAAAAATATCATGTATTTTACTGTCATACAAAATTACTTAATATCATGTATATGATATTATGAAATACATATTTGACAGAAAAATACATGATATTATGTATTTTTCTGTCATACAAACAATAATATAATGTATTTTACTATCATACAGACAATAATATGAAGTATTTTTCTGTCATACAGACAATAATATAATATCATGTACTTTTATGTAATTTACTATCATACAGACAATAATATCATGTATTTCAAGGAAAGAGCGTTCACCTGAGAGCTATGTTTGTGTGTCCAACGTTTCCTGGCAACAAGCCTTATCAGCGTGCTCATCAAGTGCACACTGCGTTACCTACATGTTATTGTATATCTTACACATATTACTAAATATTGATTAACTGTCACTCATCTATCACCCGTCACACTTCAAACCATAATATCACACCGTAACGCAGTATCCTGCGATAAAAAATTAATAATCTATTTTGGCTATATTATTAAAATCTATGATTTATGGACATTCGCAAACAGGCCGCGGTTATTCGACAGTACATGAAAATATGTAATAATGTCGATCATTTTGTAATGTAATAAAAAAATATTTGTTTAGTACTTCAAGTAAATATGTATTCGTGTGAATGATACCTCAAACATACTCTAAGCCTCAAACATTGTACCCAGTCGCTTGCCCAAAATACTGTAATTCCGCGGAAACGCTTTTAAAGCGGTCATATACGAAAATGTGGAGGAAAATGCGATCGCACGTATAAAACATTTTATGTATTTAAAGGAATTTAAAAAAAAATGATCACGATTTAAAAAATAGAGGAAAGCGGGGTAAAAGTTATACCTTGTTGATGTAATTGTGATTTTTGATAATTGATCGACGATAAATATAATTGATAACACTTTAATGTAGCAAAATTATTAATATTTGTTTTTAAAACGGTTCTAATGTAACTATTGGTTTGTGATAGCTAAAATGAGAGATTATTTTATCAAAGAGAGATGCGAACACGGAATACGTGTCGCATCAATCAATATTCTTGCTATTTTCAAACTAATCTAAGAGCTTCTACTACGAAAAGAGGACTAACTCGCGAACCGCCGACCACCAGATCATTAGGCAAGCGTAATGGCCACTACACCAACAAGCTACTCAAAAATAAATGTCTTCGAATCGACTTCTCACGATGGAAAGGCAGTTGCTCAGCGTGAGCCTTCGAGATGAAATCAGAAATGAAGAAATAAGACGCCGAAAAAAGTTGCTGATATTATGGACCGTATTGCGAAACTAAAATAGCGGTGGGCTGGACATGTGGCTCGACACGAGGATACTAAATGGGCACCCAGAATCCTACAGTGGAGGCCCCGGACGAAAAATAGAAGCGTCGGAAGACCTCCCAAAAAGTGGTCTGACGACATTGTCCAGCAAGTAGGAAGAACTTGGATGCAGAGGAGGAGAAACAGAGATGAGTGGAAGAAAATGGAAGAGGCCTACATCCAGCAGTGGAGGGAAAAAGGCTAAGGAAGAAGAAGAAGAAGAAGCATTATATTATGTTATTATGTGTGTACCGATGTTCCATAGCAAAAGACGCCTAAAGAAGGCCATAATAAAGAGAAAAGAAGAAGAAGAAAAAATTTGACAATTATACGGGTATTTTTATCATTAATAAACATGTGAAACACACGGAAAAAGCATGAAATAATGTGACATCATTTATAGTAGGGAAATAACTTTTTTTTAATAGAATAATCTTTTCTTTGGTCTAGAAAATACGTCTGTGAAAAAATAATATTAAGAGTGTAAAATGATTTAAAAAATAAAACATAATAAATTCACTCCAAGACAAGACATGTCATTTCACTAGCGCGAGTACGCGCGTCACAATTGTACGGTACCCAGAATACAAATACTACGGCACTATACCAAACGCGGGAGCTGATGCGTCACGACCAATCATGTGCGTTTTAATAAAGTCGTATTTTTATAATAAAAATTACGAACGAAAACATTACCCCACATTATCCATACTAATTCACAGAATATAATTAATATTTATGTATATTTTCATCGGTATTTGCAATACGTGAAATTTCCCTATTGTACAATACAATACGACTATTTTCTGACAGCTATAACTTGGTGGTCCCCCAAGGATTGACTCCAACCGATCACACATATTTCCGCTAATCCGAGCACGTCCAACATATCAGCAAACAAACTTGCGTTGACACATTTCAAACTTTGGCGGACGGACGTGACTTCGCGCCATATCATATAAATATACAAAAAAAATATATGATCATTGAATTAGGTAAAAAAAATTAACTTTATATTTTACTACTCAAGTTTCGAGAGTAACAGAATGTCTCGTCGACAGGTGAAGTATGAAACTGGCTACATTTAAATAAAGATTTTTTACATTAAAGTTTATACGATAGGTCGTAAGCCCTATGAACACCCAAAAATATTCCCAAACTTACTTTCCATATAAAAAATAGCTTCGTCTCTACGAGTCATCCCATCCTATCCCAATTATAATAATTTTGTCTTATCTGTTGTCTGTCTGTCCATCCGTCCATCTGTCTGTCTGCCCCTGTAACCTCGTGTAACGTCCGTAACTTCTTTATAGTAAGTTTTTTCGAATTTTTGTTTTTTACAAAAAAAAATCTAATATTTTAAAAAATCTAATTTTTTTTCTTCCAATTCCATCTAGATATAATATCCAATACTAGCTGTAACCGTCATTTTTGATGGTTACAGCTAGTATATCGTCGCTGTATATATAATTAAGCCTATGTGCCGTTTTAGTACATTCTGAGATAAACGAATGAAACTGTTTTAAAAAATAATTGCACAGACTAGATTTATAAAAAATATTTTAAATAATTACTAGGCAAACTTGCTAGATGACCGGCAATGTTTTTTTAGTATATCTCCATTATTCATATGAAAAATTGACAAATTGATTCATTTATCTGAGAATGTATTAAATGGCACATAGGCTTAATTATATATACAGCGACGATATTATATATATATGTATATATTGCTATTTCCAGAATAACGCTGAGTGACACCCCCTACTGTGCACGTCCCTTAACGTTGCTCAGTAGTTACGTAATTTGATTCCAATAATGGCGACTAATGTGTATTTATATAAATGGATTTTTTATGTTTGTGTATTAAAGTTCTGGAGAGAAATCAATACGCGAACACAGCCACAGCCGTCATATTCAGGGCTACGGTGCAGAACCGAACCCCCAATATGAATCATTAATGTCGAGTATGGAATTAATTTAATTAATAATTCTTCTCCATACTGAAAACTCGTACCGAAGTAATCTAATTTCTAACGGTTAAATAACCCTTGGGGCCAATTACTTCAGCGAAATTCCCAGGTTTAAAATCACATAGATGTTATGTAAGCGTACACAGATTTTTATCGAACGAGAGAAGACATGGAATTTTAATTTATTTGTTACCATATACCATTGCGGGCTTTCACGTATACAGTAATACTATTTTAGGAGTTGTACTTTTTTAAGTGCGTTGACCGTGAAATTTTAGGATGCAACATGCAACGGAATGCGCGCGTATCATGCAATGGAATATTTACACTTCTTCAAAAAGACCAGAATAATTTTCTGGTGACATTATTACTATAATTAATAAAAATGAACATTGTTTTCACCACTTTTGTTTTGAAAAATATCAACATGTTTCAGAGCCCATTTTCAGGAATATTTTCACAAAGTGAAGTCACACCTCACCAATGAAAAGCTAATATGGCAGTTTTCCTTCTTCTTCTTCTTCCTTTTAATAAACCTACATGTTCGATATTCGCGACGTCACGTTGGCACGGAAATCGATTTTACGGAATATTGTTTTTTTATTATTAGTAGCAACACCGATTTGTCAGTATCGAAAATTAATCCTATCTCCAAAATACCTGTTACCTTTTCATTTTGACTAATACTCGTCTTTTCGTTTTGACCAATACTCGCATGTTAGTTGTTGAACTGACAGGTCAGACATTCTCTCTTCCTGACTTATAAACTTCTCTCATCTCGAAATTAAGTGCACATATAGATGCTCTCGTCTCGTTACCGCCGGACAGCTGGATTATCGTGTGTTGGATCCAACCTAGTGATTTAAGTGTTTGGTGGAGTTTGATGACAGCTGGAAGGAGCGCCAAGAAATAATAAGGTCAGTCGAAAAGTTCCTTCCTCTCGCAACTTCACAGTCCACTCTCGTTTGCTCATTCCCTATTATCCTTCTCTATTCCTAATCCCATTCCCTCCATATATGACCCCTTCATCCCCACGTGCGCGGCGAATCGCGTCGCGTACACTACATATGTTCACTATATGAGAATAGAGTCTCCTGTGAGGTGGACTTCCAGCTATCCTTCCATCTTTTGAGAGATTTTCCGCGAGGGCGGGTTCCGTGAGGTTGACTATGTAATGCGATATAAGGGAGTCTGGTGCTGTCCATTCTCTAGTCATGACAAAACAGTCCCTCCTTTGCTGTCTATTCTATCGTACAATGTCCTCAGCCTCACATATCTTTCTTATTATTGTGTTCCTCACGCGATCTCTCTGTGTCTTGCCTGACATCATCCTCAGTGTCTTCATCTCGAAAGTTCTCAAGGTTTATTTATTTTTTCCGATTTTCCGAGTTATATTAAAATTTTACTGATATCTCATTAATTAATGATGACGACGTATTGTGAAAATTGCATAAACTCCGGGCGCTGTTATTAAAAAAAGCTGTTTTGAAAATTGCATATGCCTCCGGCGGTGTTATTGCAATTTTTTCTAGTAGCTCACGTACTTTTCACAATATAATTGTGATAAAATTCATAATATGTGAGTATGATGATTGAATTATGTTCTTTTTGCTTCACTTTCTCTTTTTTATATAAGCATAATGCGATTTGGTTCGTGGGTACTGTATTCAAAGTGCATTTTAGGTTTTTTTTATCGTTGTTGGAAATGCTAGTTTATATTGTATACCTCGATTTGGTTTATATGTATGCTAAAGAAGTATAACAACTAAATCGCGTACATAAGCTAAGCTTTGTAAACTGACAAAGTGCCTCGCAGAAGGTCTGCTTGGAATCCAGCAGAGAAGCCCGGGGTGTACTAGTAAACAATCAATCTCAAGAGGATATCTGCCCACGATCTAGTTCCTTGTGAGTGAGGGAATGCGCAGTGAGGACTTCACCAGACGGGATGAGTGGAACGGAGTGGAGCGAAGTGGGTACGGTTATAGAACTTTGAAACTAGCTGAGTGAAACAAGGGAATTTATGTGTTATTGGATTACCCGGTATTTGTACCCACACCGAATTATTAAAGTAGGGTAAATTTGCTTAAGTCATACCACTGATTTTTTTTCGATTCTGATACTCTGATTACTATACATGCGGCGTGAGCGCCTAGTTCTACTACTACAAGTTCATCAGCTGTATAGCTTTGACACTTTTACAACCTACTTATTATAATAAACATCGTGTGTTTTATATTTAACGTGAATTCTAAAGGGTAAAAAAGGCTTAGAATCATTTCACTGCCTAACAGGGGTTCCTTTTGAATACTGAATTTAATAATGCAGCAATGCCTCTAGTGGCAATAAAATATACACTTCAATCAATCATATTGTTTTACGTAGAGAGCGTATATATGTTTGTACATACGATACAAGTTGTGTAAGTTAAACATATATACAACTTCCAAAAATTTGATCGATATGGTAGTCTATCATGGGTGGAAATGGTGAACGTTACATTGTTTAAAGTGACCACTTAAGCCAGCCGTACGATAGGTCGTACGGAGACATCTATAATATATCTTGATTAATGGTATTCCCCTGGGGATAAAATTCAGTATTGTGTTCTTGAAAATTTGGTCACATTCAAAATATTCTGAATAATAATGTATTGTTTTTTGAATGGCGAGAGTGTACGGCCGATACGGGAGCTCTTGTTTGTAGAACGGTCCTGGGTTTATTGTGGGTCCTACATCACTGTTGGTTTCGAACCCTCAAGAAGATTATATTAATTTCGAGTATTTAAGAGAAGGTTTCCGCCGCTTCTACATTATTCCAGGCATTTGGAGACGTTTCCTGAATTTTATAGATCATACGAGTGTGGTAGACTGTGCTAGAGGGTTCTATGATACTAGCGTCATTCACATATATTACTCAGGGGCGTGCAGTGAGAACAAGAAGCATGACTTTATTTAAACATATAATGCCAAACATGCCTGTCTCGACACAGATTTCACTAGTTAGACAGGCATAGTCCAACCAAAATTTGTGCAATTTTTGATATAAAAATAAATTAATGAAATAAAAAAAAATTGGAAAAAAATCTAAATTAAGATCAGAATATTGTAAAATATTAAAAACAGAATAATATGTTAATTATTGTGATAAGAATAATAAGAAATTTATCTCTTAAAACGTTTTTTTTTTCAAAATATATGCTTAGGAAAAAGTCATGCTTTTTGTTCTCAACGCACGCCCCTGATATTACGTAATCTCTTTTTCCACTTCGTTACTACATAAAAATATTGTTAAAAAATATTTATTTAATACATCGTTAAATTTAAACATGTTTTTTCTTATGGAGTGCGACATACGCAACCTTACCCTAAACCCAAATGAGAAGCGTCAGTAGTCCTTAAGTGCGAAAAAAGTAACCCATTAAAACCAAGTTTTTATTATACTCCCTTTCTTTGTAAAATATAACAACAATTAAAGTAGAATTAAAACATATAACATAACACTAAACTTACAGTAATTTAATATATTTCTAAAATGTCAGATGTTTTGAGCTTTGATAAGACACTTCATGCTTTGAAGATTAAATTCTAAAAACATTTGTGAGTCAATTTAGATTTTCGACATTCGTAGTGAAGTACCTACCTATTACGCATACCGACGGAGTAATTCAAATTTATAAAATATTCCGCAACGTTATCGAGCCGCCGTAATCAAACTTTTCTAATGATTCCAATTTGAAAAAAAAAATTATAAAAATCCGAAATTATACTATCATTATTATTTTTTTTAGCAAAAATTTGATAGATCTTCATGATCGTCGCCACCACGAGTCTACTTGCCAAGTTTCAGCTCGATTGGACCACGGGAAAAGGGTCAAAAATCGATCCAAAGTTTTTTTTGACGACAAGCCGGCAATCAAGCAAGCAAGCAGACGCCACGAGTTAATATAAAGGGAGTAAAAATAGGTTATTTCTTTCCGTGTAACATTGACATTCGCAAGATGCCAAAAAATTAGGAAATATGTTGCGACAACCCTGCGTTACTTCATCGCTTCAGAATGGAAGATTTTCTCGTAAAATTTCAATGACATTTCAAATTTATGTAAATAATGTAACGGCAGTCATTTTCCTATAACGCGACCCAGTCGGACGCGACGTTGCAACATTTCGGCCCGTTTTCAAGACCTTGGGGTCATTACAAATTCAGATGTCCCGTATCAAATCTATACTTTGATTACTGGCGGAGAACACTTAGGCGCATGCGTGGCGTATCCATTTATAATAGTTTATAATGGTTCTCATATATTATAGAATTGACTTTGTGATTGAGTTTGGTCTTTTTTGACTGCTTATTCTATATTATTGTTTACTTGACTGCTTATTCTATATATTGCATTATTAATTAAGATTTTGATATATTAATTTTCTTTTATTTCTTTCTCATTGTTAATTAATTAGATTTCACTTCCTATACCTATGATTGTAAGTGGTTATCCCTCACCACACACAAGAATCATAATTCTTTTTGGTGAGGTATATATATACCCACAAAAAAATATTGATTTGTAAACATTGTCTATGTATGATTGTAAAAAAATATTATATTAATTATATTATTATTATTATATTAATTATATTAATTATATTAATAGAGTAAAAAATAAACATATTAGGAAAGAATGTAAAGCCGGTCTCAGCATAGTATTTTTTTTTTGTAAAGGAATTCTTAATAAAAATCTCACACAGGAGAAGCTATTTATATGGAAAACGTGTATGCCAGTCTTTATAGAATTTCCCAGGGCTTATGACCCGTTAATAATTGGCTTAAGAGATCACTTTACACAATGCAACATTTATCAATTCCACCGTAAGAACATCCACACATTATCAAATTATTGAAAGTTGTATAAGTGTATGTTTTAAATCGATTTATTTCGTGAATTTAAATGGTCTTTAAAATGAATTAATAAATTGAATACAATAATTTTCTGGCATATTCTAGTGCACATGTTGTGTATGAATATCATATATACTGTCACAATTCGTGACTGCGGAAGGCAAATGAAAACAGTAGAAAATAATTAGCGATTTTTTAATTAATGATTAATTAACTATTTAATAGACAACGCAACTTTACACGGATTAAACTTAACGCTATTCTTTAAATCACACTATTTCGTAATGTATCACTCGTATATGAATACTTTATTATCACTCTCACTTCAATTCTCCATGTAGTATTTATCGCATTTATTTATTTCGTCACTTTAAGTACTCGCCCGATTATTTTGTTCGAAATCTGTCGCTTAGCAATTTACAACTGAGCCTTAACATTTATTTATTTTTATTTTTTAAATTTATTTTCATGTTAAGTAGGTACTTTATATTATCATTTTCCATATATACCTTTTAAATATTTTGATCTATACTTCGATTTTTAAATATTATTTTTGTTATCCTGACGAAGAAGCCATTGGCTTCGAAACATGTTGAATTTTTAATAAATAAGTGGTTTTTACAAAGTTTATATATAACATATATACAGCGTGATTTATGCCGTCTAATCTTCACGTACCAACTGGGTGGGTTTAAGGTGGTTTCTGTCTTGTAAATTAAGTTAAGTAAAGTTTATTTAAGTAAATCTTGGTAAGTAAACACCGAAACCAGTCAATTTTCATAGTCTTCGCATAGAATATTAAAAGTAGCATGTGAATAAACTTACTGACATGGTTTATGAAATGTTTTATACACCATATTGCAATTGCCAACAAAATAAATAAATAACACCCAGAATAGGGGTTAATTTAACTCGTAAAATTTTCTTTTTTAGATCTCTCTTTTGCAAATTTCAAATTATTTTCTTTTGTGTTCATTCATGTCTTTCCAAATTCAATTAAAGCCACGGGAGACTTGCAGAGAGGAACTGATAAAAGACTTAACTCCTACAGCAGTTCCGGGTAAGGGTGGGTCCCCCGTTCCAGCATCCCGAGTTCGACTGAGCGTGCTAATTCGTACGGCTAATGGAAAACTTATTTTCCGCGGGCGGACGCGATGGACGAAATTAAAAAAAAAATCCTACATGTATCCACAATCTAACGACGTGATTTACTTCCACCAGCGCAGTATTTTTTCTGAGATATTAGCGTTTAAAGTCTGACTTATTTTCGTGACGGTCAGATTTTTAAACACACCCGCCGTACGTCGAACCGATTTTAAATACGTAAGGGTGTGGCAACAGAGACACAAAATAATTCAAGCTACCCTTATAATACGTACGTTTCATAATTTCCCTGTATCCGAACCAAGGGCGCAGGGTGCGTGCAAGCTGTTTATTTCGGCGATAAATTCCACAATTAGTTTTCCAACGTTATTTATAGCCGTGTTACTTGCTAACATTTCATTTATATTTGGCATTTTCCTAGCATTTTCTTTCTGTCACGGGAATTAATAATTATATTGTGCCACTCAAATATTCTGTTTTTAATTGAATTTGCGCCCAGCAATCCGTGAACGGACGAAAATGTTTGAGAGGGACGTTAAAAGTGGGTGTCACCCGGTTGGCTAGCACCGGTTTTCACAAAACCGGTTGTTAAAAATATATTAGGAAAATTTGAATGACGTTATTCGGAGGTCAAATAAATACTGCGTCATAAGACTTTGGGTCTTTCTATGCAAGGTGTAACGTAGCTAGTCCACAATACTCTACAAATAGATTCCCGCATATATTATCAGTGTAAATGTTCTAATATTAATTATCGCTAATCCTAAAGGCCTGTATATATTTTTTTCTTTTCTTTTTGAACTAATGTGTACGGTAATTTCGCAGAGATGGACAATTCGACGCTATAGATATCTCAACACAAGACTTATTTTCTGAATTCGCGAAATACATCATAGATAATAATATAAAGTTCTTAATTAATTAAAATTAATAATAAAGGATAATAATCGTTATTTTCATTAATGTATCATTAAACTTCTCCGTGTCTTTTATTTAAAAAGTAATAGAATTCCCATTTAATTGCGTTTTTAATAAATCTATTCACTTTATTAAACAGGTAATAAAATGAATAATTTAGAAAATTTAGAAATAAATAAATAAATAATATTATCACAATAAATATTAAAGTATTAAATGGACGAGAATATGAATGGAGAATGGAACGAGTGAATTGAGATAATTTGTGAGGATTAAGAAATCGTGAAAATGTGAATTTAAGAACAGTGCTCTAGTTAAGTTTGTATCCAGTGACATTTTTGGGAAAAAAACTAAAAATTAAAATTAATTTTATGTTTAGAATGGTATTCTATTAAGGGTGGAAATGATGAACGTTAAATTGTGTAAAGTGATCACTTAAGCCAGCCGTACAATAGGTTGTAAGCCCCATAAACACCTAAAGACTTCCATACCTGCTTTCACATAAAAAAGTATAATTTGGTCTCTATGATTGTGTCAAAATTGTTTTTTGGAAAAAATCCCTCCATTTCGAATACGCTTTTTTGCATAGATTTTCGCGTAGAATATATTTAGAGAGAATGAATAGAATACTTCAACAAATAGATATGCAATCAAGACGGTAAGAAAGATACAACTGACTGGCAAAGTGAGTCAGCTAAAAAAATATGACATTTTCGTGGATACATAAAAAAATGTGGTTCTTTTATTTCCGAAAACTGTAATAGTTGAATGAATTCATAAAGCACATGCAACTTTCTCTTGAAAAAAAATATGTGCTTAAAGATCGTATGTAGAATAAAAATATTAACACGCTTCACAAAATCAAGGTTTATCTTTTCCCAAACTCGTTTTTCGTCAATTTCTTTGAAATTTTCCTGTACGTTCCTATTCACAAGATAGATCCTCAAACTGTGGTCCGGAATAGCGGCTCAGATTACATCTTTCTGTGTGAAAGTGAGACAAATATACAGATTTGATTCCCAAGACGCCGCTCGATTAAAATTGGCAATTTCACAGCCGACCAAAAATAAAAGATATGCGATATCTGGAAAGCAATCTCGTAGATATGGTCCGTATTTTAAAGAAATGATACAAACAGGAACGATTTCATTCAGAATCAACTGATTAATAAATGCAGATATAAATTCCTCTCCTCCTAAAACTTCTAAAAAAGTAGACCTCTTTCCATTTCAGCAAGATAAACGAATGTATGTGTATGAGACGCATTGTTGTGTTGGTGTTTATATCCTAAAAACCTACACAATGAAACAATGTGTGTCGTATGCACGGATTACACTAACTAATTTGATTGTTTTTCTTAAATGAAAAGAACGACTACGACGAACTACGATTTGACTCAGTGAAGCTAATATTCTTCTTAGCGTACTCTTCTGGTTATCGGACGTCAGCATTCATGTTCCATTCTAGCAAACAAGATTAGAAAATGCATTTATAATTATTTATTTTTTTGAGACGCTAACACAATACTAGGTACAAATATAAAAAAACAGTACACTATTTATTCCAAACTCAAGTCAATATCCCAATCACAAATTGGGATAATTGACCTGATCTAGCAACATGAATTTAATGTATCAAAGCATTGCGATCATTTACGAATTGGCACGTACCCTGCACAGCGATTAAACGGATATAGTGCAAGTGGCAAACGAGCAAATAAAACAAAATTAGTAACAAATGTTGGCACATGAACATCGCAAATATAAGAACGAGTTTGTTGTTACGCCTACGAGAATTGATATTATGTGATATTATTGTCAAAAAAAGTAATCCATAAAAACCAAGTTTTTACAATACTCCCTTTCTCATTTTCGGGTTTCGTGTCTAACATATGCGTTGAAATCTCCATACAACTTGTATGAAAAAACCATTAAAAATTTGAATGAAAATTATACTATAATTTATTTATTTTTAACAAAAATTTGATAGATCTTCTTGATCGTCGCCACGAGTCTGATTGCAAAGTTTCATCTCGATTGGATCACGGGAAAAGGGTTAAAATCGATTCAAAGTTTTTTCGTCAAGAAAACAAGCAAGTAGACGCCACCAGTTAAAAAGAAAGGAAGTAAAAATGTATGCTGTGTAGGACTGACTTTTTAAATGATGACGGAGTATCTGCAGAAATATCAGCGTCATGTTAGGGTTAGCACAATACACATTATACGTACGATACATTCTTCTGATGGGACTTATTATAAATAACTCCGGGTTTCTTATACGGGGTTAAACATGCAAGTTTATGCAACAGACAATGAAAAATATTCGCCCTATGCTTTCCTAGTCTAATATCCTATCGGATAATATTCTAGTGAATCCAATCCAATCGGCCCGATTCTGAAAATAACAATGTCTGGATCTTTAAGATCTTTATCCCAACACTTAATAGACGATAATACAAATTAAAAATAAACGAGACATAGCTTTACGTCGGTGTTTGTTTCTGTAAGTTTCTACATGAGATAGAAATAGAGGGAGGGAGAAAGCTGTAAATTGTTATCTGTCAAATGTCAAGATGGGAAGATTTAAATACGCGGTAATGCCGAACGCGGTCATGACAAATTTAGCCATGATATTTCATCTGGACGCTGTGGATGAAGAAATTAATATGTTTGTAAGAAACAATCTTTCTTAAATCATCTTTAAATATAGTATATTTGAGCCGTAGAATTACAAAATCCGCTCTGGACATTTTTAATTTTTATTATCGTCTATTAAGTGTTGGGATAAAGATCTTAAAGATCTAGACATTGTTATTTTCAGAATACGGATGTATATGTCGAATCACCTAAAAAGCCCTGCCTTGCAAGTTCATAAATTTAACACGGGATAATTTGGTTTGAGAACCCTTAGCTTACTTGGCCTTTGTTGTCCTTGGTGCGTACCTACCCGGGTGGGTACCTACGCTAATGGAGCCTACGAGTAACATTAATTTTAAAGTGTAAGGGAATATCAGCCGGCAGTACCTTCTACCATATTTCCCATCATATTCATTTAAATTTAGGGACACAATAAAGACGAAAGTTTAATGAGGCAATCTGCAGTGGAGAGGCTTTCTGTTTACAGAAGATGGAACTTTCTTTTCGAGATTAAATTTCTGTGTCACTGAACAACATTTTGTCGAGATTTTTCCCATCGTAGATGTGTATTAATTTTGGTAAGCTGAAACGAAAGCGAAGTAATTTTCGACATTTTGAGAGAAATGATAAAAAATAAAGAAAGTTAAAATGGAGTTATTAGCAGTTTGTTTCTAACGAAGATTCCCGTGCCCATTCGTGGTACAGCCGCGAACTTAATAGCTAGATCATTTATTTTTAAAAAAGTGTCACGGGTCGTGGCTTTACGAAACAAGTGAAAACAGTGGAAATTGAGTAACGATTTATTAATTATTAAATTTACAAAGTCACTAAACATGAATTAAATTAAACAATATTATCACACTGTTCCGCAATTTATCTCTTGTCTATTAACTCTTTATTATCGCAGGGTAACACTGTTTCGAGAATGTTATGTTCAAATATCGCACGTAAGTTAATTTTTTCGCTTCAATTGATCTGTGCGTCGCTGGTATCACATACCCGTTGGTAACACCGATCGCCAAGGCTTGTAGAAACGTTAAAATAAAACTAAACTAAGGCCGCGACACGACTTCGCTTTTATAGGAAACATGTTGTCTTTCCAATAATTTCAGACATTTGTAGTTTGTTCCCGTCGCTTCCTGACTTTTCTAGGGATTCCTCGAATTTTACAGCTAATTCCATAGTGTGGTAGAGTATTCCAGAGTCTAGTGGAAAGCACTAGAGATTTTGAAAGTTTTCTTCCATAGCGATATATATTACGGGGCATTCCAATCATGCGTATATTTCTCCGAATAATTTTATAATTATTAAAAATAAGATTATGCAAAAAATTACAATTTTTTCTTAATACGAAATCATATTAAACGAAAAAAACGGGGTCTTAACGACATACTACAAAACTTTTCAAAGGTTAATTAGACCACTTCTTTAGGCAGGGGACACAGCGGAAGTAAGTCCACCCTCGCATATATTTAAGACACATTTAGAATACAGTTAAAGTATCTATTCTTGCATAGTAAACAAAACGTATTATTTTACAAAAGACGTTTTTTTATTGACATTTCATTCCAAACCGAATCTTTTTAAGTAAAATCGTCGTTTTGTAATAAAACGCGACGTATTTACTAAGATATTTTCCTATTTAAGAGTATTTTGTTTGACCTTATCATAATTGTTTCAAAATTTATAAGCTCGTACTAATTTTTTTTAATAAATCAAACGTTTTGGAACCAGCCGTCGGATCAGATTAGTTTATGTTTATATTTTTTTGTGGTCTGAGGGTTAATATTTTTCAATCTTTGAAATTTGTCTGAATGTCTTGGTCTTTCTGATTTTCGTTCGAGCGTTTTCTGTCTATCTGTCTTGTTTTGTCTATATGACTGACTGATTTAGACTGTCTGACTCTGACTGACGACTGACTGAATATCTATCCAAGGGCCAGTTGTTTGATTAGTAGTAATAGTAAAGCAAAAAGCTAATACTGAACTCGTAAAATACAATTGCTTGTGTTTTTATTACAATGTGATATTGATGTAGTTTTATTCATATGACAAGCAAACTTATGGCAGTGTGTGTTTTTTTAAATATTTATCTATTGATTTTTTGTTATTAGTTAAATTGTTCTATATTTGGAAGATTATTTTATTTTATTTTTTTTATTTTATTCGGTCATCCAAAAGAGAGACATAATTGCTTGGCAAGACAAAATACAGAAAAAATAGTTAAATGTCTCCCACAATTAAAGGATGAAACAGATAAGACATAATTATAGATAAATCAATTTGATATGAATGACAGATAAAACAATTTTTCAGATTCATTTAACGGATTGTTCCTAATTTAACTTTAACATAAACATAAAAGGGTTTCCTACTGTATATAATACACATGGTCAGGGAGAGGGACGATCTACCTCACCATATGACGATATTCTTCATATTTATGTAAAAAGTATATAGCGTAACACGACAGAGATGGGCTTTTATTATATTTATATGACGTATTGGCACGGAGGCGTATCGTTAAGGAAACCGCCATTGACTGCGTCCTATTTATCAGTGGCGTGCAGCGCATACAAGCAAAATAAGCTTTGCATTAGTAAAGATTCTGGGAAACAAATATTAATTAAATAATCCATATCTTAAGAAAAATTTGATTTAAAATTCCAGCCGTAATTCGTCCTACGGCTAGAAATTATATTTCCAACTTTTCTGTACCTAACTTCATGTCAATTCTTCATTTATCTCACTTGTTTGCGCCCAACAGATTTGTTCCATAGATCTCGAAAAACTCGTCCTGATCCGTGTATTTTTACTTAATGCTGCGAGTTTTGTGTAATAGGCAAGTAAATTTTTCATGGAATAGCGTGTTACTTCGAAAGGTCCTATGCCAGGTGAGAACCACGCGCACGTTATTGCAGAAAAACAGAAAAAAAAAAAAAAAATTACAAATTCTACCCAAAATTTTGGTGTAAATTCTATTTGAACCACCATAGAAATTATGATGAATGTAAATACCATCTGTCATACCATAATGATTATTTACGACGACATTGCCGTCGATCATAAAATTTTTGATTTATTTTTGTGAAAATAAACGTATATCTGAAATTAGTATTATTCCCGATTTAATTATATATAAATCGTCTAAAATTTTGCCGTATTACCTATATATAAAATATTTATTTATTTCGGAAATATTGTTGCTTTTATATACTGCTTTTACAGTGCAGTTATTTTTGTGGATTGAAGCTACTTTAAATAGTTCATTGGGTATACACAGTTAAAAAAAATCAAATGTTTATTCCCTTATAGGTATATGCGTATATATATTTTGTTAATATAGGTATATAGTCGGTCATAGCATAACCTAAGTTTATACCCACTGCACGCCACTGCTATTTATATACTACACTTATATAATATACTTTTCTTTGCTAGAAACCCTCTCACAAAAGCTTTCCATAACCACCCTTCCTGTCTCCGTACCATTCACGGCAGGACGGACGAGGAAATGGAAATATGGCGAAGAACGACGTCTACGTGGGAAACAATTCTCAGAATCCATTTATGACTACAAAACTCCTCACACGACACGAAGGGAACCGGAAGACGATTGCGAATAAGCTACAACCTGGTCCGAATAGGAGAAGGTAGTGAATCAATAAACAGCTGAACCACATCCATCAAAAGAAATAAAAAATCTGACGTAATCATAATACAAATAAGTTATTAAGATTTTTCCTCGATATTACATGGTCAGGGGCAAACCGGATCGCGAATAAATTGCCAATTATTTAACTAAGATGAATTATATAAGTCTCACAGAAACAAAGCTATTTATATGAAAAACGTGTATGGAAGTCCTTTATAGGGTGTCCGAGGGCTCACAAATGTAACGTTCACCGATTCCGTAAAAACGTTCACACACCAAATTTTTGTAAAAAAAACTAAATATATATATTTTTTTAATGGTTACAATGAAAAATGCCTTTTTTTTTAATTTATGTTTAAATGCTTTTCATTACTTAAATGTGAACACAGCAAACATAGAGATAAAAGTAAAGGCTAAAACATATACAAGAAAGAACAGAAGAAAATGATTTTATAGAGTGAGGTTGAATAAAGAGACTATACATGTAACACTATAACTTGGCGTGCAAGGGTGGGCGTCCCTATCGCGTAACAGAAGTTGTCAGGGTGTAAAATTTATTACACAATATATAATGTACAGAATGTCCGGTGACCGGTGTCGTATTAAATACAGAAATTTGATCGGCAGCACTAAAGAAACCATGCAGTAATGGCGGCCGTTCTATCTGTCAAACTGTCAGACGGTAAT
Organism: Agrypnia vestita; assembly: GCA_016648135.1. Classification (NCBI taxonomy): domain Eukaryota; kingdom Metazoa; phylum Arthropoda; class Insecta; order Trichoptera; family Phryganeidae; genus Agrypnia; species Agrypnia vestita. Next base: position 163,529 of record JADDOH010024459.1, read on the forward strand.
ATCGGTCCATTATTCGCTTTTTCAGCTTCGCAAAACTTTAATACTTCATTGGCAATTGTTCTTGCACCATCCCGGACTGTTTAGGATGTTTTGGACGTAATAATTCAGTGTATATTGGTAATCAATGTGTCACAGCTCCCGACCAAATACAAAATTGAACTAAATGACAGGGCGAGGGGTTACCGCTTGGTGCGGGCGGGGCGGGTTTTAAGTTCAAAATTCGCCGCTCGCTAAGTTACGTTGGGCAAGCGATAAACAGCTATTTTCGCAAGTTTGGTACTAGTTCTCTTATATTCATGGAAACTGTCATGGAATATGTCAATGAGGACGTTATGATTATTTTCTATTATGACCTCAACATTCTAGATATAAAGTGGGCCATACTGTTATTATAAGTTGAAAAAGAAAATGTATTATATGTCCTAAGTCGGCGACTAGGGATATTCAAAGTTATGTTTTCGACACAAAATTCTGAATCAACCTCACCATGAATTATATTATATAGGTATATTAACTCAGCAGATAAAATAGATACATGTTACAGTAGAATTATATATTTAAAAAAAATTATACTTCTTTAATTGTCAACAGAAAGGTTTAACTCGTGTTTGGGGACAGGAATACGTGATGTATAATATTTATTATGTATGTAAGAAAAAATATATTTTTAAAGTGAATAATGAGTATAAGGCATGTAAAGGTAAATAGAAAGTAAACAATATGTTTTAGGCATATTCTAAATCACTTTCTTTCATATATTCAAATGGACTATGATGCTAGAGACATGTTCAGTCCTTTCCACGACATATTATATGTATTTCGTAACTGGAAATAATACCTTTATATTTTTTAAAATGGAAAATTAAGCAATATTATTTTTAATGTAGGTATATATGAAATTATTCCGAATTACTTAACATATATACTAGAATACGCCTGAAAATTGTTTTAAATTTCCTTTGTTTAAAACTCCTATATATACGTATATTCTGAAAACACAATTACTGGATTTTTTACATTACATTATAGTATTATTATGTGTGAATGTTCTCACGGTAGAATTGGGGTACATTGTGTAAAGTGACCACTTAAGCCAGCTCATGCAAGTGATAAGCCCTGGGTCACCCTATAAAAGATTTCCAAACACGTCTTCCACATAATTAGCTTCGTTTCTGTGAGACTTCTATGATTTATCTCAATAAATAATTATCCCTCTAAGGCCCGGTTGTTTCAAGTTCGATCAAAGTAAGGGGTCGATCAAAGCATAGATTTTTACGAAAACGGATCGTCTGATTGGTGGAGAATGTAAAATCTATGCTTTAAAAGAACGCTTACTTTAATCCAACTTGAAACAACCGGCCCTAAGTGTAGAATCCAGTAATCGTGTTCTCAGAACATGAAAAAATATAAAATACATAAAAAAAAATTGTTATGAAATAAGTTTTTTTTTCAGAATTCATTTCAACTCATGTCAGTGGAAAGTCTCTCGCATAGATCGCTGCAACGCGTTACATGTCTCAGATACGTGTATCATACGCTCCTGCATAAACAATGTTTTTTTCTAGCTCGCCACGTCTACCACGAAAACTGATCACTGTATACAAGACATTGTTTTAGTCTCTAAAAACATCGTCTGAATTGTATTTAATATTCCGATAATGTTCTTTAGTTTTTCGGAAAACAAAAACTTTCGTGAAACTTTTAACTTGTTGCCCCAAAATTCTTTCATAAATAACACGGCCAGTAAATACCATCCCCTACTTAACGACGGCTTTGCGTAACTATAATCGCCCTGTAAACAAAAACAAATAAATCCCGGAATGATTTCACTTATTTTTAGCACCAAAAATGTACGCGACCCAAATTTCTGACAAAAAAGTTGAGATTGTGTTTTTCTGTTTTCGAATTAAGTTACATTTTATCTACTCAGCTGAAACAACCAGAACCAATTTCCTCGTTCGGTTTTCCAGCGAATTGAGCTAAAATTCTCTCGCAAGTTTACGAGGGTAATAACACCCTTACAGATGTACGATTTTACTATATTTTTATACGATCTTTATGAGACATTTACAGATTACCGAGTACATCATATAAATACTATACATCATTATTTAAACATATATATGACATTTAAATATATACATCATTTAAAGAATATATGTGTATAAGAAAATATAAAGGGCAAGTGTTGAAGGTACCAGAAAGGACCTGGCATGATCAGATTGTGCAAGTATTGGAGTATGGCCCTGTTAAAAGCCTCAACAACCGTAGAGCATGCATGATAAGATGTAAGAACGTAGCCGAAGCCAAAGTAGTGTGCCAAGATAGAGGAATATGGCGTTCTATCTTCTCTGCCTACCCCTACGGAAAAACGGCGTGATGGTTAGCTAGTTAGTCATTATTTAAAACTCAGCCCACTATCCCAATTACAATTCGGCCTGCTCTAGCAACGATCGATGAGAGATTTTGACACTCTTGAAACTTGAGAAGTAAAACTATTCAATATTGGGAGAAATCATCTGGAAGAGATGCTCAAATGAACAATACTGTATTTATTAAACATTTACTATATACTTTGTTCTTATTTTGTCAACCTTGGAATTAATTTACTTTAATTTACTTATTTACACTTTTGTTTGTTCATATATGTATATCCTTTTTACTTACTTTACTTTACTTATATTTTTATTCTTATTTACTTTATTTCTTACTTCTTATTTACTTTATATATTTTTTACTCTAAATTACTTTACTTTATTTTTCTTTTATTCTTCTAATTACGTAACCATGAAATTAAATATTTAAATGGAGTCTCAATGAATGGAATGGCCACTTACCTCAGAACAGGTATTTTTATTACCTAGCGAGGTAGGTAACGATAAAGGCCTGCATACAAAAAATTGTATATTGTATTTTTTGCTATCTTATTCATAAACTCTGCAAATATTCTTAACATTAATTATGTTTTGATGCAAGCTGTTATAAAAGTTATTGAGCTAATAGACGCCGATTTATCGGAACTGAAACTGAAAATATAAAATTATTATTAAACTCACGTAGAGATAGCATTGTTCAAATTTTTACCCGATTTAATTAATGAGTAATATTGATATTGTATTATCAATGAGAGGATTAAAAAATGGTATTTTGGCATGATTCATCTACTTTATTATCTAGTTTCAATAAAATAATAATTACGTTTCGACTCCTATTGAAAATCATTAAAATTTTACTACCGCGCTTTAAAATATATTATGACACAATTTTTAATAATATTTTATCATGTAATCTATTGTGTATATACACGCAAATATTTAAGCGTCTGATATATAATTCTTTAAACACTATTTTTCATTAATACAAAACACACACAACATTTATAAAGGGTAGAAGAATAAATTGTTTTGTAAACAAAAGTATTAGCTCCGTTGAAGAAAGCTGTAATACACATTATTTTAAAGCATATTAATTGTGCCATATCCTGACTTTGGAACAAAGGCGTATCAATCATCTAACATTTTGGTTAAACTTGACTTTTTTGTAGCAAAATGCTGACAATGTTTTAGTTTTTAATACTGTATAACAATCATTTAAAATTTTCTATTAGTTAAGGAAATAACAAGAAAACAAAACTATATATTACTACCTATTGAAACTACCTACCATTGAAACCTTTTTTCGAAAAATAGTTAAATACAATAAAACATGTTTGTTACTTATATTTTAATATATTACGTGCGCAATATCAGAAAATAATTTGTTTTATTATTATAAATTATAAAGCGCCGCATTTGTGAAAATTTTACCTCAAAACAGCAAAATAATTTTGTGACAACAGTATTATTATAATTAATAGAAATAAACTTAGTTTTCACCACTTTTGTATTGAAAAAATATCAACACGCTTCACAGCCCATGGCCGCTTCGTCAGGATACATTTGTATACTACCATAGTGTAGAAATTTTGAAATTAGAGTTAAGGAACACTTAAGGTGTTTTAATAGCAATAATTATTCCGAATTTTCTAACCATATTTTGGTTATGTATCATTCTTTTGATATTAATAAGGATTTACAAATTTTACATACAAATTATACAGAATCGCAGTTTGATAAAATAGAAATTTTGGATATTAAATTGAATATTATAAATAACCAGGTCCTTTTTACAAATAGTTATCATTTAAAAATTTTTTCATGTTAAGTAGGTATTTTAATATTATTCATTTTTCATGTATAATTTTATTTTTAATATTTTAATTGTCAATACTTCGATTTTTAAATTTAATTTGTTAGTATTCAATTGTATCCTGTGTATTTATTCTATACAAAAGTGGTGAAAATTAAGTTTTTTTTATTAATTATATAAACAAATAATATTTTAGACATTTGACATAAAACAGTAATAAATGTCATTTTGATTTAAAATGTTACGTCCCACAAACCCCAAAAGTAAGGGTGACATTCTTATGAGAATTCCAAAATTTTACATTACAAAATATCAAAATGTATGGGATTTTATATGCTACATACATATGTTCTCATTTATTTCTAATTTACTAAAAGCTTCTAGGAACAGCGCTAAAAAAGCTTCGCCGGTACGTTAAGTATGAAAAAATAAGAAATACGAAACACATAAAAAGCGAAGAAATGTAATTATCGGCGTAAAGTAGGTAAAAGAGGGATGATTGTGTAGAAGAAATACGTCAAAGAGATAGAAGATGAAACATTTGTACGAATTTATATTTTAAAAGAATGGAAAAAATAATATAAAATACCTGATAGCATTTGCGGTAGGCACCATTTCTATAAATTAATTACCAACCCAACTTTACTGATGTTGAAAGCTTTATATTAAACGAATTATGTACAATTTTCTTAAACATAAAAGATATTTTAACAGCGGGTCTCTCAGTAAAATTTGTTACGAAAAACTGCAATGTTATCAAAAGGCGGAACTAAAAATATTTTGGATGCGTCGAGTATCGGTCCCGGTACCTCTAACATGCTAAGCAAAGGTTCTGTCATCTTAAGTATTCCCCGAATGGACTGTGGTATCAAATTATCATAAATAAGAATATGATGCAGATTTTAAGTCTTAGAAATTAATGCAAAATATATGGAGAACAAGAAATTAAACACCAACGTTTAATTTGATTTACGTAATACTTATCCGTGGTGAAATTTATTACGAGATAGTATTAAAAAAGAGTTTAAAGAAGCAAAGATATATGCCAATAAATTCTATTTTATGGTATAAAGTAGTAATAAGGTTTCTTAAAGACAGTACGTATAAACATCGATTTCTACAAAAAACATGGTTTTGCAGCATTCAAAGGAACGCTGCAAAACAAAACCACGTATGAACTAATAAATAGCTAACGAATACGTAATCTTATAAAATAAAATTCAGAAAGGCCTAAAAGAAATATTAATGTAATTACTAATAAATGAGGAAAATTTATATTTATTTAATGTAAGTAATGTTTTTGTAAATAATTATTAGGATTATATTCTCTGTTTCCTTTTCCTTTAAATATATAAACTTTTGCTACACAGAAATAAATTTACCTCGTTAACCAAAAAAATATACTGACAAGCAGGTCTTGCGGACGCGTGGGTTTTTATTTTGCAAATAATTGTGCTGTAATCATCGATTATTTAAATAAATAAAAAGATAAATTGTAGAAGTCTCGCGGAAACGAAGCTATTTATATGAAAAACATAAGTTTTTTGTACGATGGCCCAGGGCTTACAACCTGTATGAGCTGGCTTACGTGATCACTCTACACAATGCAATGTTCACCAATTCCATGGTAAGAACACACATTGAATTTTCGAATGATATTATTAAAAATCAATATTTTCAATTTTTTCATTGTGTAGAGTGATCACTAAAGATAGCTCATACATGCTGTAAGCCCTGGACCATCGTACAAAAGACTTCCACATATGTTTCTCATATTAATAACTTTGTTTCTGTGAGAAGAACAAAAAAACTTCCAAATAAGTTTCTCACATAAACAGCTTCGCCTCTGTGGAACTTCTATAATCTTAATTAAATACTCGTAATAACCCCGCAATGGACATATCCAGTAATTGTGTTCTCAGAACATACTTATTAAAATATTGTTAAAAACAAAAAGATGTTCTTTACCTACCATTTTTACGTCTTTCTGTTATTCCTGTAGTGGAGTAGTAAGCAACTCCACCTGATTGACAGGGGTTACTTTCCGCATTAGAGCAATTTTAATTTTACATATTAACTGAATTACTGAATATTGCTTTAGTACCACACAAAATATTCTATACACGGGTGGTGTATAATTATTTAAATTTATTACAATACACCTAAATTACGATTTTCTTTCTGAAAATTTCTATTGTACCTACCTATTTAGTTACAAGATTCGACCAAAGGAAATCAATTTACCAGACGTACGAAAATGACTTATGAATATGAAATTGAGGAAATCAAATTCAAATTCATTTTCATACATATTTTAGAATGACAGATCACATCCCTAACCTTGAGCCTTGAGCTCTCGTAGTTAATAAAACATGAAAGAATACATTATTTATGTATTCTAAATATATCATATGTGGGATATAAAAAAAAAGGCAGCAATATACAAAAAGTCAATGAAAATTATTAATTTGTATTTAATGTTCTAAATTCTACATTGTATGTATCTATATCCCTTCCAAAAAAAATGTTTCCTATAGATTTATAAGCTATGCTATGTTTTCTGTAGAATTTCGAATTCAGTATATCATAAATTAGTAATTCTCGATGACTGCATTAAATTTTTTTGATATTGCTGCCTTTGCTTTTATACCTACCCCACGTATAATGGGCGTAGATATTCGAAATGAATAAGTAAGGGTTGCCATATATTGAAATATTCCGATGGCATTGTTGAGAACTGCGGCAGAAAGTTTAACATTCTCGAAGACTTGAATACCGAAGCGAACACAGTTTATAAAGCCGAGTTGATCAATACGCGAAAACGTGTATAACTTATGGACACTTCGCACACTATAAATAGATGCATGTATCCGTGGAGTGCAATCTTGTAATACTGATGAATATGCACATTCTGCGCAACTGTAGATGGGATGCAAACGAGTAGACGTTGCACGTTACTCACTTAAAGTAAAAGCGAATAACCAAGTGCACACATTGCTAAGTGCATTTGCATTTGCGTGGCAACCTACGAAACAAAAAACAAAGTGCTACGTCGATGTTTTTCATACATCCCTTATTGTTGACCCTTTGCCAAATTGCCTTGGTACATTAAACAGTGATATAATAATAATGATGATGATAAAAAGACACGTCGTCCCTATAATAAATAATAGAAATTTATCGAATTTGCGAATCTTTTATTAGAAAATGATCACTCTTTTGATTTAAATACCGGTTTTAAAATGTAATATACTTAATATTGGCAATATTATCTATTGTATTGTATAATATTGCAAATAGGGAACTAGTATTGCTGATAGGAGTCGGAATAATAAGCAGTATAATAGAGAAATTATATTCTGTCTAGTATAATTTTCAACTTTAAAGAATTTTCCTGCCTCTCTGGCATAAAAATTTCAATTTTTTCCGATTTCAAGATCGAATATCTCAAATGGGGGACTAGATAAAAAAAATTACTGAAGGAGACGTAACAAAACCTGTGAGTTTCGTTATGTTCAAATTTTTTAGATGATACAGTTTCCATGGTGTGCGAACCATATTTTTATGAATTTTATGCATGTGTGAACTTCTGAACAGCAAGAACTTATAAGTTTTGTTAGGAACTAAAATGGTAAATAAAAAAAGTTTTTGATATTCCTGCAAACGAGGGAAAAACATGCAGCCTTCATTATTGAGGCAATCGATAGAATCGTGAAATCCCCGGGTATCCAATACGATAGTAAGGAAGGCGTTAAACATACAGTGAACCTTCAACAAACAAAATCTCACAGGATATGGACCGTAATGCTGAGTTTCAGGAAGCAGAAACTCCGGAAGAAGGCCCCTTTCGATATTTGCCTGCGAAACTCATTGCGGAAGCAGTTTTCACCATAACCATCGCATTATTAGGAGGAAATGATCCTGGCTTTGTGGGAATAACTGTCGAACAGGGATGCGAAATTTTATATAATGTTGTAAATATATTTTCTTCACACTTAAGAAAAGATTGGAGAGCATTAGAGGAAGCCTACATCCAGCAGTGGAAAGATGGTCGAGGAAGAAGAAGAGATAAATTTTGCTTTGTAATAATATATTAATAACAATCCATTTTATTTTGTTTACATGATTAGTTTATATTTGAGTGTTTTGAAAAATCAAAATCTATTAGCGTGAGTTGCTAGGGATTACTGCAGTAAAATAAACACTAGATTCGATTGCCTGCCTGCTAACCTAGTATTTTACTGATTATAGTAGATAATGTCTTTCCGTTTCAAAATGAAAAAAAAATATGACAACAAATATATATCTGAAGTTGATAAATTTCGATTCGATTAAATTCGGTAAATACAGAGAAAACAAAATGGTGACATAATTTTTTTATGTTAAATGGAAAAAACAATTTGGAAGCACCACATATGATTATGAAAATAACGTTGCGAATTGAAAATAGTCGCGTTGACCTAGTTGAGAGTTTTCATGTTTAACACAATCAAATTTTTTACTTAAAAATTAAGATTTCTTGTTGTGACAAATTTTGCCAATATTTTTTTATATTAGCGCTGGAAAAAACATCGATAGCATAAGTATTGAAGGACACAGATCTTTTGTATCTGTATTTTAAGTATTTTCTTTCCACTTTATGTCATAATTATTTTAACATGATATTATTTTTTCTTTAAACTATACATTCTATTAATGTACACTTTACCTATCTGTTTGTAAAAACCCTGTTAAAGCGTTAATAAATAAAGAAATAAAAAAAAATTAAAAATTGGATGGCTGTCATTCGACCAACTTGTTTTTTACAACAACGGATCACACGGTTGCTTTTAGCATTAAAAAAATGCCAACCAGGCGGCGAATGAGACGGACCGATACAGGAGCTTTTGCTTATAAAACGGTCCTGGGTAAGCGGTGGGTCTGCTCTCATTATCCCCCTGTGGACAAAATCCAGTAATTGTGTTTTTATAACACACATAAAAATACTGTACAAGTAACAAGTCTCTACTACGAAACATAATATAACTACACCTAATAGTGCCTCTCGTGACCGCGTGGACTTCTAACTCGACGCTTTCCTTCTACTGATCCAAAAATAAGGTGCCAATAAATAATATAATGTCAATGATACATACTATACAAGCGGTGAGATGCGTGATAGAAGAGAGGGGTTAGGAAAGAGGAGAGAAGATACATACTTGGACCCTCACCTCATCCGAGACGTCCTCGAAGGAAGCGAAGGGCGCGGGGCCCATCCTCAGCTGGCGCGGGCTGCGCGGGGGCGCGGGGGATCCCTCCATTCCCCCTTCACCTGCAATTGCACACGACAACTTTCAGTACCGAAAGCCGTCTAATAATGGCTTCGCCATGTTCAACCACCCAACTCCCTGACAGCTGTTAAAAAAAAGGAACCCATAAAAACGAAGTTTTCACAATACTCCCTTTCTCATTTTCGGGTTTCGTGTCTACCATATGCGTCGGAATCTCCATACAAGTTGTATGAAAAAACCATTAAAAATTTGAAAAATACAAAATTACACTAAAATTTTTTTTTTTAACGAAAATTTGATAGATCTTTTTGATCGTCGCCACGAGTCTGCTTGCAAAGTTTCAGCTCGATTGGATCACGGGAAAAGGTTTAAAAATCGATCCAAAGTTTTTTCGTCAATTATTTTTTTTTTTAACGAAAATTTGACAGATCTTCTTGATCGTCGCCACGAGTCTGTGTGCAAAGTTTTAGCTCGATTGGACCACGGGAAAGGGGTTAAAAATCGATCCAAAGTTTTTTCGTCAAGCAAGCAGACGCCACGAGTTGATATAAAGGGAGTAGAATCATGTTCAGGATCGCTGTTTACTTCTCTTGAGCAAAAAAAAAAATCTATCGTCCTCTCTAAAGTCAATAGATACGCATCTCTACATGAGAGAGTACGGGCATTATCCTTGGCTTTACCCAACCGATTTTCTCCAGGGTATGCTTGGCTACAATAGTTTAGAAACTAGAAGGAATGTGTATTTGATTACGCATTTTTATCGATTGTTGCGCGGTATGTTTGATAATCCTGAAATTATGCGGAGTATTGGATTATAGGTACGTCCTGATACTTATTAGACAGCGTCAACATAGATTGTTTCACATTCCAATATACAGAAGCAACCTGCCTATGGTTATGCCAATTGGAAGAGCTACTGCTTTGCTGAACAATATTACTCTGGACATGATCTATTCCATGTCTCTGAGAGGGTTTTCTGAAGCAGGATTCTCTTACACCTTTGATACGAATGAATTTATATATTTTTAATTTATTTTTTTGTTATTTATATATTTTTTTGTTATTTATATATTTTTGAGTTATTTATAACATTAGCGAATGAAGTTTATGCTTTTACTGTAAATGTTTTATAAAAAATAAATAAATTGAATTGAATTTAATTGAATCCCCTGGACGAATACGAAAGTAAGAATGTAGGTACCTAAAAAAAGGAGGAATTGTGAGTGCTATGAAATGTGTAACGATAAATGCAAATCATTTTATTTTATCAATGAATATAGATTAAAAAAATTTATGTCGTTAATTTGAAATATTTATGTTTTTTTACCAAATATTTAACACGCTTATTTCAATAACGTAATTACAGAACCTATTTAAACGAAATCTGGGAAAATATATTTTTTAGAATACTGTTCTAGACTAAAATTACGCAGAATGTCTCTTAGCTAGTAGCTAAAATTTCAGGCAAGTCTTGTTCATTCACTTTTGGACAAAAAATATTCTTTACACTTTGGGTGAAATGTGAACAGTTACGGAGATGAGCGTCATCAAAGTTTTAATTTTTTCAATACTTCTGTTTTTTTCCGTAAAACTATTGAACTATAACTACGGTAACTTATATGCAAAATTAAAATTTTATTCAATTTAATGCAAGTCAAATAAAATTACAAAAACCTTAAAAAATATATTTTTCAAATTTCTTCAAGGCATTAATCATTTTATTTGACTTGTATCAAAGCGAATGAATTATTATACGAAATAAAATATAACTTTTACGATCGTCTAACGTTTTACAAGAGATATGCAAGAAATATTGAATAAAAATTCAAATTTTGATGTCGCTTATCTCCGTAACTGTCTTAACTTTACCCAGAAATTTTTTAAAGAATATTTTCTATTCAAAGTTGAATGAAGAAGACCCCCCAAAGTTTTTGCTACTAGCTTTGAGATACCCAGTATATTTTAATAATTAACATAATTTTAAATTCGTGACGACTGGCATTTTTTCAGCAATGGGTTCAAATAAAATAAATGTGTGTATGGCGTAATAAAATATTAAATGTATGAAAATGAGACCAGCAATAAAATTTTCAAAGACTGAAAATGTTTACTAAAACAATACATTATTTTAGCTAACGAATCATACTGCTAAATGTTTGCATTTAATGACTCGCTAAGAAAACTTTTCGAATTGAACGAGATTAAAACAACATGACATCTTTGGGTCAAAATATCTAACTTTCACTGTAACGATCGGAGCGCTTGTCAGCGTCGAAAGGCGGATGGCCGCGCGTGGTTTAACCGTACTTTTACGCGTTATAAAATGATGGATTGAGATTATAGTTTAGACATTATTATACTACACTACAGCGAGAACCTTCTAATACTTCATTAATCATTAATCATTAAACATTCTTCCATAAACCCCAATAAAATCACAATAATAAAAATTCCACACATTATAAAAAATAACCTACACATGAGTTAGTAGGTAGGTAATAAATATTAAATATGTTTAACGAACAAAACTAATTACTAACACACACGCCGATATAAAATTCTTGCTACAAATGGCGACTATTTAATTCATTTTCTAACATAACTCCGTGGGAAATAAAGATAAAAACCATAAAATGGATATTTTTACGATGAAATTACAATTGAATCAAAAACTGTCTAGAAAAAAGACAACATAGATTAACACTTGGGATAGTAGGTACCTACCTACAATTTAAAAGCTATTCACGACAATAGAGTTTTCGTACGGCATGCAACACCACCCACTCAAAATACAGAAAACCACGGAAATCAATCAAAATTACGCTAGAGGTTCCATGCTGGGAGTAGTTTGGCGATAAGATCGATAGGGAATATTGAAGCAGTGATGTCAAAATTCCAAAATGGCCGCAGTAACCGTGGCCAGCTGTTTTGGGTTGGAATACGGCCAAGACCTTTGCTTCGCGTTTCTAGCCTACGATAAATTTCGAGGTTATGTGCACCGCTTTGAATTTGGTCCGACCCGGGCGATATTTCAAGGAGTTTCCATAAAAATAAAAGGGTTTTCTTGTTTCTCTTGTTACTTTTTACTGCGGAACGAAACAGGCGGGTGACATGGGTGGACTCCAGTGGCGTACAGCGAGCGTAGACTTACGTTATGCCGTTACCAACGATGCTATACATAAACTGGATAATGAACTTTCGTTCAATTGACATCTTTCGGTAAAATGGGGTCCGATTTATAATTTTAAATTATTTATTTATTTATAAAAAGAAAATACTATGGATAAAACCACTATTTATGAATAATCAACACATGTTTCGGTACCAATGGTACCTACTTCATCAGGGTATAAAGTATTTTTATCAATGTCAGTGCTTCCAATTTTAATTGGTAATATACTGTATTACGATATACATTATATTACCAATTAAAATTGGATGAATTATAGATAGATGAATTATAGAAGTCTCACAGAGACGAAACTACTTATATTTGAGAAAAGTTGATATATACTTATATCCACTTTTCTCTTATACCTGGCTTAAGTGATCACTCTACACAATGCAACGTTCACCAATTCCATCGTAAGAGAACATCCATATATTATGTTCGAATCAAGAACATTTCATATTCTGCACTAGTCTCTGCTAGTGAAATATAATTTATTACCAAAGAAATTCACGGGACACGTGTTGAAGTGCCTTTCTCAATTTTATATTCACCAAATGTCTCCAGAATATTTCACACACGTATTATTACACTGTTCTTTAATTCGCACTAATTAACGCTGATTCTATTGCTTTGATCACTTTCTAGTAAACTCCGTTCAATGTTCGCACACAGAAAGACTTCTTGCCCCTTTATTTATTACCGAGCCTCTTGTGGAGCTTTTCAGATATTACGAGAGGCTTGTAGAAGATTCCCGAATGGTGTGCGTGCACAATGTTATGGAATCTTCGAGAGAATTCGGTCGTATTGTTGTCAGTATTCAGTAAGCCACGACGATCAGGCATGAATTTATCATCCACTATATTTTATCCGTTTTTAAAGTACGGAATGAATCATTTTTATTTATTTACCAGAATTTCTAGCAGGTTTTTATCTAGTGCACGCCCATGGTAAACTCGTATCATTTTAAGACGTACAGTTTCATTACGTAGTCCCTAACATATACAAATGTAGTTACTTTTTTATTTTTCTGTCGGATTGCCTTTACTTCTGCATTCATAACATTCAAAGGTACGCGTCCTAATATAATAAAAACTAAGTATTAGAACGTTTTAAGTAATAATTGCAAATCAACAATATCTCACGAATTATGTTCATAATTCCGCACCGAAGGGAAATTCTTAATGAAGGTTATGACACCATCAAATATGGATAGCGTGGCATGTTAATTGAAAGGGGAGCATATACACCCTTTATTCTCAGTATTAAAATGTCGTTATAACATAAAAGTATAAGATAAACTGTTTTAATGAGAAATTTCAAGACATCTGCCAAATGACTTTTTGCTTTTCACTCTATATTATTATTACGTTTTTTGTTTTTGAATTTCCATTATATTAGATTTTCCATAAGCTGCTGCTTGTTTATTCTTGCTTTTTACTTAATATTATATTTATCTTTTATGTCTATTTATGTCATTATCATTTTTACATCTTATTATTTTTACGTTAAACTTTATATTCTATAAATATACACTTTACCTATTTGTTTATAAAAACCTTGTAGAGCGTTAATAAATAAATAGAAAAATAAATAAATGACAACATTTCTATCATTATAGAGGAAACATTGTCTTTAATTTAATATTTGTATACTTTGGATGAAGATACGTTTTTTGGCAACTTTTTTTTTTAATTTGATGTTTAATTGACATCATTCACATAAAGGAACTAAATAAGTGAAATTATTCAATAAACAAATGAAAAGACTTGTATTGGGGAGGAGATAAACTATTCAACACATCGATGTGTCGATAATATATGTACTTAATTTTATTTAACATGTGTAGTTAATATGTGTATTTAATTTTATTTTATATTTCTTCTTAATGTTCCCTCATACCAGCATACAATTGCTATCTGAAGACTTGTTATTATTTTATTAATATTGTTGTTTGTTTTAAAGTTCTAATTATTTTCTAAATGTATTATTGTATTTTTCAATCATATTTTGTTATTTTGATGTATATATTTAAAACTAATTAACTTAAAAAAGTGCTTTATATGGACCATAAAATGCCATCAAACATTTTATAAATAGCATTTTCGTCTAAGTATAGCCTGCAAAGTATGTAAATTTCCGCTCTGTGAAACACATTGATTTAATCATTTTTATCAACCAGTTCAGCGGTAAAAATAAAATCTTTCTGTCTGCTATTTTTTGTAACAGCCCACAGCCAAGTAATTTGCATAAACCAGCGCAAATACGGGCAATGGTCACACAGTGGCCACATGTTTTTAAATAAGTATTATAAAAACATTATTATGTATCTACTGTTTAAATAAATTAATTAATTAATTCTCATCTCATCTTTTCCCCTTATCCTATTCGGATCGGCGACCCATTACACCGACAAGGCGCCTCCATTCGTCCCTGTCTTGCGCTGATTGTGCAGCCTCCGTCGATTTTAGTCCCATCGTTTCCTTACACAGTTTCTGGAGTTGCCTCGCCCAACTATGTCTGGGGCGGTCCACTGACGTCTTCCCTCAGGAATCGCACACAGTATTTTCCTAAGAATTCGGTCATCATACATTCTTAGTACGTACCCAAGTCACCTCAGTTGCGATTTTTCTATAAAGAGTGGCAGTGGTTCAATGTTTCTTATTCGATCCCATTTCGTAACCCCCGCCACTCCTCTCAAGTACTTCATTTCGGCTGCTTGGACTCGTTCGTTCGTCCAGCATCCATATCTGGTGACCGTACGTAAATTATTTAATTAGAGACGTACGTAAATTAATTACTTAAATAAATACGAGCCACATTATGCTGTACCGTTACGAAAAAGGGTGGAAGGTGTCTGAGTTATTTCGCTATCTCAACAATTTTTTCGGCGAAAGAACCCGTCTATTTTGGCCGTATCATAAATTACATAAAGAAGTATTACTAGAATACAAGACACGCCCGCGGAATCGACCGTAATGGTGTACTACTAGAATACAGGAATCGACCGCTAATATGTATTACTAGAATACAAGACACGCCCGCGGAATCGACCGTAATGGTGTACTACTAGAATACAGGAATCGACCGCTAATATGTATTACTAGAATACAAGACACGCCCGCGGAATCGACCGTACAGGTGTACCACTAGAATACAGGAATCGACCGTAAAGATGAACCACTAGAATACAGGTCACGCCTGCGGAATCGACCGTAAAGATGTACCACTAGAATACAGGATACGCCCGCGGAATCTACCGTATTCTAATCAAATGGGAAATAATACTTGGATGGTGACTGCGCTCCAGAATGAACTTTACGGAATTTGTAAAGAGATTGTTTTCGATTATATCTTTTAAAAAAAGATCAGACAACTATACATCAACATCATATTACTAATTGAAGTATACACCAAATATTTAGTTTGCTGTTACGTTTTGAAATACCCTAATAAATAATTATAATTGCCTAAATTTGTTATTCAGATACAAGTAACAATACAAGACTACAAGGTAAGACTAGTATTGTCATTCAATAGATGGAGCTATACAATCAAGAGATCCTATCCTGGGGCTGTTTGCAAACAGAGTAGCTACTCGAATGTAAAGCTTTGTTCCCGCGCAATCTCTCGACATTATTTGTTTCGTGTTCCGTTAATTTGCTCTTCCCATCCACGAAAATTCAAGTTAATCCATGATTATAATTAACATGAAACATCTAGGACATTGAACACACATGCGCCACGCTTCATTGAGTAGAAAAGCTAACGAGATCTGCCTTCATTTGTTCAATAGAAAATGGCGACCTGTCTGTCACTTTGACGTTTTCAAATCCAGCGTCGAGTTAGACTTTAGTAGTAAATTATTACAAAGTAAGAGATAATGCTCATTTTGTGTTACAATAATTGAATTAATTCATTTATATTATTTATATTCGTTCACCGAATTACAGAATTTAACAAATCGCACAAACATTGGGGTATACAGGAAGTATGTCCCCCCTCGGACATATTTATTCTTTCATAATTAAATCTCCTGGTAGAAGAAAATATTTTAACAATAGACTTTTTTTTTATTTTTATAAATTTCGTTCGAAGCCGAGTCTTTTCAAATAAAAACGTAATTTTGTAATAAATTGTGACTGATCTACAAAGACATTATAATTTTAAAGTGTATTTAGTTTGAACTTTTCATAACTGTTTCAAAATTTACAAGCTCGTAGAATTTTTTTTAAATAAGTCAAACGTATAAGAACTAAACGTGAACCAGGAAATATCCGTCCGAAATTTCTTTTTTTTATATTTATTAGAGACACTAACAGGATAATAGGTACATTACTCTAATAATAAAACATTATAAATGAAGAATATGCCCATTATTCCAATAAAAAATGTCTTCGGCTCTAGTAACATGTATTTTTGCATTTATGTGTATTTTACGTGTACATTTATGTGTATTGTATATTTAGTGTTTGAATGTAGTGCGATTAATATTTAATAAATAATGGATGTATAGGTTCAGGTCATCATTTAGCAAATGGATGTTGTGTATGAGTGAGTTTTTGAACGATGATAAGGTATCTGCAAGAATATCAGCATCAATGTTGTCAGCACAATGCATATTATATGTGCGACACAACCTTGTGATGAGAGAAAAGTAGCCAACATTATTAGTGTGTGCTGGCTTATTCTAAAGAATTCCGGTTTCTTATTTTAACATGCAAATTTATGTCAGATAGAGAAAAAGAATCAATAGCTTCGCTGAGAATCTTGTGTAGCACAGCGGGATCGGATATTTTCCGTCGTATTTTTTAAATAAATTTTAATGATAATAATGAATTTTAAAAGAAAAATACAATTTGGGTAGGAAAATAATTGCAATCGTTTTAAATTCTGACCTATTTTTTAATAGTAAGTGTAATTTCATCGTGTTTATATAAAAAAAAAAATTTCAGTCCATAGTCCATATTTTGGTCTTGCACTGTTTGAAAACCAAAAAAACACAATTACTTTCCTGGCAACTTGTACTTCGACTGAAACTGTAGGTACTGGACATTGTTATAAGCTTAATTATTAAATAAAATCACTTATTAGCAAAGAGCTTAAGATATTTGTACATAAATATATGCACTCGGATCCAGGTGCAATGGATACTATCCCCGGAGACCAAGGTTCGGTTTTTGGCCGGGGTGATTTTTATTTTATTTGTTTATTTTACTGAATTTAAACATATTTTTTTAGAACCGAACATATCTATTATTTGTAGGAAAGCGAGCGGTTCGGTATGTGTCCGTGAAGTAAAATGTTTTTTAGTAAACTTTTGCTGTAATTTACGATATCTTTCGATTCTATTCTAAATTCGAGAACTGCACAAAATTGATCAGCAATCATTTTGGAAGATTTTGGAAAACCTTGGAAGTCTATCGAATGCACGAAGGTATGCGGGGACATTCTAGAAAATAATATTTCCTACAAATATGCATGCGATTTTACAGCCGCAGCCGGTGGAAACCGCAGATACAGATAGGTACAACCGAACGACCAGCGAAACGAGCGAGCAATAGATAGCGCGAATAAAATGTTCCGCTGACGGGCAAATATTCTAGAAAACGAAAAAGTCCACAGTCGATTGACTAGTGCTTAATAAGTGTGAATTTCGTAACATTATTCCAGTTCCATGTGTGTGTTCAGTGACTTTGTTTTTTAAATAAAAGTATAACTGATTTAAGTGTTTCATTTAACTCGTGACAATAATATTTTCTTTTTATAAAAATAGAGATGCGAACACGAAATACGTGTCGCATGAATATTCTTACTATTCTCAAACTAATCAAAAAGCATGTGCCATGAAACTAAAACTAACTTGTTGGTGTCCTTGAATGAGGCTCGAACCACCGATCACCAGATCATTAGGCGAGCATCAGATCATGACCACTACGCCTACAATCTATTCAATAAATAAGTTTGTAATTTCATTATAAGATTTGTTCAATTTCAATATAAAATAATTGCTATTTAAACGACAAATATTTATTTAGTTTCAAGCTCACTGTGTTCCCTTTTAAATATGTTTATTTTGTGTGTGTTTGTTTTAATATGCGTAACGAGCAACGTTATTTTAAGCCATTAACGGTTCCCTTAATGTAATTGATTCGGTAGTTAGTTGCGCACTACAATTCACATACAAATAACGTAAAAGTTACTTTATTTGTAACCCATAATCGACGCGCCTTAATAATTTCAGTAATTTTATTTATTCGAAAATTGCGGAAAACAGAGAAATCGCCAAGTTCTTTTCTAGCCTTGTATCGATAATTGTTTCCCTTGGGTAGGTACTCACCGATTCCGCAGGAGGTGATTGATGATATAAGAAAAAATAACGGTATGTCAATTACAAACACATGTGGGTAACAAATACTTCGTGAAGCGAAGTGTGACTGTTATTCGAAGTCACACGTAAGTCAATAGTTTGGTTATTAATTTTCCTATTCGTACAATTTTCCGAAGGCGTAATCGGATCGAAGATGATAGAAATATAATATTCTATTATTTTTCTTCGCACCAATATTCTTATATATATATATATATAGTAACTGTGATTGTCTTATTTCTTATTCGTATTTTGTTTTTAAAAATGATTGGTAACTGTTGGAGGGTTTTTTATAGTGTACCAATGATTGCTCACCGATGTAGAAATAGTCTTGACTATTTAAATTACATTTTACAATTTAAATTACATTTAAGCGAATAAAAATCTCACAACCACATCTAAAAACGGTTTAGATGATCGTTAGTTTACGCTATCATCTACCCTTTCAAACTTTTACTCTCTCAAAATCGCGAATAACTTGTATCATGTTTATTTTACTCATTTTTTAACAAAGAGACCATCAACAGGTTGTTATAGACCCTGGAGTGCGATATATAAATATTTATGAACACTTTGAAGATAACGAGATTACACTGTATACTTTTTATGATAAATAAATTGTAAATAATGTTTAGAATATAATCAGAAATGTCGCAAATCGATAAACACAATAAGAAATGCGTTGTAGATCAGCAAGTTAGACGATACACAGCATCACCTCGCAAATGTGGAGTGTATAGTCTTCACTTCCAACAAGTTATCGACTTCTATGAAAAACGATGGTTCTACTACCCTCCAAAGACACTTTAGCTGAAAATGGGTTACGTTTTCAACAGTCATTCGTAGTGAGCGTTCCGCGTGGTTTTCTTTCAAAGTGAATTGAAA
Organism: Agrypnia vestita; assembly: GCA_016648135.1. NCBI lineage: Eukaryota > Metazoa > Arthropoda > Insecta > Trichoptera > Phryganeidae > Agrypnia > Agrypnia vestita. The sequence goes on from JADDOH010024459.1 coordinate 183,411, forward strand.
TTTCCCGTCAAGTTAAGAAAAATCAATTTAAAGTTAAGTTCACAAATAAAAACAATAAACTGATGACAATGGAGTGACAACGTTCTCAAAGACATTTCTACCTTGGAGCTTCGGAACTGGAGAGAGCTGGTACTAAACCGAGATGAGTGAAGGGAGACTCTTGGGGAGGCCAAGACCCACCAGAGGTTGTTGTGCCAAGAGTGATGATGATGATGAATATTTATTTTACAGTTTAAATAGATACAGAGCGACATGTACGATACAGGATTAAAAATGATAATGACGCCTCTACCACTGGCTTCATTACTTTTATTCTTTTTTACACCAACAAACAAAGGAGACAAAGGGCACAAAGACTATCCTCGGTCAATGAACCAGAGGGTTGAGATTCAGGGAACCCACTTGAAAAAGTTCGTTGAACTATGTTCTATGAAAACAAGTGTGAAGTGTGATGCGGGTCGCAGGTATAGGTTTTTAATAATATTCAGAGATGTGTTTAACAGTTCGATGGGACACGGCGGGAAGGAGCCCTGAGCGGCGAGTTTGGAAAAATTTAATTAAAGCAAATACACAAACCACTTTATTTGACCAACTGTCCTCATGTTTCTTTGCCAGCGCGGGCTCGTAGAACCACCGGGGAAAGTTGTATCTCAGTCACGGCGGAGGAGCTCCACGAGAATAGACATGACACGAATATATTTTTTTTAATTTCTGATAAAGTAATAGTTGCATATGTCTCTTAATAATTGTCATTAAAAAATTAAAAAAACAATCACCTCCTTATTAATAAATCACCCGATTTTCACCTAAATTTTAGGCTGCTGGGGTGGTATACCTAAACCTTTTAATACATAAGTTTATTAATGAATTTAAATTGAAATTATAGTATATTTTGTACAAAAGTTTAAAATATTTTCCATTTTCTATCCTTGCACCAAACACGCTCTAGAGTCAAGTGAAAATTCTATTGTCTCGCTTTTTATAGTAATTGCAAGTTTCAGAAAAGTAAAAAACCTACGATCTCTCATTTCTCTCTCTGAACCAGTTAGTGGAGATGGCTCATCTCTTTTAACTTTAATCACACGTGATTAAAGTTAAAGTATGTAATATTTTTTAATCACAAAATAAAATGCCAATTTCATTTCCCTGCGCTAAAAAAAATGTAAACGAATTCTATCCAGGCGAATAAATCTGTCTTCAAAAAGGAATATTAGACACAAAACTAACATTTTATTTACATGCGATATTTGAAACTCTACAAAGGAATCGTTGAATTACAAAACTGAATTCGCTGAATTACATTCCGCTTCTTTTGGGATACTTTTAATGACTTCGAAAGATTCGTAAAAACTCTTCAATGGCATAGATCCATCTATCAAGCGAAACTTTACAAGCGAATTAATCTCACTTGAGTCTTGAGTCGAACTCGCATTGTTTCACTCACTTGTTTTCACGATCTTCATTATAAACCTTTCGGATTTTGAGGAAATATTAATTATTTCCCGGGAAAAGCTCTGAATTATTTAACATCAATCATAGCGAACAGGTGACGGCTTAGGCCAGGTCTGGTAGCTCGCAACTTTGTTTACTAATAATTTCTATTATTAATACTTCAACAAATTAATTCAATGTCTATTATAATCGCATCGGTCATTTAGAAAATCAAAAAGTAAAGCGACGTTATATTTGGAGCGCTCTCAATGATGTTAAGGGGATATACAAAATTTACATTTTCAAAAAATCTTTTTTTCTCTTTATTTTACCTATGAAGCGCGAAAAAAGGCAATTTTTGTGAATTTTTTTAAGGAAATCTGTACGAATTATGGTATTGATATCATTTTTATGTGAAAGTATATATGTTTAAAAATATGTTCATTCTTTTTATATTAAAGAATATTCTACATTGGCGGAAAATTCTTGGGTTCTGTCGACTGCCGAAAAAAAAGGTCTACTTCCGTGAGTGATCACTCCCATTTCATCTGTAATCATCAAAATAAAAGAATTATTAAAGCTAACACTATAATTTAGTCTTTGACATAGGGGTTTTGGAAAATATCGATTTTTGACCAAATGGCGGGCGTTTGAATTTAAAATAGCGTTTTTTACGGAAAAAATCGGGTTTATTTTGCCTATAAAAAAACTAAGTCACTTAAAAAAATCTTACGACAAAGACTAGATAAATATCTATAGAATAACCACTAGAAATTTCAAGATGATCGGTTTATTGGTTGCCGAGATATTTTGGTCACCGATATTTAGAACATGACTTCGAATAAAAAGCCTTTGAAAATTGAAAAAATGAATTAATCGCGAAATTTTTCAACTTACATAAAATCATCGATTCCAGGTCCATAATGTAAGTCCTCCACCTTGCTTTAAATCCCCATATCATCGAGCACTCTTCACAAACATAATAGAAACAAGTCTAACGGTGATGCAAAAAGAGCCCGATTGGCAGGGATACCCTTGGACTTTTTTCAATTTTTTTTCAAATTATCCACGCTTCTTATTACGATATAGCGTACGATTTTATATAAAATGCGCCGTTTAAATATTATCGACAATTTTATGATAAACGCAACAAAATACCACCAATTTTCATTAGATTTAATTACAAACGAGGTTTCCAATTCCAACAACCGGTTCGCGCAAACTGTTTTAAAAGCTTTATAATGAATCATTTGCTAGTTTAATTCAAAATATTTGCATTTCCATTTATACGATATTGTTAACGCGATAAATTTGAACCTACATAAATGTTTAAATTACAAAATAAAAACAACTTTATACCTACATGTTAAAATAAAATAAAACTATTCCAATTTTAAAAACTTCTTCCGTAATGGTAAAATAACTTTGTGCCAACATTAATAAAAAGGATCATTATAAAAATTTGTTTAGGTAAATCCACTATTTATTGATTTATCAATATATTTCAGGGAAAATAGTCCTTCATCAGAATGCGACATATAGGTACTTATAAATTTGATTAAAAGTTTAGATATTAACGAAAGACAAAAATAAATAAAAGGAAGTTGGGAAGAAACATGTTGTTTAAAGAATAAATAATGGTTTTAAATAAATTGAATATTTTCTTTAAAATATGTTTTATTCTAATTTTGTAATACACACAGAATATGAGTTATTAATTACTACTATAGTTTCGAGAGGACTCCCTCTCATCATCAAATACAGATAATAAATTAAATACAAAAAATTTCAATCTAATCAGGAAGGTCAGGGGGGTGGGGAGGGGAATTTTTGGCAAAAAGCTCTTGGATTGGTGAAGTGTACTGAAATGTGATATTATTTATAAGTATGTTTTAAGCATTCATTTTTTTAGGATTTCAATGGTTTCCAAACTATCCACTATGAGGAATCGAGAATGAATTCGATGACGTTCTTTTATTCATGTATTTAAGTTTCTCATGGTTTGGCCTGTATATTATTTATCAGTCTCCGAAAGTTATTTTACCACGACTTATGTGCCAATGATATTAAAGTATTTTCTTTTTATTAATTGTCAAAAATTTTGTTTGTTCGAACATTTGTAATTTATGACATTTTAATGTGAAGATATGTCACATACACCCATATTTCAATTAAAGATGGTAGATTGGCGTTAAAATTGTAGAGATTATTCATGATGATTATTAAATTGGTTGAAAAACATAAACTATGTTACCTCTATGTTTAAAAATAATAATTTTATTCTTAACTTATGTTTCGAAAGTAACAGAATCTTTTATCGATGGTTGAAGTATTAAAATTAAATTAAAGTATTGATCATTAAAATAATTGCATGGGAAAAATTTCGAGTTAGCTGCAGGCTGCGCTGTTAGTGATAAAACTGTTTTAATTCACTTGAAGCAAATTGGTAAGGTGAAAAAGCTTGAAAGGTGGGTACCTCACGAATTGAGTGAAGCAAATCAACAAACGCGCGTTGACTGCTGCGTTGCATTACTCAACCGGCACAATAATGAAGGGATTTTAAATCGAATCATTACCTGTGATGAAAAATGGATCCTGTACGATAATCGGAAGCGCTCATCGCAATGGCTGAACCCTGCCGAACCAGCCAAACCATGCCCCAAGCGAAAATTGACTCCAAAAAAGTTACTTGTGAGCGTTTGGTGGACTAGTGCTGGTGTCGTTCACTACAGCTTTCTTAAATCTGGCCAGACGATTACGGCAGATGTCTATTGTCAGCAACTGCAAACCATGATGGAAAAGCTAGCTGCTAAACAACCGAGGCTGGTTAATCGCTCTAGGCCACTGCCGCTTCATGATAACGCTAGACCACACACTGCACAACAGACGGCTACCAAATTAGAGGAGCTTCAATTGGAATGTCTAAGACATCCACCGTACTCTCCGGACCTTGCCCCAACAGATTACCATTTTTTTCGAAATTTGGATAACTTCTTGCAAAGGAAAAAATTCAACTCCGATGGGGCAGTCCAAACCGCCTTCAAAGATTTTATTGATTCCCGTCCGAATGGTTTTTTTAGTAAAGGGATCGATGAGCTACCAATGAGATGGCAAAAGTGCATAGATAGCAATGGTACATACTTTGATTAAATAAATATATTATAATAAAAAAAAATCGGCTTTATGTTCCTCCCATACTAAACGCCAATATCATATGTAAGGACCTAATATTTGTAATAATATGATGACTTCACGTGAGGATACTGTATAGTTTGAGGGAAGTTGTATTGCTGTTGAAAAGGCAAAAAATAGTATAGTAGTCGTATAGTTAAAAATAGACTTGTAGTAAAAATTAAGCACTTTAAGAAGGAATTTCAAAGAAGTGTGATTTTAGAGCTATGAAAACAATTAGCAAATTTCCGATTCACAACTTTGAAAAGCTATTATAAAAATACAGAATTCTGTTTTTTTTTTCAATTTACTATTATGTATATCTAGCTCGGAAGATTTATCACATTAATATTCTTACTATTTATAAACGAATAACTATTCGCCTGTGCTATGGAATTTTAATTTATTTTTATTTATACTTAAAATATTATTAAAGCGCATAACACTTTTGAATTCGTAAGAAAAATAAAAAAAAACAACTTGAACATGACCGAACTAAATAAATATGCGCTGCTTACGTTTGAATGAATTTCATCTGTGATCATATTATGTGATTCTGTTTATACAGGGTTATTTGGAAACCATTAATACCTCGAAGGACTATATTCCCGCCTAGATTATGAGTCGAAAATATTCAAACAACCATGACCCAACATCAATAGTTATGATATTAATATTTACGACTTATTTTTGTGAAATGTTAGACTATAATTACAGTAACTTATATCTACATAATTTGAAAAATGCACTCTCTTGATTCATCCTTAATTGGAAAACATTCCAATTGAAATTTTTTCAGAGTTTTTAGTATTTTATTTGATGTAATGAAACGAATTAATTTTTCATAATAGATATAAATTACTGTAATGCTAGTTCAACGTATTGTAACAAAATAGTCAGAAATAATGAAAAAAAAATGCAAATTATGATATTGCAAAACTCCATAACTATTGATATTAGGTCATGGTTGCTTGAACATTTTCGACACATAATTAATTAAGGCAGGAACCTGTGAGGTTATTAATGTTTTCTCAATAACCCTGTATAAGGAAATTTAATTATTATATTAACTACCTACTAAAAATAAATAAAATTGTCATTGAGATAGGACGAGAACTGTCTGAGAAAACCCTTAAATGAATTCCTGTGTACTGCTGTGTATTTTTTGCTTATTTAAAAATTTTATTATATATTTTGTAATTATATTTTATTTTGATTTCTCTTTTTGCTTTACCTTACCCTACCGATAATTCTGTATTGCTGTTTCTAATTATATTATCAAATTTAAATTTATTGTAATGTATACGAAATTATATTTTTTAACTCTTTTTGCTCCGTAAATAGTCGACTGCCTTCAAACAGGTAATCCCTAGTTAGGCAATCGAAGTGTAACACGATACAAAAAATAAGATAGGCATAACATTATTATTATTATTATTAATGTAAAAAATAAAGTTAGGATTCATTTAGAATGGGAAAAGCAGGCAAATATATTACTTAGACAGAAAACAAAATTAATTATGAAAAAAATGTTGTTTTATTATTATATTAGAGGTATTTCACGTCCAATTCATGACCAACAACTTTTTACCTTGAAGTCAGGTAAAATTTTTCATTGTCATTTATCTGTCAACAGAAATTGTGTAACAAATCACCCAACAGATATTTCAACTCATTATAAATTTCGGTTGGAGTTGACTTTTTATGACAAAAACACTCACAACTTAAAATCAAACTTTTTACAAAAAAAAACTCGCCTTGAAATTTGGTTTTGATATTGAATTGATCAGTTTATTTGGTGGAACTTCTTTAATTAAAAATTCTCTGGAGGTTATTCCAGTAAAAGTCCAGTCGTTTGATGTGTGGAATCAATAAGGTTTACCCCAGATAGTCGAGAGTTTGTAAAAAGACTATGATCGATCGCTTTTAATTTGTTATGTTTGAGAACTGGAGAATTAAAGTACTGGAAGAACAAACTGACCAAATAAATTTCATTACCGCCGAAGAGAACATCTCAAAAAACTACTTAATACTAATTAAAATCTCTGTAAGCACGAAACGATATGTAGCAATCTTATAAATAAATTTATTTCTTGCCCGGTTATTTCCCTGAATGTCGGGCATATAAAGTATGCATAGCATATAACATACCAAACGATACGATATAAGATCTGGTTCAGTGATAGATATTAGATCGTTATTGCAATTTATTATTCAAGACATAAAGGGTTATTTGGAAAACATTAATAACCTCGCAGGACTATATTCCCGCCTTGATTATGAGTCTAAAATGTTCAAGCTATCATTACCTAATATCAATAAGTTTGCTTTTTTTTTAATATTTCTTACTTATTTTTTGTAAAACGATGGAATATCATGACAGTAACTTATATAGATTACTAAAAATTAATTTGTTTCAATACACGTTAAATAAAATGATAAAAACCCTGAAAAAATTCCAATTGGAATGTTTTCCAATTGTAATTCGAAGGTTTTTATTATTTTATTTGACTTGTATTAAAGGGAATGTTTTTTTCATATGCTATATATATTACTGTAATGATAGTCATACGTTTTACAAAAAATAAGTAAGAAATATTGAAAAAAAATGCAAACTTTGATGTCGCATATCTCCATAACTATTGGTATTAGGTCATGATAGCTTGAATATTTTCGGCTCATAATCAAGGCAGGAATATAGTCCTGCGAGGTTATTAATGTTTTGCAAATAACCCTGTATATTATAGATTTCTCATAGAGATGAAGCCATTTTTTTTGTTTTTTAAAAATGGGAAAATAAATATGGAAGTCTTTTTGGGTGTTCATAGGGCTGACGACCTAACGTACGTTTATTACATATTAAGTTTATTAATTAATATTTTCATAGAATGCAATAATTTTGATCGTAATTTGTCTATCCAATATATACTACGCTGCTACATTATTACATTTAAAAACTGTTAAAATTCCTTACAAAATAAATAATAAAAAGTAATCCTCTCGCATTCACATTGTAGATTTAGATCATTTTTTATGTTTTTATGGCTGAAAAATCATTTAATTTTTGTTAAAAATAATAATTTTTCATCATTTTAAAAATTACAGCGAAAATAACATCCTATATTTTTGCGCGACCCGTATTTCAATTAATTGATGTAAGTTTGAAATGAAATCAACAAATTTTCTGAAAGTTCAGAGGAGAAAGTTAAAATCTTGTAACGTCTGGCGGCAGGCGGCAAAGTTAAAAAAACTATTTGAAAAAAATAGATCGAATTACAAGCTTCGAAAACTTTTTTTAATTTGTTCTTTTGTAAATAGGTGGATTTTATTTGTTTTATCTAAATACAGAAAATATATTTCACTCGGATGAAAAATATTGTTTACTTACAAAAAATAATCTTTAAAATAAACGTTTTCGATTAAAACGCGATGAATTATGAAGACATCAACTGTTTATATGTAGCTCAAATGTGCCTTTTTTGATTGATTAGTTTAATACTTAACTCAAGATTTTTAATAAATGAAAAAAATACTTGAATAAAAACGCAAATAACAAATGAAAGTAGCTGAATGCGATGAAATGCGGTCGCTTAGGTGCACGTGCAAATCTGTGTTCGATAAAGGGAGGATTGAAAAAATTTAAAAGTTAACGAAATGATGTATTTATTTATTTTAGGAATAATTAAGAGCAAATCTTAAACTAACATACAAGAGATAAAAATAGTAAATTATGCCAATTATAAACTTTCCACCTAAAATTAATTATTAGCAAAGTATGACATTATGACAATTTATAGTTTCATTGTACTCGTGTAAATTGATAAGTGGTGTGAAGGACGGAGTGGGATGTAGGATTAGGATAAAGTATGAGAATATAAATTAAGTCAACTAGTTAGGGTGCGGTTATGAAGTTTATTTTCATTTAATGTCCCGAATAGTCGAGTTAAAAATGTTTATATGGTTGTAATTTACGTTAAATGAATTTGTGGATCTATAGATGAATAAGTTTTGTTTACAGTTGGTCTTGCAAAGAGGAAGATGAAAAGTAGGTGCTGTCTGCTGTTACGTTACTGCTGTTTGGGATATGGAATGATAAACGTTGAAGGAGATCTGGAGTATCAACTAAGTTGTTTACGATTTTAAATAACATTAAAGATTCCGTTATATTTCTACGGAAAGTTAAAGTCTGTATACTAAAGTATTTTTCAGCATCTTCATTGCTAACATGAGAACGAACGAAACAAACGAAAGTTAATGTAGCCAGTGTAATTGTAGCCAATGATGATAGTAACCAATGAATTTCCTTATTTGTGTACCCAAAACAAATAGAAAATCATTTAACAATTAAAAAAATATTGACTAAATCAGATTGACAGAGCTTTTAGTTGCTCTCCTGTAAAGTTCGAAATAATTGTCAATGCCCTTATATATTATTTGATATATTATTTTCACTTTCGATATTGCTTTTGTATTGAATAATATATTTGTTTTAATATATACTTATTTATCTATTGTATATTTATACTCATATCTACAATTAAACGATTAATTTTATAGTTATGTGGGGTGGCCGTTATCCGACTCCCACTGTTTATGAAAGTTGTGTAAAATATATTTATGGAAAAGACGCAATCGGTTTAGTCACTTTTTATTTGGACGAGATTACGATGGAGTACTTGGATATGCAGTTCTCTCTGTATCTCAGCTGATAAGGTCTGACGTCCGCGGTACGGCGACGCGACTTGCGCGGGCCGCTGTGGTATTTGTAGACAGCTGAGCGCGGTGTGTGACGTCACGATGAACAGCTGGCTTTGTGCAGATGTTGAGTGGTCCGCGGGGCGTTGATGAGGATGATGGTTGACGGCAGGCGCAGCGTGGGTAGCGTGGCGCTGTCGATGATGATGATAGTGCAGGCGCAGAGTGTAACGATGAAGGCACGTAGACAGCTGATGTAGCGTCGGTTTCCATGATGCTCGTCGACGGAGATTGTTTGGAGAGGCGCGGTGCGAGGTGAACCTTACCGCATGTCTATTGCTCAGGACGAACTGCTTTTGATATCCCAATGTATCGCTTATATATCCTACGGTTGTCAGGCGTTGTTTGCAAACTCTTGTGTGAATCTCTGTTCCAGGTGTGGAAACGAACCTTTCAGCATTTCCTATTTCACAGGATCGGGTGTCATCTGTTCTATGTATTCTATCCTGTCAGCATTTTTAGATTTCTCAGATCAAGTTTTACCTATGTGTATTCCGTTCTGTCAGCGTTTTTGGATGGGCACCGGTGACATGTATTGAATCTTTCGTTACGGCGCTGGTCATTTTTGCTGTAGGTCAATTGAACGTTGACCCCCACAGTTATACAGTATTTTAGTAAGCTGCTCATCTCGGTACAGGTTCATCCTACTGAGATGAGTGGCTCTTTTTCTAACCAACATGTATTAAGTTCAAGATAATTAAATAAAAAATAATAATTGAACGAAGAAGACTCCCTAAGTTTTTGCTACTAGCTGCGATTTGTATATCAGCAAACGCCAAATGTTGTCGTTCGTCGCACCTTTGGCGCCATTCCTTGTGCTGAAAAGACTCAAAGTAATTTATTTCGAACATTTCTTCAACAGAGGACCTATTCAACTGTTCTCTTTTGACACGAAGCCGTAGTACACTCGGACTATTATAATATAATTGTTATAACGTTCAAAGGCAACCAAGAGCCCGATCTATAAATGTACAGTCGTCATAAGGCCGTGTAGGTACTTAACAGCACTTACGCACATCAATTAAGGGCCGTAGGCGTCGAAATTTGATTCTTCGACCTTTTGGCGAATGAGCGTGCGTACTAGCAGATGGAAAATCGAGTACTTTAATAATATCAGACGTCAGACACAAAATAGAAGACCTAACTTTACACCATTATATATTTAGTGTGACAGAGCTAGTCCGCGATACCTTACAGGTAAGATTCCTAACTATATTATGAGTCGAAAATTGTTAAACAACAATGTCCGAATATCAATAGTTATGAAGATAAGCCATAAAACGTAGACATTTTTTCAATATTTTTCAATTATTGTGATATATTTGTTCTTGGCATTTGGATGTCTTTCGAGTAATACAAGTATTCAATTCGCAACGATGCTTTAATGCCAGTATACGTTTCTAGCCGACTAACTGATCGACGCTACTCAACGGTGGGCAGAATTCTTCTGATCCTGCGCGTAAGCCGTCGCCGTCGTTCGCTCGTCCAGGGTGCGCGCGCATCTATCTACCAGAAGTGAGGGAGACGGCTACTCACTCGGCTCAAAATTATCTTCTATAAACAGTATATTTTAAAACATAAATTGGAAGAAAATTAACCGACAGATTTTAAAATAACTTTTATGAAACCCTACAAAGTGGTGCAATTTTCTTCAGTTCTAAAACATCGTTGGTAATTATTAATTGATTATATAATTTAGAATGTGTCGTTTTATAAATGTATTTATTATGTATTTAAATGATATGGAACCTGATAAATAAATTTATGTTTGATATCTTTTCACGCAAACTTGTGAAGCAAGAGAAGTAATGAGAAAAAGTGCTGAATTTCGCTCACATTGCCAGACTACCGTTTTTTTGATTAAAAATATAAAAAATCTTACTGAAATATAAATCAAAATTTTACTTATTTATTTTTTTTGTACGCGAACGATTGGGTAACTCTGCACGGCGAACGGAGGGCCTCCTCTTCCTTTTTCCCGAACCGATACTGAGGGGAAGAAGGTATAGGTCCACCGTCCCTAAACCATTGCATCCCATCTTTCCTGCCAGACTCTTGGAGTCTCACGCCTAAGCCCTGCACAGAGTTCTTAAAACGTTATAGTGTCTGAAAGCCTAAAGGCGCGGCCATGATGCAACACCTCTAGACCCCTCCTCAGCGTGCAGCGAGCCGCCATTTCTAGCACCAGTAGATCAGCAACTAAAACCCCCGCAAGCACTGAAAGCGCTACACTGGAGGTCGTCCGATATGCGCCCGTCAACGCCAGTAGGGGCTCCTCTGACCCCTGTTCAGGGCAGAAGAGACAACTGCATACCTAAGTCTATGCGCCCAAACCTCCGCCGCATATGTGACCTGGGCCACATATACGGCATTATAGATCAGGCACAAAGCAGGCATCCGTGTATCCCACTCCGCCGTAGACATCCTCCTCAGGGCACCAAAGAAATTCGCCGCCCGTTCTGATATCGCCTTAACGTGAGCCAGGAAAGATCCGGACATGTCTAGAATTACTCCCAAGTATCTCGTGTATTGATCGAACTTAACACGCGAGTCGCCCATGCGAACGATTGGGTACCTCTGCAGCCTGCCTTTCATCACAAGAGCTATCTATGGTCATGTGAGGCGCAGGAATCAGTTTATTGCGAGCACACCATTCCGTGATCAGTGACAGAGATAAGTTTGATTTATGCTCCTATTCCGATCTACTCCAACCAGATACCAGTAAAAGGGCATCATCTGCATAAGCGACCGTGACGCAGCCAGCCGGCAGCATCAACCGTAAGAGGTCATCGAACAAGACGTTCCACAGCGTCGGTCTAAGGACCGATCCCTGTGGGCAGCCCATATTCAAAATTTTGGTGGTCCCCAAACAATCCCCCGTAAGTCAGAGTGACAGTTCTCTCTAAGAAATAATCCTTCAAGATATTGGCGTTTACCTTAACTTAAGCTTGGTCAAGATCGTCGCCCACCACGCGTTGTCAAACGCACCGGAGATGTCCAAAAAGTATATTTAGTACCACAGTTAATCCATTGTTGGGCAAACTGAATGCCGTGCACAGTGGACATACATCGGACAAATCCAAACTGCCGATCACAGGCAGGGCGCACTACAGCCGGTTACGTACCAAAGTTTCAAATACCTTCCCGAAAACGGAAAGGAGAGTGATCGTTCGATAAGCGCCCGTGTCAGATCGGGGCTCATCATTACCTTTCGGTATGACACTTAGCACTTAGCAGCCCACACTTCCACTCATTTGGACGACCAGTTCGGAGGGTCAATTACATTTATTAAAACATAATTTTACTGCAATTTTACTCATTTTATTTGACCTATATTAAAGTGAATGAATTTTGTCGCCATATTTAAATGGTATTTTATGTACAGTCATTACATCAACATACGAGTATGTATGGACATGTGAGTATACATTTCGAATGTCTGACCCGAAAGGTAATGCGTACGGTTAGCCATGTGATTTCGCATCCACTGACTTGGTAATTCGAATGAAATACTCCAGTGGTGTAGTAATTCGAAATGATGTACTTGCGGTTAAACAAACTGCTGAATTTGTAAAGCTAATTACCCTCCAGCAGTGGAAGGGTTTAACCCTACTCCTGAAAACATGTGCACGCATAATTTGCACTACATAACGCATAAATACATAACACTGTGTACCTAATATGTAAGCTAACGATGGTTGTTTCCATCAAAATATTTCATTCTATAACGGATTTATAAAACTTCAATATTTTACAAATAATTTGGCAAATGCTATACTTAATGAAAATGTCTTTTAAATTGATACTGTTTTTATATTATGTACCTACTTCTTTATTTATTAAATAAGATTGTGTTTTTATTTATTATTTTATGTGAGTTACAACTCGCTAATATATATTTTAATTATTTAAAATTTTGAATGAAGAAATGTTTGGAACAAACATGATATTTGTAATTTTGTTTTGAAAAAATAAATATCCAAATAGTATAAAACGGAAGATTCTCGAATAAGCAGCAAAATTTTTAGCATTTTTTAGAATCAGTTAATCACTGGGCATTTTTAACATTTTTACAATCAGTTGGTAAGAGAGCATTTTTAAGCATTTTTAAAACAAATTATCCAGATAGTACGAAGCTTCATGAGAGTTTTTTTTATATATTTTCTTTTTGTTCACTATGTCGAAGAATTTTCCTTTTGGTCGTGGTCAATTTATAATTACATTTCGTGTTTTAATATTCCTCATTTCGAACGATAAAAGAGTCAGTCTATTTCAATTTGTCGGCGGTTCCATCCAGGATCCGGGAAGAAATTTAAAAGTCGCGTAGATATTGATCAGTCTCTTTTCTCGTGGCTGGAACGAACAGATGGTCAAACCGTTATTTTAACTGCTAATTTCTAGTACGGTTATTTTTGATTTGTATCTAATTATATCGATTTTTGATAACATAATTTATTCCCTTTGGATTGCATTGCAATATTATTATAATTTAGTATAAATAATACATTCAACAAACGCACACATTTTATATTTCATTAGCTCACTATGCGATATTTCCAGAAAAAGTGTCTATAAAGCCGGCATTGTTCTTTTCTCCCTAGCTTGGATATTCCCTATTTCACGATTAATAAAGTGTCCCCAGGGTGATACACGTCGTAGCCGCGTATATTTAATGCTCCGCATCATATACAGGGGTAGTTTGGTATACACGAAGTCGGGTTACACGAAGTATTTGGGTTACGTGAAGGTTCTCCGCTGAAATCTCATTTTTTCCCTTACGAAAATTGTCTGGGGGCTATGAACCCATCCATTATACTATTAGCGTTCTCGGTCGATTAGTTTATATAACACGTAATCTTTTCCTGATCTAGAGGCGCTCGCGTGGCTTTGGAGTGATTTTCTGAAGATATAAAATACTAGCCGTGAACCAGTGAAAATCACGGGAATAATTGCAAGATTTTGAAGCCGAAAATTAAACCTAAAACTAATTTCATATTAAATTACAAACTGATTTCATCGACTTAAGACCTAAAGTATATTAACAACGTCAACACTTTAATGACGAAACTTTTGGTGAATGTTCGTTGCTAATCATTAATGTTGTTGTAATTCCAGCTTTCGTAATAATTTTAATTTTTTCCTAAAACAGATCAACGTTAATAATTCATAGTTACCATTCTGCACAATTTATAAAAAAAAATCGTAAGCTTCATCGCAGATAATGTTATTAGTAAGATGTGTGTAAGTTATCATCTCCACCAGTCAAAAAGGGAGTCGATTAGTTTAAAAATTCACCTGCCATGCTAGCTTCAAATTGCTATAACTCGTTCAATTTTTGGAACTGACTCAAATTATTTTTAAAACTTGAAACTACAAGATTAAGTTTTAAAAAAAACAATATTGTCACGAGATGTTAAAGCAGAAAGAATTGCACGTATTCAAGGATTTTACAGCACTCTACTTACCTTCTTCCTTAAATTAGAAACTTCTACTCTCGTCTCGAAAAATTCAATAGATTCTGGAACCATCGCGATGCGACGATAACCTATATAAAGGATTCGACCGGATACTGCGCAATCAGTTGTGTCAAAGTCTTTGATTGACGTTTAATAACGTGCGATATTAGCAACGAGCGCAGTATGACTAAGGCGGTGACGAAAATCGGGCGACAGACGAGAAATTTTTGTAGTGCAAAATTGAACGAAATTTTCTCGAAAGTAATTGAAGCGATAGAAACATACGTGCATACATACAACAGCGGAATTAGTGCGAATTAAGAAACAGTGTAATAATAAATATTCTAGAAACATTTAGTTACTGTAAATTTAAGAACAGTGCTCCGAATCAATTCGTGTCCAATGACTTTTTTGTAAATTAATAAAAATGTTAAATTATTTTTAGAGTTTCATTTTAAAATGTAAAATTGAAAAACAAAATTTCAACAAAAAAATGAATAAATTTTTGGATGTCAGTTTCAAAGAAAAAGTGATATATGAAGTCAGACTATTTTTGTGAAATATATAAAGTATTCATTTTAACACTTTAGGCTTACGTTTTACCCGCCCGCGCTTTTCATGGAATATTGTCGACGTTTGAAAATTTCCCTAAATATTTTTTGATGCCAGCCAACACAAATGGCTCTCCTGACGAACTCCGACGCAACCCTCTTTTGAATATTTATGTAAACGACTAATAATCGGGACATTCAGTTTTTTGCCTTCGAGTGTCAATCACACTTCATTGGTGAATACGCAAATTCATACGTTTCAAGTAGAGCGTGCATGTTTTCGGTAAACCGGTTTACCGGTAGCGGATCATGTATCAGATAGTAATTACCGATATTTTGGTAAATTTCAATAAATATTTTCAAGACATATTATAGATGTCTCATAGGGAATCATTGTGTCGTTGTAGAATCCAGGTTATGCAGTACACCAAAATAGGATTTAAAGTGTCCAAAACAGATTCCTAAGATACCTAGACCTCCATTCATATAGATCTCATTTAAGCAATGAAGAATGCGAATTTTTTTAACATGCAGACTCTAACTTGTCGAAGAGACATGTCGACACGGTGACGTTATTCAAAATAACACACAATCTAGTTGATAGTTCGGAACTTCTTCAACGAATATCTTTCCACATCCCAACTCGCAATAACAGACATTCACCTACTTTTCATCTGCCCCTTTGGAAGACCAACTCAAAACAAAACTCCTTTATGTACAGATCCACAAATTCATTTAACACACATTTTCAACTCAACGATGAGGCATAAAACAAACAATATCTACACAACCGCACACAAACTAATTCGTACAATTTATCTTCTCTTCTACTCCCGTCCCACATTCCCTTCCACCCTCTCCACTCGCTGTTAAAATAATTTTTAAAAAATATTTTACTACGTCACACTTGTTCTAATGTATTACCATATTCTAATAAACTATGTTCTAATAAATTAAACTATGTTCTATTAAATTACTATATTCAGAGGAAAATTTGTAATTGGTATAATTTTAATATCCATTATTTTATATTTGTTAATATGTTAATATGTTGTTAATTTTCCCTAAAATAAATAAATAAATAAAGACGAAATTATATTTTTTATGAGAAAGTAGGTATAAAAGTTTTTACCTATTTTTGGGTGTTCATAGGGTTTACGACCTATCGTACAGCTGGCTTAAGTGATCACTTTACACAATGCAACGTCCACCCATGATAGAATACCACATCACATTTTTGAAAGCTGTATATATGCAAGTTTTATAACCCGTTTCAGATGTATGTTGTAATTTTTACTTGCGCCACCGGCGTCCAAAGCTTTTTCATTTCCCTAATTAAATACAAGCAATATCCTTTATCTGTGTATATGCAATTCCACCGAATCATATACTCAAAATATTCGAAATATTTATTTATTTAAGTACTCTTCGACTACTTATACATGGTATCTTATAACTAGTAGCCAAAACTTTACAGGTAGATTTCTTCCTTGATAATGAGTCGAAATTTTCAAGCAACCATGACCTAATATTAATAGTTATGGAGATATGCAGCATCAAAGATTGCATTTTTTTTCTCCAAATCTCTTACTTATTTTTGCAAAAAGTTAACTGTCATTAGGTACAGTAACTTTGATCGATTATGAAAGATTTATTCGCTTGAACACAAGTCGAATAAAGTAGTAAAAACGTAGCAAAATTGAAAATAAAAATTTTTCACAAAGTTTTAATTATTTTATTTGAGCGAATGAATTTTTAATGATCGAAGTTACTGTAATGATAGTACAACTGATAGTTCAAAAAATTTGTCATAGTCGCTTGAAAATTTTCGACTGATTATCAATCAAGGCAGGAATCTACCTGTTAAGTTTTTGCTACTAGCTATAAGACACTGTATAACTGTACATATACGAGTATGTTATATACAGGGCTCGAGCTGGATCGTTATTTATATTCAGTTGTAACTATGATTGATAACAGAGATTTAACTGTTGGAAGGGTTAGTTTCTAGTACGGCAGTGATTGCTCACCGAATCATAAATAATCAGTTACCAATCCCAGATACAATCGAACACAAATCTCACAATCATGGTTAAAATTACGCTCTCTCTCTCTCATCAATAATTCCCTGTATTGCTCTACCGAATACGTCACGCCTCCAATTTCAACGTCCGGCTATTATCCTAATAAACCAAATATTGGAGAACGACCTTGGTAAGAGCTACAACCATCGGAAAGAGTGCGTGAGAAAATGTATGAATGTGTCGGCCTACAGCTCTCCTGATGACGCTGGATAAGACTTCAGCGTAACGTCGAGATTTGCTTCTCAGCGAAATATAGGGTTCGTATGAAATATCCATTTTATTTAACACAAATATGTTCAAAGATCGTAACGATAACCTTAACTCTTTAATACTTCAGGCATTTTTTCTTTATTACTTGCTTTTGCATATTTCACAAATATTATGATTGTTTGAGCAGTAATTTTATCTAAACGATCTACTTCTCTGAACACAAGATTTTCTTCTATAAAGAGGTAGCACGTCACTCTAAAATATTATAGCCAACACTCTAAGAACAATTATGAAAATTGTTATTAATAAGTGGATAAAAAAAAATTATGTAATATTTCGCTTATCAGAATTCGCCGTATTCGTGATTTTGGTGACGTGAGTTGATACGTTTGAATACGTGTCATTATTGATACACAAATGAAGACCCCATGGCAAGAAGTTAACTAACATTCAAGTAATTTTGAGATAATTAGACATTTGCATTTAGCCTTTGAAAAATAAGTTTTATTGCTAATTCAAGATTAATTTTTATTAATATATGTCACTAAAATATCAAAAAAGTAAAAAGAAACGCATTTATGCATAAAAAAATAAAAATATACTAATTTTCCCTATTAAAATGTAGTAAACAACCATTTTTTCACCTCTTTTTTAATAGAGTAACACCTTTTTAAAATTGGTAAAACGCGAACATCAAACAACCCTTCAAATGCTATCCGTTTTTAACATCCATTATCCAAAATTACAAAATACCTGGCATGTTAATTAATAATACAAAACATGGTATGTACCATTTAAAATTATTGAAAAATAATATAATAATAGTCTTCAAATAAAAAGAAATATATGACAGTACTGCCAGAGAAAGATTTATATTAACCATAAATATTCCAATCAAATTAAACGACGTGTTAATTTCAGAATGATGGCTGTTCTTATTATTATTGAAGATGACATGTTCTTCCCATTAGTAACTGATTTGATTTTTATGTAAAAGTGTAGTTAACATATTCATCTCTATGATTTGAACATGTTCTAATTATTTTTAAGTTCTGAACTTATTTCTAATGGAAAGAACGTACAATATTTAGTTGAGACGGCTTATTACCTCATTTTTGACAAAAATGTTAGTTAACAACTTCTTGCCATGGGATCTTCAAATATCTTGCACCTTGACATTTATCAAATTTCAGATTCCACGGCTGAACACACAAAATGGTGGCCGGTATTCAAAGCGCGAGGGACCCGTTTATTTATATAATCTCGAGGGCCAAGATTCCGATAAGGGATGACTGCTCGTAAAGCTACAGCCTCCGAAGGCTCCACGGTCACAAGCGCACGCGCAGTCGGCTAACTGGACGCGCACACTAGCGGCATTAATTGTATGTGACATTTCTTGTAAATTTATGTATTTCTCTTTAATAAAAATTAAAGTTATTAATTCTGAAAAAAACTTATAAAGGTTGGCCCATCGGGGACACCAGATTTAAATTTCCTCAATTAAAAAAAAATTAAGTTGGCATACCTTTAAGATGCAACGCGTTATTTGTGAAATTGAGCCAACTGCACTGCAAAAAGTCTTTTAAAATTTTAATAAAATATTCAGGGTATGCCAGCACAGCCAAGGCGGCCATTTGGCCTATTTCATTTTCCATAATTAATGTCAACATGTCTAATTTATAAATCAATAAAAATTTCCCAATTAAATAATGATTTACTGTGATTCATTTCAAAATTAAATCTGGCGTTTCCGATTCGCAAAATTCTAACAATAACAATACATTGTGCCTTTGTATAGCGACCCATTTTTACTCCCTTTATATTAACTCGTGGCGTCAAAAAACTTTGGATCGATTTTTGACCCTTTTCCCGTGATCCAATCGAGCTGAAACTTGGCAAGCAGACTCGTGGCGACGATCAAGAAGATCTATCAAATTTTCGTTAAAAAAAATTAATAATTATAGTATAATTTCGGATTTTAAGAAATTTTATTAGTTTTTTCAAACTGGAATCTTTAGAAAAGTTTGATTAGCAACGGCGCGGAATATTCTCTAAATTTGAATTACTCCGTCGGTATAATAGGTACATCGCTACGAATTTCGAAAATTTACAAAACAATTGGTTCACAGATGACAGCAAAATTGGGTTTTTTGGGAAAAATCAAATGATAATTTATTTCTTTTAGATTTCTACTTAGTTTTGAAGAATTCTACATTAATCAAATCTGATTCTGACTAAATCATTTGACGCTGGAAATTCATAAGGTACGATATTGATGATAATTGAATCTATCAAAATCTTGACATCTTAAAACATCTGACATTTTAGAAATATATTAAATTTCTGTAAGTTTAGTATTATGTTATATGTTTTAATTCGTCCTTAATTATTGTTATATTTTACAAAGAAAGGGAGTATAGTAAAAACTTGGTTTTTATGGGTTACTTTTTTTAATAACCTCAATAACAGCAAATGAGAAATGCCCATTAGAGTTGCCAACTTAAATAAAAAAATACGGAGGGAAATCCGGCGTACCCGATGGGCCACCCTATAGATACTCCTCCGACAGACTCTTTTCTGAATTTCGAATTCTTGACGTCAGAAAACTCTATTTCTCGTATTTACAATTTTAAAACACTTTAACATAAATTCTTACACACATTTACAGGGACAACTCACTCAGGAAGGACTCGGGTAACAAGAATTTCCACAAGACAAGTAATACTAACACCTAGGAAAAGAACTAGCTATGAACAACGGCCTAATACTTTTCTGATACCGGAAATTTATAACATTCTCATCAAATAAATTCCGCACATTAGAGAAATCCCTGAAACTAAATTTAAATCATTAATGGGCGCTCTGACTTCTGAGTAAAAAAAGGGAAGATACAGAAAGTTACATCAACGTCCCTACGAATACTGTCGAAACTGCAAATATTATTTTTTCCGTTTTACTCTCTTAAATCATTCAATTTACCCTACGTGATTGGACGAAATAAAAAAATAAAAAATGTGTCAAAAAAAGCTTGTACTAAAGAAAAAGTAAATAATTTTTTAACATCATCCGAAAATATGGAAGAAATCGGATTGTTTAAAATAGTAAAACGAAAATCGATTTTTTGCAGATTCGACATTATACGTTGGAACCGTCAACATGTCTTTTGTATTGCAATAATTGGAGGACAACTAAAAAAAACACTATTTCTAAACTAAATGTATTTTTATAACTAATAAAAAACCAACCCATAAAAACCAATTTTTTATTATACTCATTTGTATGGTTTCCAATTTGATATTCTATCAACATATTCCTCTTGTTCATGTGGAAAATCTATTTCATGTATATTATTATCCTTAAAACTTATAGAATATTGAAAGGTAATAATAATTGGTATAGGGGGGCACGGCGTCGGCGAAACCGTCTGATCGGACCCAGGCTCGAGTCAGACTACTTGAAACAGGTTTAGCGCCTTCTCCACGCGTCGGGTTCCTTTCTCACTTGTATGGTTTCCAATTTGAAAAAACCGTTAAAATTTCGAAAAATCCAAAATTATACTATAATAAACAATTTTAAACTTGTAAGATCATTTTTATCGTCGCTACGAGTCTGCCTGCAAAGTTTCAGCTCGATTGGATCACGGGAAAAGGGCTAAAAATCGATCCAAGTTTTTTCGGCAGACAAGCAGACGCTACGAGTTAAAAGAAAGGGAGTAAAAAAATAATAATTTGTTTTCACCACTTATTTACTGAAAATATCAACATGTTTCAGGGCCAATGGTCCCTTCCTTCATTCCCTTTTTTTCTGACTGGAACGGTGTGATAGTTTCGAGATGTTCTCGTGTATATAGTGAGAAACAGAAGTAATGCGTAGGAAGAATCTCCGTAGCATAAAGTTTATTTAATACGCCCACTTGTACAAAACACTTCTTCCCACTAAGACCGTGAAGGAACGGGCCTACAGTATCGCAATGGTTGATATCATCTACTTTGTGACGACGGAAGCAGAAAGCGACGGGCTGTGAAAACAGGCGAGACCGGCTGGAAAGATACGAATCGCTTTGGGACTGATATTCGCGGGGAACAATGCTGAGCAGTGGCACTTCAGCACGGCGATGTCCAATTATGAGCGAACTCAATTTATAATACAAATGCTTGAGGTATTTATTTTTTATTTATTAAATATTACATACAGTTTTATTCCAATTTTTTTTATAGTCTAAAAAAACACATGAGAATACTAGCTGCAAAGCAACCCGTCAAAAATGACGGAGCATTGGTCTAGCTAAGCCCCAGTATATATTTATAGCATCGTTTTGGCGCTCCATGGAGAGGCGGCCGTGGCAACATGCTTGAAACAGCCGGTTCGGGTTTGGTGGCCCGGGGTTCAACCGTTTTTCTAACCGCGAATTCGAACTAAATGACGGACAAATGTTCTCAGGTTTTCACCGCAGTTCAGAATCTTCTATGTATAGTTTTCTGGGATATTCTGTCGTGTATATGCGACCTGTATACGCGGAAAAATATCCCAGAAAACCATACACGAAGTTACGAAGACAGACAGACGGACGTATGGACAGACAACTAAATTATTGTGTTTGATATCAAGTTTATCGCTGTATCTCTTCAAAAAGAGACGTTAGTTGGGCTTGGAGAGAGATTTATTTTTGACTTTTTATTTGTAAAAATATTGAATAAAAAATATTAACCATTCGCATTCGTAATCCAAAGTTGAAATAATGACTGAAAAATGCGGGTAAAGTTGCATTTGATTTCAACAGAAAGATCGCTAAGCAAGATAAAAACATCGACGTGCCCAGCATCCGGATACAGGTGACATTTTTTTTATTATTACTTTTTTTTTTAATAAATTAACATGATTTAACATTTAAAATAAAGAAACAATTTATTCTACTATCTTTATGAGAGTCAGGACTCTTGTATAGAGAAGGAGTACAGGTATCGAACATATAAAGTATAATAAATATGAATTAATCTAAGTAGTACGAAATCGAATTGAATGTATAGTAACGATTTTAAACAAATAAATATTGAATTAGTAAGAAGTAGTAGAAACCTTAAATTCTGATTTTATTTGATGATAATAATGGGGTGGAAGGTTCAATTTGTTGTGAAACTGACATTTTCAAACAGTTTCATGTGTTCTAGTATGTGTCTAGTAGGTGTTTGTATACATGTTTTTTGGTTTCAATTTTAAATTTATTCTGTTATTTTTCTGATTGTCAGGGTGAGATTATTAAAGAATTTAATACCAAGATAACTACCATGATTTTGGATTGTGCTAAAATTAAATTTTGTTATTTTAAGTGTATCTCTAAATCTCGTAGATCGAAAATCGCTTTTCGTATTTAATGTAGATATTTTTAATATTAAAAATTTGGATTATTGATTTTTATATATATATCTATTATTTTTGGTGCCTTGCGTTCTTTATATAGTATGTACTTGGATAGTCATTTTTTTCTTTAGAATTCAAATTTTGATAAAGTATTTAACTGTAATTTCGGATATTTTATACGCACCGTATGTGTTACCGAGAAGCGAATCTTGACGTTTCGTTGGATGCTTATCCAACGTCAACAGGAGGATGACCTCCTGATGATGTTCATCAGATTTGACAAGGCAAAAATCTCATCAACAGAACGTACCTTATACCCAGATTAGTTAGGGAATCCATTGAAATATACAAACATCCCAATTTCAATAGAGATGACAGTTACAAACTATCTAGTATTTGGCGCCCTGTTCTAACGACACTGATTCAACCCTTGAGAGAAGTCGCAGTAAAATCCGCCGACGTAACTAGTACATATTGCACACTGGCGTCTTCTATTGTAGAAGAAGAGAACACTTCACAACAAAGTGCATACAATTTACGTTCTAGAAAGTAGCGCCTATAATCAGTCCGACCTCCACCTCCGCGGGTAAAGGTCGTCCTCCTGATGACGTTGGATAAGCA
Source organism: Agrypnia vestita (assembly GCA_016648135.1). Lineage (NCBI taxonomy): Eukaryota > Metazoa > Arthropoda > Insecta > Trichoptera > Phryganeidae > Agrypnia > Agrypnia vestita. Next base: position 207,048 of record JADDOH010024459.1, read on the forward strand.
TCTAACAAAACGTCGAGATTCGCTTCTCGGTAATACATACGGTGCGTATAAAATATCCGAAATTACAGTTGTCTAACGACCGTAATAACAACCTTAACTCTTTAATTTGATATAGTAATTTTATATGCTCCTCCCCATCCAATAATATCGTAGGTGTCGTAATTGGGATTGAACAAAAGCGTCATATATTATTTTTATATTTTCCGGTGATAAGACATTAGTCTCAAAAATACATATGTAGGTAGTTTTTTTTAAATTTTGTTAGTAAAATCAATTATATGTTTTTTCCACTTAAGATATTGTCTATTATAATTTCAAGGTATTTCGTATTATCTTTTTCTTCAATTGATAGACAATCAATTGGTTCTACACCTGAGTCTGTCTCTTTTTACAACCTGGATCTTTTTTTACCCTTACATTAACGGTAGTCCACCCCTCACGTCGCACAACACTCGCCCCGCGGGAGCTATACAAGCTCGCACCCCGCACCGATTGCTCCCTTGTGCGAATTTGTAAAAAAAAAAGCGCTTGGTGGAGCGATATAAGGGTGGTTTAAGGGTACGTGATTACGCGAACGATTTCTAAACACGTGTTTTCATATTGTTTAACATGAGAGGAAAGTGTTTGATCTGGTGGGTATCCTGACCACCGCATTACGTGCGCAGAACAAAACTACAAAATTACAAAAAAAAATCAACCTAATTAGTATAGGTCATTTCATATAAGCTTGCAATTGAGTTAGTGTGGGTACAGTGCGTAATACACGCTTGTTTCGTTGTGTTAAGTTTACGGCTACGCCCCTCTCGAATCCGTAAACTTAACACAACGAAACAATGCGCGTATTACGCACTGTACCCACACTTACTCAATTGCAAGCTTATATGAAAAGATCTTTACTGATAATGCTGGAAATTTTGTGAAACAATCCATGAAAAAGTTTATCGTCATCAATGGAACACATTAAAGAAAAAACTTGTTTAAAAAACGCATGCGCATTCTGTCGGGGTATATTCCAACTCAAGGTATACAACATAGCACGTGTTTTTTTTATGTGTGCCAAAAGAGTATTACGTCTAACGTGAGTACACAAGTAGGTACCACGCACCCAATTTTTTAATTATTTTTATTCGTTTATAGATTATTTTACAAATATCTTACAGATATCGTAAATCAGTGATATACTATAATAGACAGAGCCTTTCTTATTTCACGAGAGATAGTACGTGTGTTGATTTGGTAGTAATTGAAATAGTATTTTTGTATGTATGTATATGTGTGTGTGCGCGCGCGCATTTGGAAGATGAAACATGTCACCTCGCGAGTTTATCCCTAACAGAGTTAGTAAACTGCTCAAAACTTGAACAAAAGATGTCGAAATCCGCAAAAGTCATGTTATATACGTCAACAAATACGGTTAATTATAAAGTTTTTTCTGTGGTTTGTCTTCCAACAATCCAAGTGCGAAAGGTGTGGTCCTCTTGTTTATCATTGCGGGACATATAATTGGCTCCATATAAAATAAGAACACAGATGATAAAAGAAAGAGATGATCATACCAAAGCTAATCCCGGTTATACCATATATGTGGGGTTATAAAAGCTATGGCAGCAACATCCAAAAAAAATTTAATGCAGTCAATGAGGATTCCCATTGAAAATTACATTACTTTTATGTGCCGGTTCTTAAAGAATAAGTATTTACTTATTAGACATTTAAGAATAAATTAAATACTATTTTTTAAACCACTTTATCACTATATATTTGTCAACTAGTTTCGGTTGGACTCAACCTTCTTCAGGACAATTAAATATAGACTGATTTAAGTGTCCTGTATTTAATTGTCCTGAAGAAGGTTGAGTCCAACCGAAACTAGTTGACAAATATATAGTGATAAAGTGGTTTAAAACATAGTATTTAATTTATTCTTAAATGTCTTATAATGTCAAGCCACAAAGTGTTTTCTTGCTTTGAAAAATTATTTACTTATTTATAGCCGATCCCCATGAAATAGTAATAATGACATATGAAAATATTTGAATATTTTTTTTATATTTCCCCTGCCAACGATTGGGCGGAAAATGAAATGGTTCGCGCCTTTGATAAGTCCTATATGTACTGTATTTTTGACGGGTAATGCGGACTCAGCGACGGCAGCATCGCTATTGTTGCCGCCTTCGGATTTGCTGGCTTTCAATTCAAGTTTCGGTTCAAGCCCCATCTCCGGCCGTTTAATTTGGTTTTTTAGCCGTGAATTCGAACGAAATTACGGACGTAACACGAAATTACGGGGACAGATGGACAGACAACGCAATTATTATGTTTGATAAACAAAAATAAATTCATATTATTTTATGCCTAACACTTGCGTCATATTTATGGGCTAAACAAAATAAAACATTTGTAAATTTGAAATTTCAAAGGAAACGAGAAGCGTTATAAAGTCCCGTAACAAATTTGAAACAATTGCCTCTTATCTAGAAATTATTCACTAAACTTAAATGAGAATCTTCGGAGAGCGAAATTGCCCGGTTGGCAGAAAATTAATTCCAGATTTGGTATTGTATAAATATTTTCATTAAACCTTCACAAGAGTAAAAGCACAGAGCAGCAGGAAGATATCTAGAGGAGGTTTAGGCAAGTGATTTTATACTTAAAAGGTACTTATTTATTAAGATAAATCAAATAAGTCTCGATTTGTATGGGAAACATGTATGGAAGTCTTTATAGGAAAGTCACTTGACCTGTGTTACCCGGCTTAAGAGATCACTTTACACAATGCAACGTTCACCTATTCCACCTGGGAACATCCACACATTATAAACTTTTTGAATGCACGTTAATTAATTATTATTATTTTATTTATCTGAATTAATACGTTGTTTATTAATTAAGATGAATCATAGAAGTCTCGCAGAGACGAAGCTTACATGGCAATCGTAAATGCAAGTCTTTATAGAGTGGCCCAGGTCTTATGACCTGTATGAGCTGGCTTAAGTAATCGTTTTACACAATGCAACGTTCACCAATTTCACCGTAAGAACATCCGCACATTATAAAATTTTTGAAAGTTGTATATGTTTTTGAAAATATGTATGTATGTTATATCTAATTCAGTTTCTTTCATATTTTCGAATGGATCTAGATACATCTATGGTTCTTCCCATAAAATTGTACCTATACATAGATTTGGCAGTAATAATGATACATCTATATTTTTAATGTGGAATATTAAGCAATATTCTTTTTCATTTATGATATTCCCACAAATTATTTAACATATACCCTAGAATACGCCTGAATGAATGAATACGTTGTTTATCTGCCTTATTTCAAATATTCAAAGGAACTACGCCATAGCCTCTTATAACTGGCGGCCCTCGTAGCCCAGTGGGCGTGACACTGACTTCTAACACCGAGGGTTCCGGGTTAGATTCCCGGTTATTATATGTGATTTACTGAAGCCTGGGTATTTTGTTATATGTTTCGCTTCTGTAATTGGCCCCTTGGCCTATTGACGCGTAGAGTTAAAAATAAAATTTAAAAAATAAATAAAATAGTTATCTATTGTCAAAAATTGGTAACTCCCATGACTAAGAATCCCATGCATAGATCTCGCCACTGGTAATGTTAATTAATTAACGATACGAAGTCTGAAAGCGCAAAAGGTATACCTCTTTCCATTTTGGAAAGACAATCAAATTAATATGTGTAAGCCACGCGTACGAGCACATTGTTTCGTTGTGTTGGTGTCTACGGGTACAAACACCAAGGCAACGAAACAATGTAGGCCGTACGCACGGCTTGCACATACTAATTCGATCGTCTTTCTTAAATGGAAAGAGGTCTACGAGAGATAATTTTTCAGCGATATCGAAAATCAAGAAGGCAGCTCCGCATACATTCTGTTTGCTCTTCACAGCGATGGAAATCGTCACGCTTTATTGTAATATAATTCTCTCACACAGCCGGCAATACCGTGCAGGGTGGCTTATCGCCATGTACCTCTTTTCAACCTGCCGCAAAATATCACGTTTCACCTTATCCTCTCTTACCGCCACCTCTATTTAATTTATCGCACTTTGCAAGTAAGCACAGCGCTGTATTCGAACTAACAGGCACGTTGGCACGTTGTGTTAGTATAAAATATGCTTACAATTTAGATATTATCGATAATGTACGAAAATATTTATAAATTTCGATCTCAAAACTTAGAAGATCTGATAACATTGGCCGTATTCTGAAATGAGGAATATTGCTATGTCTGTATCTTGACAGTTATTATATAACATTGTAATGACGCCAATTTTGAGTTTTAAGTTTGACAGGTTTGAAATTAATGACTTTAATCAATCAGATCAATCAGTCTTGACATAAAACAAATATATGCAAAGAACACACTTTTACACCAATTTAAAAACACTAAATCAAAAAATAGAACTCCGACGTATAACATGAGAGGCATTACAACGGAAATCAAAAAAGTACCAATGTTTAAAAAAATCATATTTATTTTTCAACTTAGGTCTACAATATCCTTCCTCTGATCTTAAAAAATATTAAAAAGTATGGCTAAAAGAAATTGATGCAGACATATGAAAAAAAAATGTACTTAAAACGATATAGTAATTTAAAAAAAAAACTAAAACTAGTCCGCCTCAGCACAGGAACCCTTAGTGAGGAGGACTGAGATCACACACCAACAATCACTTTTTTTTTTTTATTTCTACGCTTTACACCTATTACAATAAAATTAGAAACTAATGCATATCTAGATAACATGTACATTATATATATATATATATATATGAATAATATCTGCTTGCATGATCGTTTACGAATGTATACGTATACATACATACATATGAAATTTATAACACAATATCTTTTGTAATAATTGTTGTATTGTTGTTTTTTGTTTGCTAGGGGATTTGATTATGCTAGAATAATGCGTATGTAAAATGTGCCTTATTGTAATACTGTATATAGCCTCGTTACAGTATTGTACATACTATAACGAGGCTAAAAAGAATCACGCACTCATGTCAAGTGCATGAGTCATTTGAAATGATCACAACACGAAGATTCCAGAACGGCCTAGTATAATCTACGGCTTTCGGGAAGTTGTTGTTTTAAGCACGCTTGACAGCGATAACGGAAGCAAAGGCAGCCGCGAGCTGCGGGCCAGTGTGGCCAGCTGAGCGATAATTCGACAGCGAATAATCTGGAAATTTCTTACGTAGCGAAATAAACCGGAGTGAGTAGTACGTGCGGAAATTGGATGGAATTTTCTAATGAATAGTGAATAAAGTGTTAAAGCGATTATAAAGTGTATATTTACGGGTGATAAAATTGCGAAATAGTTTAATTTGAATAATCGCGTTAAGTTTAATAGTGTTAAGCGACTTTGTAAGTTTGATTAATTAATTAATCAAACTTACAAATTAATTGATTAATTAATTAATTAATTAATTAATTAATTAATTAATTAATTAATTAATTAATTAATTAATTATTAATCAATTAATTGATTAATAATTAATTAATTAAATAATTAATAATGATTAATAATTAATAATTAAAAAAATAATTAAGTGGTTAATAAATCGTTATTAAATTCCAGCGTTTTCATTTATTCCTCCCGCAGTCACGATACGTGACAATACTATACATTAAATACGTATACTCGTATCTGAATAGAAACTTATAATAATACAATAAGACGAAATTAAAGATATTATCAAGGGTCCTTGATGCAAGTGAAAACGGCGAAGAAAATGAAAATTATCATGAAACGGCGATGAGAGAAGAAACCTGTCATTAAAATTAAGATAGAAAAAGAAGTGAAATACAAATGGCTTAAATACTCTAATCAACAATACTATTTTTCATAAACTAAACTATGTTATATATGGACAAGACTAGACCCGTTCCTGAGCCAGCGAATTCTGCGGCGTTAACATGATAATTTGTTTTCGACACGTTTATATGAAACAGCGCCAATGACCTAGTACTTTGAGTAGATACATGGTACGACATCAGAAACTTTTTGCCTTTTTTGCTGAAATGTTACTATATGCCATCCCGCATCACGCTGCGGTGCCCTGAAGCACCAAGGTCCGCAGGCCATCAATCGTGCAGCCTCCCCCGGGAGCCGGGAACGCGGCGCGCCCAACACTTGGGACCAATTCAATCAATACAGGAACCGGCGGAGCACAGCAACACGCCACTGGACGGGTTCCGGGAGGGACGAGAATATCTAATATATATTCATTATTTATTTTATTTGTTCATCCAACAGGGAGACAAATATATGGTTAGAACAGAATACAAGAGAGTGGTTGTACGTCTCCCACAATTATAGGACGACACAGACAAGACAGTGATAATAAGGAGTAAAAGTAATTCGTATAATGTATATAATGCACACGCTCAGGGAGGCTGACGAGTTTCCAGCATTTGCCTCACATTGCGATGATATTTTTCATATCTGATAGCGTTCAGAACGAGAATATCTAATATATATTCATTATTTATATATTTGTTCATCCAGCAGGAAGACATAAATATATGGTTAGAACAGAATACAAGAGAGTAGTTGTACGTCTGCCATAATCAAAGGGCGACACAGACAAGACAGTGATAATAAGGAGTAAAAGTAATTCGTATAATGTATATAATGCACACGCTCAGGGAGGCTGACGAGTTTCCAGCATTTGCCTCACATTGCGATGATATTTTTCATATCTGATAGCGTTCAGAACGAGAATATCTAATATATATTCATCATTTATATATTTGTTCATCCAGCAGGAAGACATAAATATATGGTTAGAACAGAATACAAGAGAGTAGTTGTACGTCTGCCATAATCAAATGGCGACACAGACAAGACAGTGATAATAAGGAGTAAAAGTAATTCGTATAATGTATATAATGCACACGCTCAGGGAGGCTGACAAGTTTCCAGCATTTGCCTCACATTGCGGCGATACTCTTCGTATTTCGACTGCCCCAACGAACGAGGCAGTAACTCAAATAAATCGATTTTTTCAGGGGGACACTTTTAAGTTTCTCAACATTTTTGATTGTTGATAATTGAGATTGTTGATAATTGAGATATTTTATTAAAACAGTAACTTAAGTTATTTCGTTATTACATGGAAGAAAAATGGTTAGCTGATTTACTACTTTTGTAAAATTCATATTTTTATCTGTTAAATATTGCATTGGAGATACTGCTGTCTTTACTGTAGGTAGGCAATCATGGCCTAAACCTTAAAATGGTACTAACTCAAATACCTAAAATATTGAGTTACTGCCTCTTTCGTTGGGGCAGTCTATTTCATCGCGTTCAGAGGAATTCAGAAAGCATGGATCGCAAAAATAATCTTTTTTTTTATTAAATTAGTTGGTAAATGTACAAACTTAAGAGTGCATTCAATAAAATATAATTAATACACATTTATATTACACGCTTACCCACTTTTAAATGAGAATTTATTCTCGTGTTTAAAAGTGGGGGCATTGTCATATATGTATATATCTATTATTAATGAAATCGTTAGTGTAAGACATTAGATTAAATAAGTAAGATATAGACAAAGAAACATTAGATTAAGTTATAAAAATCAAGATATTGAATAAAGTAAGTAAGATATAAACAATACAAAAATGTGAGACATTAGATTAAGTAAATAAGATATACACAAGGAAACATTAAATTAAGTTATAAAAATTAATAATTAAGAAGATATTGTAATAACATTTAAAAGTATGTATAGATTGTTTTTGATAAGATTTTTTCATTGCGTTATTGTGATGGTTTTTTGTAGAAGATTTTTCAATTTAGTCTTGAATTTTCTATATTTTTTTTTCCGTCTTCATTCATTGGAAAGAGCATTAAATAATGATACTCCTTGATAGGAGAAATGGTGTTGGGCTGTGCTAGTATTACATTTAGGTATCAAAATATTTCCAGCTGATCTCGGTCTAAAACATCCAAATGTTCTATTATTGATATACATTTTGTGAATTTGAAGTATCGCAAATTTTTTATAGATTTGATTAATATTTGGGACGTTAAAAATGTTGAAAAGTTCCATTGTTGGGAATATTGAGGGTTTCCTTACAATCACTTTGATAATTACTCTCTATCTGAACTATTTCCACTGGTAGTATATTAGACTTAAAGGTTCCACCCCAGCTAACTATACCATACTGTAGTATGTATTATCGAGAAGAGTGGGAAGAAGCGACCTAGCTGGGACGATAAAATAAGAAAGGATGCCGTAGAGCTGCTATAGAAGATGCAGAAGGCCAAGGCTCTATTCGCTGCGGGGCCATTGAAAAAGAAAAAGAACAGCCAATCCATTCCATCACTTAACAGATGCTTTGGGAAGGTTTGTAGGTCATGAAATGAAAAATGATTGTATCATTTATCGAATCAAGTGAAAGTACACAAGTATTATAACAAGGAAATAAGGACCAAACAAAGCCTATGGGCGCGCAGCGGAGTTCCGCCCGATTCGATGACGAAGGCACGACCTTAGTCACCGCGGCGTCGCCTATTATCTCCCCCTTTTGTTCTCGGATATATTCCGGAACTTTCTCTGTTCAACGATGAGAGACCGCGAAAAGGCAGCAAAATCACCACAAGTGTTGCGTGTTTGGCAGGTCTCTACATAAAGATTCTAGATAAAGCATAAAAGATTCACCGGCTTTCAATGCCATATTTAAGGCAGCCAAAGAAAAAGTGGACTTTAAAAGCTTTGTTTTGAGTAGAGCAGAGTTTCAAATTTATCGCATTGGGACTTCAGAAATGCAAATATTACTTATTATATTGCCTTCCAGATATCATTTTAAAATCAGAGTTCCATTTTGACTCTCACTGCACATTATGGCTAAATCCAAGACAATGGTCCCATTACACATACAACGAAAATGATTATTTCACTATATTTTTGAATGTGCTAATAACAAAATGAAAGATTATTTGCGTTTAAAAAGTAAGTATTAAATAAGATATTACACTTTAAAGTTTCGAAAAATGCACTGCATATTTTGACATTTCATAGGCAATATACGAGGATAGGTTAGGTTATTAGGTTTGGTTAGGTTAGGTTATTAGGTTTGGTTTGTTCAATTAAGATTACGATTATTTTAGTTAGATTAAATTAACAGGACATTAAATTATTTAGTGAAATACTTATTTTCATTGTATGAACAACGGGACCATATTCTTGGATTATTCCCACATTTTACTGCCTTTGCAGCTTTTTGGAGCTTATTTAAATATCAAACGCGAAGTAAGAAATCTCTTCCGATTGTGATATCCGACTGCAGAATGGCCGACGTGCAAAAGGGAGGATTATTATTACAAAGGAGCGAGGCAGAGGGGGGTACCTACCGGAAAATTACTGCGACAGTTCGACCTAAATAGCGGTACCTACCCGACGAAAAGTACCAGTGCGAATGCGACTTTGTTTTCCAATAATGTTTATTTAAGACTCCGAAATTTTCAATTCCGAAGTAACATGCGTCATAATGTTTTGGTGTTCATTTGCGGACTTTTGAGCTAATATTCTGACACAGCGTGGCTGCAGGGAATCTGATCTCGGTCTAATTTACAGTACGATGATTATGAGTTACTAGCTTTAACCCGTCAAAAATGATGATACGTTGACATGTCGGTTCCTAAGGAATAAATATTTATTTATTTATATAAAAAAAGAACAGAAAAAAATAATACTTAAAAATGAAAAAAAATGCGTTTTTTAAGAAAAAAGGAGAAAAAATTTTACGAAAAATTTTTACGTAAAAGAAAATTTATAAAGAATTTTTTTTTACTATAAATAAATTACGGTTAGATGGACAGACAGATAACAAAATTATTATAATTGGGATAGTCTAGATGGACCTTAATGCGAGCAGGCCCGGCACCGCTGCCGCTCTTTCCATCTTTGACTTTTCGATCGACTAGAAGCTTTTAATATTATAACAGTAATCTCACATGTAACCTCAATCGATCCACAGTAAATTCAGCGAAATAGGCAGCTAGTAATTATTCCCTATTTTCTTGTACCTTGCGCCATCTTGTATACTTGCCGCACATCACGCGACACGTTTCAATAATACCGGAGGATTCCCGCGGAAGTATAGGGCAGACTGCTTAATGCTTGCGGGGGCGTAATCCGCGGGTAAAGGTCGTCTTTCTGATCACGTTGAATACGAATTCAACGAAACGTCGAGAATCGTTGCTCGGAAAAACATACGGTTCGTATAAAATATCCGTAACCATTTACAGTTAAACATGTCTAACGACCGTAATAACAACCTTAACTCTTTAATTGTACCTTTTTATAATATTATTATACATAGATGACTGACAAAATTTATCTGATGGTATCGATAACCTAAGAAAAATATCAAGCAGGCAGGCCTAAAGAAGGCTTCGCTTCAGACATCAAGCCAAAAGTAAAAGTTTTAGGCACTTAACCCGGTAATTGATTCAAGTTTACAATTTACGTTAAGGAAAATTCCTTGCCTTCCAATAAATACGCACAGACAAACCAAAGGAAGTTTTCGTGACCGGGGGTTGTTACGTATTTTGGAACATTTAATTGCATAAAAGCCTTAAGCTTTGGGCTCGGCAAAATTAGCCCTGGTAATTTCAGTATCGAACATAAGGTATTCCAGAAGTAAATTATCGTCAAATTATCATCTTCGTTATTATATATTTCATGCGAAAATTCGGAAAAACAAAATATTCTTACGGCATTCAAACTGAGTTAAAAATAGGACTAGCTTGGTGGTCTTCTGAAACGACTCTCGATTCCACGATCTTGCTATATTGGGTCTTTGGGCGGTTTTCTTACTATCGAACCGAACGTCATTACATTTAATATGAGAGACCAGAAATAGTCTCGCACAAATTTATTAATTTTATTACTAATTTTTTTTATTTATTTAATTTATGGTACAAATATACTTCTTATATATTACATATCAGATTAAACATTTTTTTAAACACTTAGTAGTCATGTAGACCTCATCAGTGAAGAGAAGCTCTTGAGTCTGATGAGGGAGCCACAGTTTTTATTCCTTGTTATAATATATAGGTACATAGTGTAATATTATTAATAAATTTTTTATTAATATTATTAACTGGCCAACCCGCGCGTCTTCACACGCGAAGATTTTTAATAACTTTTAGTCATATTTTATCAATTTGTGTATTAACCTTGACATATAGATATATTAAGTCCTTGCGGACTTTTGTATAGAACTTTTTGAGTTATACAACTTCTCTACAGAAAGTATGTATATAAATATATCTTAGCGTTAAGGCAGCGTTCATAAAGACCGCATCGCTCGACCATTTTTTGTCGACTTTAGTTGTAAAATAGGTCACTTCGAAAAGCTCTTTTATTTTAACATGATAATATATAACCTATGTGTACCCTGAAAGTCCATTCTAAATATTGGTGAAAGAATTTTTGAAATCGGATGAGTAGTTTCGGAGATTACCTCTTACATTCAAACTTACAAACTTATCCTCTTTATATATAAGTATGATTAAAAAAATACGAATTAAAGCACTATTTATCAATAAATTGCAACATAAAGGTGTCAACACAAAATGCCTTTTGAATAATTATAAATGTAGTTCAAAATCAATATAATAAGTGACGGAATATTTCAATACAAGGTAGCCCTTTAGACGATTATAAATTAAGTTCGTCGTTCCATCAATCAAGTAACTAAACTCATAGAAAGCGTTATCATAACAGAACACATAAAGTTAACTTAATTTAATTATAGGAACGAACTTTTTTTTCAGTGAAAATGAATAAATCGACAGTCCCTATGTATACTGTCGAATCTGCAAAAATTTGATTTTAATAACTAATAATAATCATATTTATTTTATTTACCTACTCTAATATGATCTCACTACATTAATTAATTATTTGTATTAATTGAAATTAAGAATTTAAAAGCATGTCCCCAAACAGCAATTGTATACTGGTATAAGGGGACAGGAAATAAAGTAAATTAAGTGGGTACACATATTAAATATCAGCACATTGATTTGTTAAACAGTTGTGATGTATATAATTTAAAAATATATCAGAGATAAGCATATTCATTAACATAACTGCGCAATCTATTTATCTGAGAATTTAATATAATACCAATGTTTGAAAAAACTACGTGTGCAGTCGGGGGACCCCCGTTAGGAACGAAGTTCTTTACGCCTTTTCTTCAATTCCGAATGTAATTCCATATGGAGATCTAGATTGTTTATATTTGTATATTTTTGTTACGTAAGAAAACGTTTTGTTGAAGCTGTTTTTCGATTTTTTCTCTCTTTCGATACTCTTTTTGTATATGATTTCACTATTGTCTTTCTGTAATGTAATGTAAATAATAAATATTCGAATCACATTAAACGTATATAAACAGTAGAAATCAAAATATACAATTTTATTAACTTACTTTTCTAAGATTGTATTACACATACTTGTTGCGGTTCCATTTCTCGATTCTGCACTGCGAAATTTCAATAATGAGACAATGTAACTCGTGTATGATTTAAAACAAAAACAAATAAATAATACATGTTAGCAAAATTCCCACGCGTTCAGTATTGAAGTTATATAACCTCTCGCGCGCACGATGCTCGTCTACTCGAATTTCGATACTCGCACGCACACTCGTATATAATAGGAAGAGAAAAAGAGAGAGAGAGTCGCTTGGAGAGGGCATAACGCTTTTTCCTAACGTGGCGATTTCTATCAGTCAATTCATACCGCAAGTGTTACGGAACTTCGTTCCAAAAAAAATAAGGATTGAAAATACTTAAGAAAATTTGTCAGTACACCAGGGTGCCGCGACACACCGTACAACAAAATGTGAGTGTTTTTATATAACTCATTTTCCTAGACTTTGCAATAAATAAATATTCTGTATCGACGACGGAGCATTAAATTGTTAATGAGAATACGATATGGAAAGAAATCGATATAAAGTGCTTCAGGAATAATTTACGAACGCGTCGCTCGTATCCAATGATTTTAATTAACACGAGAGTAGTTTGAAATGTACTTTTAATTAAAAAATTAATTTAATAAGTCACATCTCACAGGCACGCGTATTATATCACCCATGCATGGAGTATGTTCTCATACATACTTCTTCCTCATTCTACATAGATACTATCGTTAATAAAATTCCTACGTTAAGGCAGCGTTCGTAAGAAACGCATTCACTCGACCGTCTTTCGTTGGCTTACGTTGCAAAATTGGTCTTCACGAAAAGCCCTTTTATTTTAACGAGATAATATATAGCCTATGTCAACCTTGCAGGTCTATTCTAAATATTGGTAAAAGAATTTTTGAAGCCGGATGAGTAGTTTCGGAGATTACCTCCTACATCCAAACTTATAAACTTTAATTCTTTATAATATTTGTATAGGATTGTTCTTCTGAATTATAAAGCTATTAAGTAGATATGTGTAGTTTTAGATGTCCTCTTATACTAGCATGCTTTTGCTGCCTGGGGATTTGCCATTTTTTCTTCTTTTTTATTTTATTTGTATAAGTAAATTTAAAAATATATATATTCTTATACGACGATTTGGCATGGCAGCAAAATGGAGGTGCAGCTAAGATGGGAGAATGCATACCTAGCACCTCCTTTGCTTGTCCAGTCATCGAACGTTATCGATCATGTTGGTGGCATTATCTTGCTAGCAGCAGCTCCAAATAGTTGGATTGTTAATTTCACGAAAAATATTTCAGCAAATTAACGGACATCTTGGCTGACGGATTGAGGACATCAATAGCGGCAGATTCCATAGCCAAGATGTACTTTCCAAGAAGGTACTTTATTTCTTTTTTACCTTCTTTCTGGCACTATTATAAAATTATTCAAATCATGACATGGCACTATAGAATTTATATCTTTATTTAAAATTGCTACAAAACAAAATCTGGTTATTATGTAAAATGATTTTGTTTGTTGTGAAGTAAAAAAAGTGAAAAAAAATGATAAAAGTGTGACTTCAGAGTGAGACGTCGCACATAAAGAATTAATAATGAAAACTTTTAAAGAGTTAAGGTTGTTGTTACGGTTGTTAGACATATTTAAATAGTTGCGGATATTTTATACGAACCGTATGTTTTTCCGAGAAACGATTCTCGACGTTTCGTTGAATGCTTATTCAACGTCATCAGGAGGACGACCTTTACCCGTGGAGGTAGAGGGTGGACTGATTACTGTTTCCGAGACCGCAAATTACATGCAACTATTTACAGTTAAAAATGAAAACTATGTTAAGGGTTAATTTTTTAGAAGCCGCTTTTAGATGCACATCTTAATTGCTTCAAGTCGCTTTGGCACTGTTTCAGTGGGTGTCCATGATTTCATTCCACATAAAAGTACAGAGAACACGTACCATCACATAATCCGCAAATTTAAATTTAGGTCACAGTTGTACAATACCTTTTTCATGCAGAATAATGCAGCCCCAGCTTGCTCAATACGACGTTTAATTTCCATAGAAGCGTCCCAGTTTTCGTTTAATACTTCCGTTCTGAAACGGGACACAACATATTCCCAAGAAAATTAAAGCTTTGATTGGCTCATATAATGGAATGTTTAGAATGTAACTATATAGGCGTAATTTATTTAAATAAATAAAAATAACTTTGCTTAACACCACTTATATTTATTTTTAAATCCAACCGGGTTTTGCTACGACCGTAGCTTCTTCAGGGAGAATTTTAACTGCCTGAAGAAGCTACGGTCGTAGCAAAACCCGATTGGATTCGAAAATAAATATAAGTGGTGTTAAACAAAGTTATTGTTATTTATTTAATTATAATGTCTCACCACCAAATATTTGCTTCCTTCGAAAATTCGTAATTTATTTTATAATGATCATTGTATGTAATATGTTATACAAAATAAATAAATTAAATAAATTATTATTAATGAAATTGAACTGGTATTAAAACCAAATCAATAAGAAAAGACATAAAAAAAATCAAATCAAAGAAAAATATTTGGCTGCTACCTACATTTGAACCACGGAGCTCCAATTTATCCGGAAAAGGCGTGTTGCCAATTAAACTATAGCGGCCTCGTACATTGCCGTCAATTTATCCACTTTATAAATGTAGTCTACTTTTATTAATTGATTAACGCATATATTGTCCACTTTTAGCAATCCACTTTTTTTTGTAATGCGATAGTCACAAATTACTTTGTTTAGCTGCCGCTAGAGGACGCCAGAAACTTAATTCATTTTATTTTTGGAAACATTGGGTACAACTCGTAAATATTATATTAAAGAACACTTTCTTATTGTGAAGTTGTAATTTTAGAACAAAGTTCTGTGAACTTTTTAAAACCGAATTTATTAATCAATTAGAAAAGCATACAGAAAAATCAAATCAACGAAAAAATATTTGGTTCAGACAAAAGTAAAAAACATTATATTTGCCATAAATAATCGGAAATATTCTATAAGGTAATTTATTTTATTAGGTTAAGGCAGACATGACGCATAAATTAAAAGACGTCAAAATACTACATGTGGAACATTGTAACATCGTAATTTAAACCTTGAATGATGCAGAATCTGGGATTTTTGAGCGTCTGAGGATACAAACAAAATATTACATTTAAGGATTTATTTTTCCTTTTGCATCAGGATAGATGCATTTTTATTTTTAATCCCATTTTTTGATTTTTTATTTTTATAATTTTTCAATTTTAAAGCTTAATTTTAAATACAGAGTTCTTGTGGAAAAATCTTGGAAGTGAAAATTAATACATTTTCCATCATGCAATCGAGTGGAAATATTGCACATCCATTTGATGTCGATGATTATTATTTGTTGTCACACATATACACACGCACTAAAAAAGTCACTTTATTTGACTTGTATTGAAGTGAATGAATTTTTCATGTTCGACATAGTGACTTCAATACGTTTTATAGAAAATAAGTCAGAAATATTGAAATATTGATATGGCGTATCGCATAACTATTGATATTAGATGATGGTTGCTTGAACATTTTCGACTCAAAATCAAAGCAAGAATCCACCTGTAAAGTATTATGGACCAGCTCTGTTACATCCTGTACAACTTTCATTCAAATATCATTAATGTATGTTTATAGTGCCAAAACATAAAAACCCCAAAATTTCCTCTATCACGGTAAGCATTTAAAATTATACAGCCTGCTTTTCAATAGATTTCAGCTAAATACAAATTGTTGAATTATAAATGGTTACACCGATAATGCCCTCATACAGCGAAACGCGTCTCACAGAAATGAAACGAGCATAATTAAAAAAAAAACATGTGTGTTTTCATTTTCATGCGTAAAAATGTTTTATTTTCTCGAAACTGTAAGCACCATCCAGTACTATCGCGGTTACTTAACGCGACATTGTATATTTTTAATAATACTACAAAGCGACTGTTGAAGTGCTGAAAGGTGTTTATGTAAGTACCCATTCGAAGCCCTACGATTTGGCAACATAGATTTAACAGAATACCGCGTTTGTATATTTCAAATAAAACACAAATCATGTTTGTGCACCCTTGAATAAAATAAATTCGATTATAGAAATCAAGAACTTGAGAAGAAAACTTACACGTACATGTGAAATTCTAGTAGGCAATGAATGTTTGGAACAGGTAGATGAGTTTGTGTACTTGGGAAGTATGTTCGATAGAAGAGGGAATGTTGAGAAAGATATCGAAAGGAGAGTGACTGCGGGGAATAGGGTGAACGGTGCTTTGAACGCAATAGTTTCTAATAGAAATATGTCTACCGAGGCAAAACTAGCGGTACATAATGGAATTCTTGTACCAACACTGATGTATGGAAGCGAAGCCTGGAGCTGGCAGAAGAGGAACGAAAGTAGATTGAATGCAGTGGAGATGAGATCCCTCAGACGTATGTGCGGCAAATCAATTAATGATAAAGTAAAAAATGCAGATATTAGGAATGAATGTAAGGCTGATCTTAGCATAATTAATAGTATTAAAAAGGGGTCGCTCAGATGGTTTGGGCATGTTGAGCGAATGAATGTGGAAAGAATGGTAAGAAAGATATATAATGCAAGTGTTGATGGCGCCAGAAAAAGAGGGCGACCGCGGAAGACGTGGCATGACCAGATCAACCAGATACTGGATGATGGTCCCGTTAGAAGCCTCAACGACCGGCGAGCTTGCATGCGAAGATGTATGAATGTGGATGAATGTGGATGAGGCAAGAGTTGTATGTCAGGACGGAAGAGTGTGGCGCTCTATCCTCTACCCCCCTACCCCCACGGGGAAACGGCATGATGGTAAGTAAGTAAGTATTAAAATATCCGATAAGAATAAGTCTTGATTTAATATAAATAATAATTGTTTTTTTTATTTGCCATTATCTATTTTTACGAATGTGTACTAGTGATTTATTTTAACCGGTTACTCATCGTTACTTGAGATTTGTATCTGATTTTATTTATTGGTAACTGAGATTAAACTGTTATCAGAAAAATCAATTACAAGTCATCGATTATCATCATCAATTTTAGCTTTACAATCCCTCATTGACCTTCTTGAAAAACATCCTCCACTGATCTCAGTTTTGTTCTGGATCTCCAGGCAAATGTTTTTAGATAAGTTATCACCCTACCTTTTTAGATTTGGGCTTGCTAAGCTTCCTTCATTCCTAATCATCGATATAATAATATCTCAAAAATCACAGTCACTGTAACCGGTTAAAAGAGTGGTTTGGCCATCACTAGTACATACCTTCTACATTTTTCGAGCGGAACAAATAAATCATTCCCAGCTAATCTCTGATTCAGATGGTATTTATTAATTTATTTGTGTGCATGGCACCATTGAAAAAATTAAATAAGAAAATAAAAGAGATCCTTACACTAGTACAGTTTTAACAAGTAATTGAGAAAAATACATAAGCAAGCAATCAAAACAACAATCAAAAATTAAATTTAACAAATTAAAAAACTCCAAAAATATACAAAAAATGATTGTATAATAAATAAGGAAAATATATTTAAAAAATCAATTGAATAAAACACTATATGACGAGTATAAAAACAAAAACAGCAATATCCAAAAAATATTTTTGAAATTTTGAATGCATTCACCAAGGATTACTTATTCAGAATGTACTGAATTCTAGATTTTATGATTCTACCCTTTCCAGAATCATGTTCCCTTTAATTTTATAGGCTATTTTTCCATGAAAATCTCGAATTCAGTACATTCTATATTAGAAATCTTCGATGACTACATTCGAGTTTTTTTTTATTTATTGCTGCATTTACTGTTTTACCCCTCATATCTGGGGTATAAAAGCAAAGGCAGCAATGTCCAAAAAAAATTGAATGCAATCGTCGAGGATTATTAATTTAGAATGTACTGAATTCGAGATTTTATAAGAAATGTGGCCTATAAATTTATAGCAAACATGATTTTGGAAGGAATAGATACATAAAATCTATAATTCAGTACATTCTAAATTAGTAATCATCTGTGACTCCGTCAAAGTATTTTTTATGTGATGTAAAAAATTATGTAAAAAAAATATTGTGAAATGATGTAAAAAATATGAAAAATTAAAGATTTAACAAACCTACGAGTACAACTGTGAATATTATCAGATTTTTAACAAAGAGATTATCACTGTCTCATAATAGATAGCATATTTTTCTTCAATAGTATGACTATATGACGCGACAGTAGGAAGATCACATGCTTCATAAAACCGTGAGGATCGAAACTGACAGGAGAATACCATGAAGACCGCAAAATAACGTGGATAGCTTCGGTCAGTGCAATTAAACTTAACCAAGAATGCAGCCTATGAAGGAACAAAGATGAGCAGAATGTTTAGAATAGTCGATAAATCTGTAGTAGTGCCAGGAAGAAGACGATTTTAATATATCCAGCTGAAATGTTGATTTTCCGGCGTAAATAATATTAAAGTGTTAAGGTTATTATTACGGTCGTTAGACATATTTATGTGTTAATTGAAACGGATATTTTATACGAACCGTATATTTCACTGAGAAGCAAATCTCGACGTTTCGCTGAAGTCTTATCCAGTGTCATCAGGAAAGCGTCCTGTCACCGCGGGGATGGAGGCCGAACTGATTATTTCTTCCGAGGTCGTAAATTATATGCACTTGGTTGTGGAGTATTCACTTCTTCTACGATGGAGGTCGCCAGTGTGCAACTTGTGCCTACTAATCACATCTTCGGGCTTTTCTAGGACGCCGCTTAAAAGTGGAATCAAAGTCTGACAACGGGGCGCCAAATACTTGACAGTTTGTAAATGTCGTATTTATTGAAATTAGGATGTTTGTATATTTCAATGGACTCTCTCACTTATCTAGGTATATGGCGCGGTTCTGTTGGTAAGATTTTTTCTGCGGTTGCGTTTCATTTAACACACGAATAAATATTATTATTTCGTTGCATGGTGCGCGCGCATTTCGTTGCTTACAAAATTTCACCCTTAACGCGCCAAAATAAGTATAACCTGGAAAATGGACACGAAATTCTGCTGGACAAAAAAATATGCTCAATATGTGTGAGAGGAAGACACCTCGAAAAAATATTTGAACCACGAACATGAAAGCTTTGCACGACGAATCAAATACCTCCTCCAAGTTTCCCACAAACAAACGACATTCCATCAGCGACCCCAAGGGACGCGGTCCGAAAGGAAATAGAAAAAAAAGATGGATGACTTCAAATTAGATTAGGGAGGTGTGTTAAGTGTGGAAATCGGTGCATTTTTTTTTAGAAAAGCCCCAGAAAATGAGGCTGTCACAGTGCGAGCCATGAATCTGTTTGACCAAATTTAATGTTTTCCGCAAAACTGTGAGATGCGAACACGGAATACATGTCGTATCAATATTCTTAATAAAAAAAAAAATTCTAATCATTTATTAGAAAATGATCACGGTTTTGATAAAGATTTAGGACTTTCTATTTTACACATAAATAATTTTGGTCTGAAATTAAATCATTTAGAATCATTAGAAATTAGTAATGCATGTAAAAGTGAATATTAATAATAAATTAAATTTAACTACTAGTCCAATTCTAAAAAATTTCCAATAATTTTGTGTAATCAAGAACTTCAGCAATAATATTTAAAATATTTTTTTTAATAATTTAGAAAACCAAAACAAAAGACATCATTTATTTTGATAATTTGACTTTTATAAAACACCCTGACGATGGAAAGGTTTTTCCGAAACATGTAGGTGTAATTAATAAATATATGAGTAGATTAAAATAAATAATAAAATTTATTTTTAAAATGTCAATCTACAAAGTAGTGCTCAACCAATTGAAAAAATAATATTCTTACTATTTTTAAACCAAGCTAAACGCTTGTGCTATGAAAATGTACTAAGGAAAACTCTCTGGTCTCCTAGAATGGGGCTTGAACCACCGATTTCAGCGCCATTAGGCGAGAGTCATGACCATTAGAGCAACAAGCTATTCATTGGATAGGTTCATTGTTAAAGTCACCCAAAAAAAAGGTTTCAGTGAGCCAACAGATTCCTTTAGCGATAGTGAGTCATCATACAGACTACAAAATTATATTAAAATTAAAATTGTAAGGCTTTACATTTATTTTAGCTTTAATATTACTAAAACTGTCTCACCAGAAAACTCCGTGTTGAGACAGGCAAAGTTGGTTTAAAAACAACTGTGGTTTAAAAATTTGTCATCTATACTATGCCACAAATCAACAAAGATTGATTTATGGCATAGGAACTTGGAATCTTGACTATGTTAACATAGTATGTTGCCCGGAAAACGACATTCAACATTTACTTTGTATGGATAAGTATCCCGTGGAGGTGGTGTACATCATTTTTGGATAAATATTTTTGAGTTGTGGAACGAATCGTCTCGATGGTTTCTTATGGAGAAATTCACTTTTATGTTTTTACGAGTCGCTTGGATCAGGAACACTTTTTCGGAACGAATTATGCTCGCAGTTCAAGATTTATCTGTTATAATTAAATATAAAATATGTGTGCAATTTAATCGGTTTAAATTATATAAAGAATATAACCAAGAAGACGATGACGGTGATTATTATTTTTGCCAAAATAAATAAGGAATATTCTAGTTTGAGTTTTCCGGGATTTTCCGTAATTCTTCAACCTTTCTGGCTGTCGTTTCGGATCCCGTTGCAGGTTCCATCATCACGGATGATGTGTTGTTATTTGAAATTGCGAAAGGTTCAACACGCAAGTTGATGGTGTTGTGGTTAAGCATTGCAAGCCAACCACAACAACATCAACACACATATATAACAATACATCAGCTCTGACGATGGAGCCTGCAATGGAATCCGAAATTTAGGCCAAAAAGGTCGTAGATATATGGCAGAATATCCCAGAAAACTCAAACCAGAAGATTCCTAAAGGTCGTGAAAACCTAGGAACTTTTTTAAATTAAGGAATACTCCCGAATGAACATTCAGCGCTTCGGTATCGCTCGTCGTTTTTTTCTCGAGACTGATTGATATAAATAAAACAAAAAGACGATGTTAGTGATGATAATATTTGCGAGAATAAATAAGCAATATTCCTGAACGAAAATTCAGGCCCGAATACAGAGTAAAGTATTAACTCGTTTCTTTTTTCTTTATATTGGTTTAATATTTTGTATTATAAGTGTATCAAGGTTTTCTAAAATGGAAGACTTCTGCAGTCGCCAAAATTTTTCGCCATAGGGATTAATGGAGAATTCTTGATAAAGCTAAAACCCACCAGGGTACGTAGAGTCAATAATGTTGATGATAATAGTTTCATTTATTTTTTATAAACGGTTGTGTCGTACAAGTAGCCGGAGGCGAAACAGCAGTGGAAGTCAGTTAAGTTGTTTTAAGGAAGTTGTCCAGCTTCCGTTTGCAAATTTGATATTTTTTTATGTTTATAATCGCCATGACTGCCAGAAATGTCTATAGAAAATATTCACGAGGTACGTTAAACCGAAGGTTTAGGATAATTGAAAATCCTTCCGTAATGGGAAAAGTTTCTGCAATAATAAAGCGGATATCGTCTAAATCACAGCATTCTTAATTAAATGAACTCACCTAAACGTTCATAGAAATTTATCGCAGATAAATTAGTCCTCTGATTTCTGTAGGAACGTACTCATATTTTAAATATTAATTAGTACCTAAGTAGGTACCAACATTTAAAACCAAATTAATTACAGCTTTTCGTATGTAGGTACCTAAATATTTTTTTTAATTAGGTGGTTTTACAGATTTCTATAATATATTTAGGAGAAGGGTCTTGCACCATGCTTTGAAATTGTATTATTTATGTATAACATTATGTAGGCAGATACCTAAATAATCAACAAACACATAGAATCGGCGCTCTCACCATAAAAACATTTTATACACTAATGTAGTACATATTACAAATACCTAATAATATTTTTAAATGCTAATATTTTTAATGAAATGCCAATATATAAAATACTCTAAATCTAAATGGGAGTAAATACAAAAATTACTGCAATTAACAGGCTTTTCAACGCTAGCATCCACTAACGCAGTCCAATCAAACCAATCTAGGCAGCCAAGGGCGATCCAACTATGAAACTAAAGCCAGGCTGGTAATCTTCGCGATAATTCGATACTCCGTACCTGTATAGACGGCTCATCGAATTCGCTGGTCCCCTCGGAAGCGCCGAATCGTCTCTGGACACAACACACTACACCACTCCTTGCGAAGACACGATCCGGGAAATCATAATTTACAACATCGGGTGCACGCAACGCCAAAATTTTGCGGCGGCCCTCTCCGAAAGCACTTTACGAAAAACGAACACTTCCATCAAACCACAAATGTCAAATATTTTTTCACGCGCGACATGCTTCCAACTCGTGGTCGTCCGTTATAATGCAGGAATATTTACAATGGCAGCACTGGATCGCGCGACCGCGGCCGCTGGCCCGCCTCACTGGATGACAGCTATCGCGGGGACGTTCGCGCTCGACGCCATTTTGTTGTTGTTTCTCTCGCTTGGTGACATTTTACAGGATTTCTACCGATTTCAGCGCGAGACGGGACGATTTTTACTCGCGGAGCGTAGATCGACCGCCCGCTGAAAATTATGCAACGCTCAGTCGGGCGAGAGGCGCGTACGTGTGTGCGTGCGACTCGCGCGTGTGTGTGAGACCAGCCCTGCTGAGCACGGCCGCCTGACGTGTGTGTGTGGTGGTGGAAAGCACAGGGGCGCGCGCAGGTCGCTCGTTCTTGTCTACCGATAAATTAATTCGCACTTGTTTAATAAATTCTTAATAGTTCCGCGAATATAGGCGTTGCAATAGATGTTCAACGCGGATTTTATTGTTTTAAATTGTACTGGTGTTAAATTGTCATGTTTACAAATTAATCGAGAGATGTCTAAAGTAATATTGCATTTGTTTGTGTAATCGTTGCGTTCGACGTCGGCGGAGGACTGCAACACTAAAAAATGCCATAAATATCTAGAAATGACCATGCAAGTCTTGAAATGATGATTATTACATCCTATTCGATTAATTAGTACTGTATATAAGACGCTTGTGTGGAAAATCTTTGGTCGATAGAGTGAGGAATGAACAAATTAGAAGTGAATGCAATGCTAGCTGTAGTGTGGTAGATAGAATAAAGAAAGAAGTGCTGAGATGGTTTGGTCATGTGGAACGTATGAACGAGGAAAGGATGGTTAAGAAAATATATGAGGCGAATGTTGAAGGCAACAGGAATAGAGGGCGTCCGCGAAAGACCTGGCACGATCAGGTACTACAAGTATTTGAGGATGGCCCTGTTAAAAGCCGCAACAACCGTAGAACGTGTATGAGAAGATGTATGAATGTGGCAGAAGCAAAAGTGGTGTGCCAGGATAGAAGAGTGTGGCGTTCAATCCTCTCTGCCTACCCCTGCAGGGAAACGGCGTGATGGTTAGTTAGTTAGTTAGTTATTTTTTGTATGTATTTGTAGGTATACGTTACAGCGTTAATATCAAATAAGACTCTTAGGCTTACCAAGGATTTTCGGTTCGAATGCAAAATCCTTGGAAAGCCTAAGAGTCACCATACGCGTTCTATCAAGGAAGCACTAGAAATCTACAAGCACCCGATAAATATTAATAGAGATAATGGTCTCAAATTAAAAACATCTTGGTATCCGGCGCTTCAAAGTCATTCTCGTCGCAGACTCCGCACAGATAGAAATCAGACAACAGATGAATCATACACACAATACAATACAACACATCATGACTTCGGCACGGTATTGCAAGCCGATACTTAACCACAACACATCAGTCCTGATGATGGACCCTGCAATGGGATCCGAATCGTCGGCCCGAAAAGTCGTAACAACACGGCATAATACCCCAGTAAACACAAACTTGAAGATTCTGAGTGGCCGTGAAAACCTAAAAACATTCTCAAATAAGTCCAGTATCTGCAGAGCATTACCTCCCCAAAGATTCTCTATTCATTTCAGTATCAATAAATGGGCGTTTATTAGAAAAAAAACATTTAATTGCTTGATACAGTTGCCGGCAAACTTCTTGAAATTCTTTGGCGTAGTGGGGGAATGCGCAGAAGACGAAATTTGGGTCTCGTTGGTGGAAAGGTAGATGCGCAAACTTCCCCCCACTACGCCGTAGAATTGCAAGATGTTTGCCGGCTACTGTACATACATACATAATATAAATAAATATAGGATAAAATGCTGCAATATACTGTCCCCTACTTTGAAAACGAAAATTTTCTTAACTTTTACTGCAACTACTAATCAACAGACTCTTAGTATTCTAAACTATTCATTTTATTAGTAATAATACATCACTTTTATAATTTTTGTTACAAACAAGTTAATAAATTAAACTAAGTATTTTTTAAATATGAAAATATTATAAATTACCACTTTGTTCATGACCACATTTTTTATAACATAATGCCAACCGGTTTTGCTTAGCTCAAGCTTCGTCAGCGAGTAGTTAACTAACAACAAATTAATATAAAAAGTGCACTTAAAGTGTATATATAAAGAGAATGCACTTATATAGGCATGAAAATGTTCAATTTAATTAGGTACATATTTGAAATTAAAATACATATTTTCCTCTGTCGAAGACAATCCAATAATTTTTGCTTATCCGTGAGATGAATCTACAGAAATCTCTCAAAATTCCTCCTTAAAGCTCCTTTATCTACATCATAAATTAAAAAATATATATATATCAGCGTGATTGAAATAAATAATGCAACTTCTTAACGATTAATGTTGATTTTTATATGAATATAACCATCACAAAAAAGTGTCTAAAAAACAGCAATCGTGCGCGAAATTGCGCGGCAGCCGACCGGTTAAAGGGAACGAATACATACACACACGAAGGGAACTTTGAAGTTTATTTTTTCCCTTAAAATATACAAGTTACCGCGGACAGCGAGACGCACGAATGTCTCCATAGATTTCTAACTACGTGTCTGAGACGCCTTCTCCAATTTTTGAACATCTTGCCAGAAGAGAAGAAAGCCTGGATGAGCTTGCTGTGGAGGGCCATACTGAGGGTCGAAGAGGAAGAACCCCTACTCGTTGGACCGACCAAGTGGCAAAAGCTACAGGCACCTCTTTGGTGACAGCGCTAAGATCTGCGGGATGCCGGGAAACTAAAAGAGAATAGTCAATAGGGCAGAAGATCATGAAGATCACAATCCTCTTGTCACGAGGGACCGACTTGAATGATGACAAGTTTGGTGACATTTGAAAGAAAACAAACGAATCCATTTCTGTTAATATAAATTCCATCCTGGGCATGGTCTCCCTTGATTTGACCGATCTGATTTTACACCGTGTCCTTATTCAAAATACCTACTGAGCCATTAGAGCTGTCGACTTTGAATGCTAAGAAATAGAATTATTATAATATTAACTCACCACTGGACTTGTTCAGTCTTGTTGATATTTTCGTCTATTCAATACTTAAATATAAATGTAATGTTCATGTTGGTATATTGAAACAATAATGTAGTAAATTATTGAAGGTTTTGAAGCCATTGTCTTTTCGATATTTATTTTTTATAAGTTATTAGTATTTGTATACATTTGATGATTATAACTTATGCTGAAGATAAAACTATACATACTAATGATTACATAAAATTCAGTAATATTTGATTAAGATAAAAATCAAAAATGTCTTATTTAATTTAATTTAATTATTAATAAGACTGTATTTGTGCGAGTATGGTGTACTGTGTATCTGTAATTATAGAATCTCAGAAATGTTCATCTATCATATGACACTCTGTATCTGCGTAAAATCTTAAAATCAAAATGTATATATATATATATATATATATATATGTGTGTGTATACATATATATAACATTTTGAAAGTAAGCATTATAAAATATTACATAGGTAAAATTTACTTTCGGTAGTTTGGCAGATGTTTAATAACCTCGTAGTATGAATTTCGCATATGACTTGTGTATTTATATAAATAAAATTAAGACTTCGTGTTTGTGGGAAGATCAATGCCCATCTGTCGAAGCATGATCTCACGGGACATGTTATGTGTGGTGCGTAAATGTGTGTGGCAACAGATAGATGTGAATGAATGGTGAGATGGTTATACAGGATTATCAGAAAACACTCACGGTTGGTTAAATGTCGAATTTATTGCAAGTACAGGTTACAGTGGTATTGTTTGCGGAATACAAAGAATATTGCGACTATCTCGAGCAACACTAATAACTCGCCTGATCGGTAAAATGTTAGTAGTAGTAGTAATAAAATGGGTGCATGTACTAATGCACGCATGTTAGAAATTATACTTCTTTAGCGTACATAAAAAAATAATTTTCTGTGTTTTTTGACCACACAATATATATAACACAAACTAGAATTTCCGTTAATGAATCCATCAACATATAAAAGATCTAAAATGCATTTTAAATACGATACTTACGTAACAAATTGCATTTTGCTTGTATAAAATAGAAAAAATTAAACAGTCGGCATATTTTATTATTACACATTATTACTCATAATCCTAATTATAACAGATTACGAAAATGATCACAATTATATTATAAAAAATATATCAGCAAATATTAAACAAAAAACAACTATAATAGCCCCCCGAGTATATGCAATTTTCATAACAGCGCTCGGATCTAATGCAATCTTCATAACAAAATTTTCAAAAAACTTGTCGTCGCTTATTAGAATCGCTTTTGTTTAAAAAATATCACTCGGAAAACCGTCATCTTAGCTTTAGATTGGTCGTGACTTTATGGTGTGAAAATTTTCCGTTGTATGATGCGAGCGCATTTCATTGCATCCTGAAATTTTACTCTTAACGCGTCTAAAGGAATAATAATATATTCATTCGAAATCCCAAACTTCGTTAAATACAATTCTATAAATCGTTAGGAAATCGTCATAGGATGTTTAATCGAGATACATTATAAAGTCTCACAGAGACGAAGCAATTTATATGGTGAAGTAGGTATAAAAGTCTTTGAGTGTTTCTTTGTTGTGAACAAGGATTTCGACGTGTCATTGGCTGGCTTAATGTAAACTTTACAGAATGTAACATTTACTGATTCCACCAATGATCGACCATCGCATCTATGAAATTTGATGACCTCGCAGTTTGCTTTTTTTTAAATATTTCTGACTTATTTTATTAAAACTTTGTACTATCATTACAGTAATTTATATCTAATATTAAAAATTCCATACAAGTAAAATAAAATAATAAAAACCTTTGAATACCAAATGGAAAATATTCCAATTGGAATTTCTGCAGGATTTTTCTGCAGGAATTTTTATTGAAACGAATGAATTTTTCGTAATGGATAGGAGTTACTTGTTATGATGATTCAACGTTTTGTAAAAAATAAGTCAGAAATATTGAAAAAAAATGCAAACTTTGATATTACATATAATTTCAACTTCTAAAATAAATGAAAAAAAACGCAACCAACACACCCATTGCCAACGAAGAAATACGCTTGTTTTGTGTCAAGAATACCCCATAGGGGTGGAATGCCAGGAAAGAAAAGGAAGAAGAAGATATTGCATAACTCCATAACTATTTATAATAGGTCACGACTGCTTCAACATTTGCGACTCATAATCAAGGCAGGAATAAATTCCTGGGAGATTACCAATGTTTTCCAAATAATCCTGTGTATGGTATTAATGTACCTACTTTCCTATGTAGATAGCTTGGTCCCTGTGAGACATCTATTATAATCTTGACTAATGACAATCCCTCTGGCGGTAAAAAATCTAGTGTGTTCTTGAAAATTTTTAACATACCGTCGCTATATACAGGGTTATTTGTAAAACGTTAAAAAACTCGCAAGGCTATATTCCTGCCTTGGTTATGAGTCGAAAATGTTCTAGCAACCATGACCTAATATCAATAGTTATGGAAATATGCGACATCAAAGTTTGCATTTTTTTTTCAATATTTCTGATTTATTCTTTGTAAAACATTGGACTATCATTACAGTAACTTATATCGAATATGAAAAATTCATTCCCTTTAATACAAACCAAATAAAAAATAAAAACCTTCAAATTCCAATTGGAAAACATTCCAATTGGAATTTTTTTAGGGTTTTTATCATTTTATTTAACGTGTATTGAAACGAATGAATTTTTCGTAATCGATATGAGTTACTGTAATGATAGTCCAACGTTTTACGAAAAATAAGTCGGAAATATTGAAAAAAAATGCAAACTTTGATGTCGCATATCTCCTTAACTATTGATATTAGGTCACAATATCTTGAACATTTTCGACTCATAATTAAGGGAGGAATATAGTCCTGCGAGGTTATTAATGTTTTCCAAAAAACCCTGTGTATAATAAAGCCTATGTGCCGTTTAGTATATTCAGAGATGAACCAATCAATTTTTCATGTAAATAATGGAGATATACTAAAAAATACATTGCCGTTCATCTGGGAAGTCTGCCTAATAATTATTTAAAATATTTTTTATAAATTTAGTCTGTGCAATTATTTTTTAAATAGTTTCATTCGTGTATCTCAGAATGTACTAAAACGTCACATAGGATTAATTATATATACAGCGACGATTCTCCGAAATATTGTGAATAGGATATTTGTTTACGACGCGAACCCGATGCATGTGCAATAAATGTTTCGTCCAAAGCGCACTGCAATAAAACAAACGACGCGGCGATCCAAAATGGTTTTACGTCGGCATAAGCAATTTCCTGAATGACTCCAGAAATACTCGCGTTTAATGTTTACATGTAGGACGGAATTATCCGTACGGTATTTTTGTAGAACTTGCGTAACATATTTGTTGTTACTTCACGCGAAGTAAACTCCGCCGAGATTTCAAACTGATGCATACCTCTCGTAAATAACTCAATCTCGGAGAGTTATCTTATAATTATAATTATCCGGTACACACTTCTAATAACTATTTGATGCCAGCGGATTTGCATTGACTTTGATAGATATAATATGTGATACTTTTTGCAGACGGTTTCATAATCTGTGTCGGATTAATAAAGGCAATGCGAGGTGCCCCAAATCGGCCACGATCACTGGGAAAAAGTAAATAAAACAAAGAACAAAAAAGAAAATAGATTTATTTGGAGTCTCAACAGCACAAAATATTAAATGACCATTACAATGAAGTAGTGATGATCATTAGACCAATAATATCAGTAGTATCAAGTAGACCAGTAATAGAAATCAACAAGTAAGTAAAAACCTAATGAAGCAAGTACCAACATATGGCGTAATGAGATAAAATCCCCATTCCCTGTAGTAATCCCCAACAGTAATAATTTTGTATGTCCTTCCTATCCAATAGTTGATTTGATTCCGTTTTCAAAATTAGTATAATATAGCTAATCTCATTCCGCTTTTTTGCCTCCAATTTTTCGAAAAACTTTTTTTTCAAATCGGATATGCTACATTTTAGATATTTTATTTTATTCTAAATAAGTGCATGATTTTATTTTCTGTATTTTCTGTAATGTTGCATTTGAGTAACGGTGGAAGAGCTCTTTTTTTCAAAAATTTCCAATAAAATAAAACTTTAATATGTAGGAATCTTAATAAATAGGTGCTAATAAAAAAATTTAAAAAATTGATTACCTTCTTGTAAAAAATCCAATTTCTACTTTATTTCTAGCTCCCAGGATGGGAACTAGAAATAAAGGTTAATGTTAATTTTTTGTTTTAATGTTAATTTTATCTTATTACCGTGTAGTCGATTTCATTTTTAGTCTACATTTTATTTCATACAATTTTATTAATAATTTTTTACTTTATATGTATTATATATTTTGTATTATTAGAAGCCTTCGAAATGTGGATCTACAGACGTGCCCTATGAATTTCCTGAAGAGACCACATTACG
This sequence comes from Agrypnia vestita, assembly GCA_016648135.1. NCBI lineage: Eukaryota > Metazoa > Arthropoda > Insecta > Trichoptera > Phryganeidae > Agrypnia > Agrypnia vestita. The sequence goes on from JADDOH010024459.1 coordinate 237,566, forward strand.
AATTAAGAGGTTCTCAGCAGGATCGATGAAACCAGGCACATGATGAATACCGTTTCGAAAAGGCGTGCAAAATGGATGGGGCATATTTTACGCCATAAAAATCTGCTCAAAACTATACTGGAGGGAATGGAAATGGGAAAGATTGCCAGAGGACGCCCTCGCCGTGAATACCTTGAGCAAGTGTGCCAAGATATGAATTTTGCCTCCTACACAGAGCTGAAGAGGATCGCCGGAGACCGAGCAGAATGGAGAAGAAGATGTGCTTTGCTGCAAACAAATCCCACGGATTGGAACCCAGGAAGAAAGGATTATATATTCACATAAAACAAAAAATATTGTATAACGTAAAGGATGTGTATATTTGAGAAAAGACACTTAAAAATTCACTCTTGAAGATCTTTTAGCGCAGCGTTGGTGGGAAGCGAGTTACTGCGTGGACTTAGCCCAAAATGAATATTAAAACAGTCGCGACCTTGTGTCCCAATGTACGAAATAAATTATTAAAAATGTGGACGCCGAGGGATGAAAATCGTCGACTTTTTTTTACACCACCGAAAAGTATTTTCCTCCACTCCACGCCAATGAGAGTTCAATGTACCGGCGCGCATGCGCCCTCCCTCCGCCGCCCTAGTCGCGGGGGGCGCTACAGGTCCGGACCTTGGCGCTAGACTCGACTATTGTCCGTGGAAAACTGGAGGTTTCAAATATCTCGATACTTGAAACCTCTAATTACGTCACAGTTCCAATTTGTAACATTAGTTCCAATTAATAACAGAAAAAGTGAGAATGAGAATGGTATTAAAATGGAGATTGCGGGAAATGAAATGCTCTGTACTCTGAATGCAATTATGAGCAGTAAATATCTGTCAAAGGAAGCAAGACTAATGGTACATAATGGAGTTTTATTACCAACTCTGGTGTATAGAAGTGAAACTTGGAATTGGCAAAAAAACAACGAAAGCGGACCGAATGCCGTAGGAATGCATTTGCTTAGGTCCGGTTGTATCAAGTTGGATTAAATTAAAAGTTCGTTTAAAGCGTAGATTTAACGGAAACCGGTTGTTTGCTTAGTGGAAGACGCAAAAATCAATTCTTAAATGAACTTTAAATTTGATCCAACTTTATACTATCCGGGATATGTTCAAAATCTTTATACGATAGAGTGGAAAATGAAAGAATTAGTATATGTAGTGCTGGCTGTGGTGTTATATATAGAAAAGGTAAATCAAAAAAATATTTAAAACATGTTTTATACGTCTTCTTTGCATACATTGGTAATCGATTTTTTAACATCACTAAATTTTATGTGAAAAACACATAACGCAAATTTTCTCACTTGGACCGCAAAATTTCTTACTAGGACCGCAAAAAATGTTGAATTTTTTATCGCATTGCCAGCAATGGACCGTGCTGTATGCACACTGTTAAAATGACGTTTTTAAATTTCATCGCGTTTGGTCACAATCTTCAAATATGTGAGAAACACATAACGCAAATTTTCTCACTTGAACCGCAAAATTTCTTACTAGGACCGCAAAAAATGTTGAATTTTTTATCGCATTGCCAGCAATGGACCGTTCTGTATGCACACTGTTAAAATGACATTTAAATTTCATCGCGTTTGGTCACAATCTTCAAATATAGTGGTAAAAACACCTGAACGCGAAATTTTCTCAGACTAGGCACGCCTAAATTAAAGATTTTGATTTTTTTTTTGGGCTTATTGCACCAGCAGATGGATACCGTTCAAAATGATGTGAGCAAACCTACCATGAACGACTAATTTTCCGAGTAGGACGCAAAAAAATGTTGATTTTTTTTCGCATCTGCCGCAAATAGGACCGGCATTGTGTATTGGCACTCTTTATAAACTGACCCCGTTTAATAGGTATCGCGTTTTTTAGTCACAATCTTCAAATATGTCAGAAACACATAATGCAAATTTTCTCACTTGGACCGCAAAATTTCTTACTAGGACCGCAAAAAATGTTGAATTTTTTATCGCATTGCCAGCAATGGACCGTGCTTTATGCACACTATTAAAATGACCTTTAAATTTCATCGCGTTTAGTCACAATCTTCAAATATGTCAGAAACACATAATGCAAATTTTCTCACTTGGACCGCAAAATTTCTTACTAGGACCGCAAAAAATGTTGAATTTTTTATCGCATTGCCAGCAATGGACCGTGCTGTATGCACACTGTTAAAATGACGTTTTTAAATTTCATCGCGTTTGGTCACAATCTTCAAATATGTGAAAAACACATAACGCAAATTTTCTCACTAGGACCGCAAAAAAATTTGATTTTTTTTTCGCATTGCCAGCAATGGACCGTGCTGTATGCACACTGTTAAATTTCATCGCGTTTGGTCACAATCTTCAAATTTGTGAGAAACACATAACGCAAATTTTCTCACTTGGACCGCAAAATTTCTTACTAGGACCGCAAAAAATGTTGATTTTTTTTATCGCATTGCCAGCAATGGACCGTTCTGTATGCAGACTGTTAAAATTACGTTTAAATTTCATCGCGTTTGGTCATAATCTTCAATTATGTGAGAAACGCATAACGCAAATTTTCTCACTAGGACAGCAAAAAATTTTAATTTTTTTTTCGCATTGCCAGCAAAGGACCGTGTTGTATTGCCACTCTTAAAATGACGTTTAAATTTCATCGCGTTTGGTCACAATCTTCAAATATGTGAGAAACACATTACGCAAATTTTCTCACTTGGACCGCAAAATTTCTTACTAGGACCGCAAAAAATGCTGAATTTTTTTATCCCATTGCCAGCAATGGACAGTGCTGTACTATGGTCCCTGCTAGAGACATCTGTTAACTCATTTCCTTATTTACACAGCTTTCTCAACTAGTAATGATACCTCTATATTTTATTTTTTAAAGTGGATTTTTTTTATCAATATTCCTTTTATCGTATATGTTCTTTCGAATTATTAAACATATCTACTACAATACTCCTGAAAATCAATATTTTCAATTAAGTCCTATCATGAACCAGCATGTATATATATATATTTTTATTTAAGTTTTAGATTAAGGCGGCACTGTAAATTAAGTGTTGGCGCCTAGTTAATTTGATTTTTTGATTATCAAGTAAAATGTTTAGAGGGTTTTTTATTAGACTACCGAATTCATAAATCTGAAACTCAAGATGTTTATTACAATAATCCAATTAGTAAAAGTGTCAAAGCTATTGAGCTGTTGCACTTGTAGCAGTAGACTAGTTGGTCTAGCCGCATGTATAGTACTCACAGTATGGTAGACTCGGAAAAAAAATTAGCGCATTCATTCGTCTTTCTACCTCCAAACCAACAGTACCTCTTTCAATTCACCAGTAGGGCAAATCAGCGATCCACCCTATAGTACAGTTATTGTTCCAATTCAAAATTTATCTATGGTCTCAAGTACACAAACATAAAATAAATAATTTGAAACAAAATATACTTTGATTTACAGAATGTTTCTAAAATAAAAATATAATATACAAGATGGTAACTCCTATTTTTAAATCTGGCAGCCCTGACAAAAATCAAATTTTCAACCAATATCGCATAAAAAAACCCAAATATTATGCTGTTTCGTGATCGCCGCGCGCGGGCCGCCCAATGATTTTGATGGGTTGGGACTGGCGCCCGGTGTGTTCTGCGCTAACCGCTAGCCAGGATTCAAATTTTTTTAAATCCGACCAGTGACAGTTGAAAAGCGTGTCGGTGTCCTTTTCGGTGAGAACCGACATTCTTCTTCATGTGGCCTACAAATCCGACGAAGAATCCGTTCAACTTAGCCTTTCGGAAGAGACAGACCAACTGTTCCGGATTCCACGAAGCCAGGAGAATTGCGGATTGAATCGGCACTCGGCGTACCAGGAAAGCGCAAGTACAATTTGTCCACTGTGTCATAGTTAGCTTTGGCCCGGTGTATTTCGGGTGTCAGAATATTATCAATCATTATCGGCGGAGATTGGGAACGAAACTATTTCTTTCCTAATTCCCGACCCGCGTGCGATGGGGGCGATCCGTCCGTCATCGTACATATGCATTACATTGAAATTAATAAAATACTGAGTCGTAATCAATTTGTTATTAGAGAAAAATTAGGAACATTGCCAAACTAACTTCAACAATATATAATGCTTTCGATTAAAAAAAAAACAAATGCCTAGGTATTTTCATTGACTTGTGTAAGGCCTTTGACAGTATTTCCCACTCAAAATTAATTAATAAGCTGAATGACATTGGCATTGTTGGAAAAGTTAGATGTTGACTGCAAAGCTATCTAACTCAAAGATGTCAACATCTCAAACTAAAACATTCAAAAGCGAACCTGAAATTTTTGAACTCGGAATCCCACAAGGAACTGTCGTCGGACCAATCTTATTCTTAATATATGTAAATAAAATGTTTTAATTATCACTTCGTGTTTTAATTATCACTAAATTATTACTATTATCACTACTCGTAGGCACACGGTGTCGACCTTGGAACCCGCGCACTCGACTTAAAAGCTTTTTTCTGGCGGCGGTGCCGCGTCGCAACGGTTTATACGGCCGGTGCGGTGCAGCCCGGTCCTGCTTGATGGTTGAAAAAATGTCAACCTGGAGACGATTAAGTAGGGCCGACATGGAAGCTTTTGATCTTAGAACGGTCCTGGGTAAGCGGCGGATACCATTCACTGTGAAGAACCGAAGCTGGATCTCCTTGGAGCCGCCGACATGTGGCGACTGACCCGTCCACGTCCACGGAGGAGGGCCCATGGTGCCAACCACCAAACGAGGCTGGAGATGCGAGAAGAGAGAACATGCGAACAAGTGAGAAGTGAGCGAGGCTGCGAAGGTGTAGATTTAAGTATATAATCTCGAAATAGTTAGAAACGCGAAGGTAACTCGTTGCATAATATTAAAGTCTAATTAGAATTTCTATGCCCGCGTTGGCATTATATATGGGTACGTTAATTTCCACCTTCCCTTGGCAATTTGAAAGTGTTTTGTGTGAAACGTGTTTGTAGAAGAAAGACGCGGGTTCATCAAACTGATATCACCACGATGTCAATTTGGTCTCAAGACGCGTGCCCCCACTTACGGGCACCATCAATGATACGGTATAGTCGGGGCTCCACGACTTACCGGCATCAAACATAAATCAGTCACAGAGGAAGGAATGGCAGGGGGTGTAAATTAGGCACGTTGTTCAAGATTCACACAATTTAATACACAACAAAGTCAAAGTCAAATTATTAGAATATTTTCGGTATCTCTGAAAATTCAATTAATATAATAGATGAAAGAAAGGGAACAAAAAAATATACAATCTGCTTTCTTAAGAAAAAATTATCGAAGAAAAGTTACATTAGTTAAAATTCAAAACCACTCAAATAATATTATCAATAAAAAAAAGGCAACACAAAAATATACAGTCTACTTATTTAAGAAAAATCATTGGAGAAAAGTAACATTATTTAAAATTCAAAACTATCCAATTAATATTATGGATAAAAAAACAACACAGATATATACAATCTACTTATTAACTTCCTTATTGAATAAAAAAATACTTTAGTCAGAGTTCATTTATACTGCTTATCGTAACTATATATTCCCTTATTCACTATATTTGTATGGGTTTTCATTAATCTGTCTCTGCAAAATTCTTAATCGATGTATACTAAAAACTTACTTAAGGCATCGGGTGTTCCTTTGATTCGGCGTTCCGCTATGGGCTCTCCACTCCCGATTTTTGATCCAACTTCCGCACTCCGGATCTCACTTTAACTGCTCTACTTCCGATTCACTTCCCACTCGTAACTTCCGATTCAACTTCCAACTCGTAACTGCGATCCGCGCTCCAGGTCTCACTCCTCGGATTCAACTCTTAACTCACGATCTCGGTTCAACTGCGACCTCACTTCTCCCGCTTCACTTCCGATTCACTTCCGACTCGTAACTGCGATCCGCGCTCCGGATCTCACTTCTCCGAATCGCACTCGTAACTCCCTCCTCCGAATCTCAATCGTAACTGCTTCCCTTGAAGTTGGCCGCCCTTCATATGCCCTGTCCCGGCGGGGCGCGGTCTTTTCGCATGTACAAAGCAGCGCCCTCCAAGTTCACCATTCGTTTAATCCTTTCCTTCATTTCCGGTGTTGTGTTAATGTGTGGGCTCCTGCATTGGATGAAGACCTGCCGGTCCCGTGCTTCCCTAGCCGGACATCCAAATGTATTTTTATTATTTTTTGTTTCGTCTTTTTCCCAGTTTAGGGGGTGTCTGTTTGACCTTAGCCATCCACTGCCGCCACCGCGAAATTCGTCTACTATGTATATTATTTTTCTTCTTTTGTTATTACTTTTTCTTTGTTCTTGTATTTATTTATGTATTTCTTTTATGCAATAAAGACGTATCTAATGGTATCGGTCTGTGAATGATTTTGTTTTTGTGGCCGTGCCGCCTCGCACCGGTTCATATGATCCGTGCGAGGCAGCACGGTCTTGCATTGTAGCTAAAAAAATGTCAACCTGGAGACGAATGGGAAGGATCGATATGGGAGCTTTTGCTCATAAAACGGTCCTAGGTAAGTGGTGGGTAGCATTCACTGCCATTCACATTCCTTCATTTCGTCATTGGTTACATTGGGATGCCACCCCACTCTCTCATTGGACTTCCTTCTTGGCGCCGATCTTCCTTCTTGGTTGGACCAGCGCTCGGTCACTCGGGATCTCGCCCCTCGGCCACGCCTCCGGCGATTTCCGTAGTCTGTCTGCATCCTTGCGATGTGCGGAGCTCGGTCTCGCGCAGAATTTTTCTTTTCTAGCGGCTCCCATACCTATACCAGCCAACCTATGCCTACTGGCGAATCACTTAATTGTCAATTTACATTTCTGTTTCGCGTTTATCCAAATTTTTTTTTTTCAAAGTTAAAACATATTTTTTCTTTTGGATCAACAATTATATAATAATAAAAAAACATCATAAGTTGAAAAAAAACTAACCGGTGTGGTCTTTGCAAATTAATCTTTGACACCTAAATAATATTACATAGTATTTGAAACGAAAAAATACAATTCGTAAGTTCCACTACTTGCACAACCTAGGACTAATTATTTCCTCATTTGCTTCATATTAACAATAGATAGCAATGCTTAACGAAAATTTGGGCCTTTATTATTGCTATACTATTTTACAGGGAACATATAACAATTGGTTTGAATTTCGTGATTATTATTATGTAATGCTATACAATTATTATATGTCAATTAGTGTGGTATTACATTTTATTTCGATTATCGACATCAGCAAGATATTAATGCCCAAAAAAACAATTAAACTTTCTCATATCGGCAAAAAACTGAAGTAGGTAACAAGTAACAAAGTTTTTATTAAATTATATATATACCACAACCCATACAGAATCATCTTCGTTATTATAAGAAAATCTCATGAAAATTATGGTTGAAGGGCGTTATTAAAAAAAAATAAAAATAAAAAAATATGTACATAGGGACCTCACATTAACAGGATTGGAGGCAACGAACACAAAAACAAATTTTTTTCCAAAGAGACCCTCTGTTTGATTAATTAGGATTAATTATTATTTATTTTACTAATTTATAGTTTTCTACACAAGTTTTCTTATCTGATTATTCCTATCCCTTCATACATTTTTACCTTTTTATATCTTAAAATGATGGGTACAATACTTATATGAATCAGTCATTATTGAATGACGTTAATTAAGTCAATATATCTACAAATTAAGTTTCTTACTTTCCTTTGACTTTGTTTCTTTTTTTTGTGTATTGCCGTAATCCTATATAAAGAAAATTAAGTAAAGTTTTTACTTTAAGACGAACTTGAAGATAAAACTAGTTTTCTTCATCTTTATTTTTATTGTAATTAATTTCATGAGAAGAAAATATATTTCATACGAAATATACTTATACGATCTGAATCGGTTGGAATTGCGTATTTCAGTTTCAGTGCCGATAAATCGGCGTTTATTAGCTTAATAACTTTTATAAGAGCTTGCATCAAAACATAATTAATGTTAAGAATATTACTCTTAGAATCGCGGCGTCGCAATTAATCTCGCTAATATTATTTTTTTCATGTTTATATTACATATAATATATTATCGATACATACTATACAATATCGGATATATGTATTTTGTTCATATATATAATATGCAATAATATCAATACATCTCCATTCGATTACTGATAAACAAAAAAATAATAATAATAAAAATTAGAACGCCTAAGCAGAATCTTTTTCTCTGATTCCCGCCCACGTGCAGTATAATCCTGTTGCAAAAGCGGTGCCGACAGGCTCCGCCGATAAATTATTTTCTAGCACGTACCAAACAAAATATTATTTCTGAAAACCCATTTAAATTTATTTTATAGTTAGCTTCCCGACTTACATATTTTTATTACGGTGGCCGGGCAAATACTGCATAGCGGCCATCTGCTAGAGCTATCCTAGAAATGCGGATTCGCGTCATATTTCACTGCCGATATTATGTGAATTAATCCCCAGGTAGTGATAACTATATCAAAACGTTACATTTTAAAAGTCCTACCTATCGATTAATTAATAAGTATCTTCGTCTATGCTCCACTCGTGTCTATTGTCTATAGTCGGCTTCCTTTTGACAATCTCCATTTGTCTGTGCATTTCCCTGTCAAGTCTTGTTTTAGCTGGAGCGTGCCAGAATTCAGAATCATGGAGCACGCTGACCAAGATGTTCCTGCCGTCAAGCTCGAGCCAGGGTCTGCAGCCGGGAGCGGCGATGAAGAGGTCTACACTGATGTGGACATATCGCATCCTGACATCAAGCAGGAGTGCGCGGAGTACTCCAGGAGGGCCGCCCAGCGCGCTGGTGAGCAGTTGATTCCCTTGGATTATCAATCCGTGAAGTAGATCCCGCTTTTGTTGTGATCGTCACAGGAAGATGTATAGATATATAGAATATGTGAACGTGTTCAGAGATATTGGGAAAAGTACTGAGATAAGTGCACAATGTGGGTCTGGGAGCTGTTTTTAATGTTAACACATTTTACGCTATAATTGAGTGTCCTGATTCCAAAAATGTCATAAAATAACCCGGCACGCAAATATTTATTGAATGATTCCAATTTAAAAATCGCAATTATTTCTTTACTAAGTTTGACAGATCAGTCATTTCATTTGAATTTTTACACGTATCTATGGATAAGAATTTGAATCATAGACAAAGAAATATAAAGTGGATCATTCACTATCCTGGTTGGTGAACTGTCATTTAGGATAGTGAATGGCCCGCTTAGTAAGAACTTGAAATGATTTACACCTGGGTGGGTTCTGATTTCCACCTCTCAGAGGGCAGATCTCCGGCTAGCTTGCCGCTCTGTGGTGTTATCAAATCTACAAACTACTGTGTTTGGAGACGGTCACTGAAGAAAGGTGGCGGGAATTTGAATAAAAAGAATTTAATTTATACATATTTACATATAATTAATACTAGTTTATATCGTACAAATTCTACAAATGCCTTATCAATATCTATCGTCTAATCTTATTATCTACCTTATTCCTAGAAACCTCGTCGCGTTATGGGAGCCGGGGTACTTCCGGTCAGGAAGTCAGCGGGCCGGGCTGTCTCGGCGCCGCGCCGCGCTGTCATCTCGCGTCTGCGTCGTCTGCGTTCGGAGGCTTGGATCGCTCCCAAAGCTATCTCTCGTCCTTGTTGGTGCTGGACCTTCTCGGTCCTGTTAGCACCGGGGCCGGCATCCATTGCCTGGCGGTTGGCTGCTTCCGAATCAACCGGATCTCGACCTCTCTATCTAGTTCACTTCACCATTCGACTGAAGTCGGTATGTCACTCTCTATAGACTTCAGTTCGCCCGTCAGCTGTCCGATAGCTGACGGCAGCTATTTATTTCACTCTCGATCACTGATCACTGTGATAACTGTTTACTCGTCCGCGATTACTGCTTACTCTTTTGTGACAACTGTTTTACTGGTTTTGTTCCGCACGGCGTCCGGGCTTTTATCGTCGGCCGTCAGGGCGGATCTCTGCCGGTTCTCTTGGCCCGACCTACCTTCTCGGGGTTGGTCAATCGACGTCACTTCGGCGTCCAGAAGGGTAGCCATTGTTTGGCGACAACTCCTTACCTGACCCCGCCTCCACGCCTGAGTCATTCTATGATGGACCCAACACGATACGCATCTCGTAGGCTTAAATAATTAATTGTCTGTTTTAGCCACACTGTTCGTAGAAGATGCACTTTCTTCCACACTATTTCAATCATTACAGAACTATTCTTATATAAGATCGACATGTTATTTACCTTAAATGGATTATTTATATGAAAATAAAAGACTTATAACCAGCGCTTATAATCTACTTACAAAACAAATAAACTTACAATGCGAATACTTAATTAATTAATAATCATAACACTATAAAACTAATTAAAATATAATTATAACTAGAACGTATGCCTAGGGACTCTTTAAATCATATTATATACTATCACATAAAAATATATTTACAAACATTTAAAATTATTTACAATTAGTCAAAAAAAAAAAAACGCGTATTTGCGTTTTCCTGTTTCGCAACATTCTATTTATTTATTTACAATGTCGTCGGCGTCAAAATAATAATGTTAATAATAACATAAAAAAATCATCTACAAACGTTAATATTATTACTGTTATTTTATACCAATAATTCCTTATATGTATACATACGTAGCTTCTAACATATAGCGAATTTGTAATTTTATCTTGGCACTGGCTTGCATTATATTATTAGAAATTTTATGTTGGAGAAATCGCTAATAATCTTCGATCTATCTCTATCGTTTTATATCTCTGTCTATAAACCTCTGCATAACCTTGCGGAGAACTACTTTGTTTGTTCCGCACGTGCACGTGCAGATATTACATTTTAGGTAAAACAAATGCAGATCTCGGGAATTTTAAGGTTTCGGACGTCGCAAATGTTTTCAACCCTCCCGAGCATTATCGTCTATTTCTCGATAATCCCAAATAAAATATCGCTATTATTCGGTTTCGGATCCTTTGAAAACGGCTGCCGAATCGAGCCGAGTGCAATAAAATTTACTAACCCTTGTCGCTAAGTGCGGTATTCCCAAACCGACAAGACCTTTCAATATATTCAAGCTAGAAGAAACATTATTTTTCATTACTTTTATTAGCCAGCTTAGACGCCGACTTAATTGCATTCATTGTTCCTTCCGAGGAAAAAGGTTTGTTTGTCATACAGCTGTGCACACGTGCAGTAGGTGTAAGCCTGGGGCGAAAGCCCCGCTAAAAGGCCCGCTGGTCATAAAGCTATTTTTGAAATGTGGATTCGCGTCATTTTTCGCCGTCGATCTTATGGGAATTAATCCTCTACGGTAGTGATAACTATATCAAACTCGCATTTTTTTTAACAAAGCTTCATTTGAAGTGTATGATAATATTAAAAATAGCCCTAAGTATCATATGTTATTGTTAGTGAAAAACGAAGCCAACATTATGGGACCAATTTTCGGAAAGTTATCGGATTTTCCTTGTGAAAATACGTCCTCCATTATTTTGAATGTGTTTTTAGATAGTTTATTTTATTAAAACAGGTCACAAACACCGCAAAATCTATATAAACAGCCAGCAAATGCAAGCAAACTTAGCAAACACGTGTAAACAGTAAAAACAAAGCGAAGACGTATGGTTACCGTAGAAACGAAACAAATTACTGTGACGAACATCATAGATCACATGTTTGTCTTTAATTCCCGTCAACAACGTCACGACAACGCGTTTTAATGGAAGCGAATTTTTTAAGATTTTTATTATAAAAATTATGGATGCAAACATTATCCCACACCATCCATCCTGAGTTTCGAAATATAATTTATTTTTCTAAATTTATTTCATATATTTTCATAGATATCGGTAAAATGTGAAATCACCATATTTGGAAATAAGAATCTGAAAGAGCTGGCATAAATATAATTCAAAACATTTTATCCACCTAAAAAAATTCTATTGCAGATCACTTGAGGATGCAAGATTCTTTTTCGGGAAATTCAACTGTGTCTTCGCCTGCCCTCGGAAAGCAACCAGAATTGGAGACCGTTTCCAAAGATAGAAAAAACATGCTTTCTCCTGCTGGTGAGAAAGTGTTTTCATGTTCTCTGTGCCCGTACACGAGTAAGAAGAAAACTTCCTTAAGAATTCACGATCTTTCACACACCGGAAAGAAACTGTTTTCATGTTCACAGTGCACTTATTCATGCAATCAAAAAAAATGTTTGAAGAGTCATAATCTTTCGCATAATGCTGAGAAACGGTTTTCATGTTCACAGTGCAATTATTCAAACAATTGGAAGGCAAGCTTCACAGCACACGTACTCAAGCACACTGGAGAAAAACTATTTTCATGTTCCCAGTGCAATTATTCATGCAATGTTAAATCTTCATTGCAACGTCATAATCTTACGCATAAAGCAGAGAAACGATATTCATGTTCACAGTGTAACTATTCATGTAATCAAAAGTCCTACTTAACACTACACATACTCAAGCACACTGGAGAAAAACTATTTTCATGTTCACAATGCACTTATTCATGCATTCAAAAAACTAGCTTGAAACGTCATAATCTTTCGCATAATGCTGAGAAACTGTTTTCATGTTCACAGTGCAATTATTCAAACAATTGGAAGGCAAGCTTCATAGCACACGTACTCAAGCACACTGGAGAAAAACTATTTTCATGTTCCCAGTGCAATTATTCATGCAATGTTAAATCTTCATTGCAAAGTCATAATCTTACGCATAAAGCAGAGAAACGATATTCATGTTCACAGTGTAACTATTCATGTAATCAAAAGTCCTACTTAAAAGTACACATACTCAAGCACACTGGAGAAAAACTGTTTTCATGTTCTCAGTGCAATTATTCATGCAATTTTAAATCTAATTTGAAATGTCATAATCTTACGCATAATGCAAAGAAACAGTTTTCATGTTCAGAATGCAATTATTCATGCAATCGAAAGTCACACTTAATAATGCACGTACTTAAGCACACTGGAGAATAAGTGTTTTCATGTTCCCAGTGCGATTATTCATGCAATTCGAAGTTATCCTTAGTAGCACACTTACTCAAGCACACTAGAGAAAAATTGTTTTCATGTTCCCAGTGCATTCATGCAATCGGAAGTCAAACTTAATAGTGCACGTACTCAAGCACACTGGAAAGAAGCTGTTTTCATGTTCCCAGTGCAGTTATTCATGCAATCATAAATCTAGTTTAAAAACACGTAATCTTTCGCATAATGCAGAGAAATTGTTTTCATGTTCACAGTGCAATTATTCATGCAATGCTAAATCTAGTTTGAAATATCATAATCTTACGCATAATGCAGAGAAACAGTTTTCATATTCCCATTGCAATTATTCATGCAATCAAAAATATTATTCAAAATGAACAAAGGACTCGCTAGTCCGGAAAAACCACTGCCGGCAGACATAAACCACGGTAGATATCTAGCTTATGACGTTACAGGAACGGATTAAAAAAAAAATCTTGTCAACTGGATTAAAGATGAAAATAGCTGATTAAAGAAAGACATGTCCAAGCCACCTCGTTTGTGATTTTTCAATCATCCAGTCCGTATATCATTTGTGAAAATTACGACCCCGTTAATGTAAAAATGGTTTAATTCAAATAACTGAAACGTATTTATTTTAATTTAATGTCCTTTTAAACGAATTAATCCTGTTGGAAAAAATTTCAAGTTTTGTGTATTTTTTTAAATTTAATTTCAATTCAATTCAATGTATTTATTTTTTATATAACATTTACATTACAAACACAAAATTTAATTCGTAAATGAATTTATTTCATAAATTTAATTCGTAAAGTAAAGTAAAACGTAATTCGTATATAAGCATATATAAACAAAAACAAATATTAAACATAATATATAAAATCATTCACATCAAAGGTGTAGGAGAATCCTGCTTCGAATATTATATTTTATTTGAGTTGTGCTGAAGCGAAAAAAAATTGTACGAAAACAGGATGTGTCTTGACGCAGCTGCTCATCATCCTTTATATACTCAATGTTGGTTCGCGAAACATCGAGAATTATCGACTGATTGCTACCCATTTCCATTGATTGTTTTCTTCGGGAATAGTTCAGATAATTCTAAATTCATGCAGAATGTTCGGAAGACTCGGATATTGTGTAGTTACTGTTGTTTTCGACCCTCGTGACAATAATAGTAATGATATACTGATCTACTCTCAAAATAGCAATATTGTTATTTGGTGATAGTAACCCAAACCCTCATGAGTAAAGAAACGTCGAGACATCCATCAAATGTCAAACTCTCTGAATGAAGAAATTAGCAGATATATGTTAAACAAATTGATTTCTTCAAACTTATGAAATAATATTTAGTATTTATTTTATATAATATTGATGTATAAAAAAATAATTTTTTGACGAAATTCGAGATTGCAATGACTGATTTCATGTTGATACAAATATCGCTTCGATATCACAGAAACTATTTTTTAAGAACACCTAAACATCGTTGAGACTGACATTATGATCCATGTACATTTTTTTGTTTTATAGATAAATACATATGAAATTTTTTTACAACAATAATAACTAATAGATATTAATAATCAAGGTTCTTGTGGGTGTAGAGGAATAATCACTTACAAAGGAAATATTTATATAATTATTTTTTTTTAATTACCAATAAATTCCTATGTAATTTATTTACGTAGTGTAAAATATTGGTAGTATAATCAATGTTAACAGACAATGAGAATTATGGGTATATAAAACATGAAAATTATAGGTAGGTGTATAAAAGATGTGGCTTTAACTTGTACTTGAATTTATTGTAATTATCAATAGTCTTTAATTCTGTGGAGAAGTTATTAAAGTTGAGTATACCACTGCATAGAAAACCGTTTTGAAAATATTTGGTACTAAATTTAAGAATTTTTATATTATTTTTATATCAGCTCGAGTGACATGTTTGTAAATTATTAAGTATTGTTTCATTAAATAATGTATTATCGAATATTTTTTATAAATTATGCTAACTGTATTAACTTTAAATATGTTAAATAAAGTTTCTGTTCTGAATCTTTGAGGTGTCTTCAAAATTATTTTAATAATTAGTCTTTGGATTATTCTTATGGGATTCATTGTAATCGAGTATGACCCTCCCCATCCAATAATACCATATTGCAGCAAGGATTGTACGTTTGCATAATATAGCATTTTAAAATTTTTGATTAACTGTGCATTCAATCAATTATATTATGAAAGGTCCATTCACTCAAGCATTTGTTTAAAAAAAGTCAACGAAATGCTTTGTTATTATCACAAATAAAATATAATCCCGAAGCCCTACTTAGTCTTTCTAGCAATAGTCATCTTTGGTACAATTTTTCTCGAAATATTTCCATGTAAAAATCATATATTTTTTTAGTAAATTGAATAAAAGAAGTTCAAACAGAAAGTTTGGGGGAAAATATATTATTATTTTTGGGTAGGTTGTTAAATACAATGTTTACAAAAAGATAAAAATTCACATTCCGTCTCCTGTATTTCAGCATCCATTTCATTGTCATTAATACAAAAATATTCAAAAAAATATACCTTATGCCCAAAAATTTTAAATAATTTAATAACAGAGCTCATAAAAAGTGACCAAAAATATCCTTTCAGACTTCAGACGTCGACCGTAGCGAAGGGAAAAACTACATTTCAAAATGAAGACTACAACGCACACACGTTCACCAGTTTGAAGACTACAAAGTGTACACTACAATTGTGGTAAAAACTACACGAAGTGAAGTAATGAAGTAATTGTAGTATTAATGAAGTGAAGTAATTGTAGTACTAGTGATTGCGTATTTCCTAAGCTATTGATATTAAGTCATGGTCGCTTCGTCACTTTCGACTCATTATGAGACATCCTTATATGTTCCAAGTCTGAAATCCTTTTCTTTATTTAAAAGGACTATGCTAGAGGTATCTGTAGTCTTTTCTCGTGAACTAGTACACATGTACCGGATAAAAATATCCAATTTTAGGAGAAATAAATGCATTGGAAAAAATAAATAAAACACTCGAGGTATAAGAAAACATTTTTATTTAATAGATGTTTAAATAACTGAACAATCCGATGATAGAAAAAATAAAACATTTTCTTATTAAAGCAAATCAGCGGGACAACTTTATTTAATAAAAGATAATGAATATGCTTTGAAATAATTATAGATAAAACCATATTGACGCAACGGGGTATAAATATATCACGCATCCAATCAAAATTGTATTCATTCGTGTTAAAAAATACTCGGATCACAGATTCACACCAAAAATTTCCACTGAGTATTCGTTTTAAAGTTTCAATACAGAAAAATCTATAACTTCAAAGGTAGAAAAGTTGTGCAGCGAAGTTTACTTGAAGATCTTTCCCTGATTGAATTTCCTTCCCTCCTTGTCAGTGCCAAGCCATGAGAAGTACTGCTCCACTAGTTTCTTGGTGGCATCGCTGGAGAAGTCTAACTTGGTCCACGAGTAAGACTCGTAATCTGTCTGCCAGTCGGGGCACAGGGTGAAGGCCAGCTCTTGTCCCCTCCAGACCCACACTCCGGAGATGGAGTTGTTATTGTCTTCTCCGAAGATACAAACTGAGGCGAAGGCATTCTTGTTCAACTTCTCCAAGCGCTGGTACATACCTGATAAAAAAGATAATTATATATCACTACAGTGGACTTATTTTAACTTAGATGTGTTCATTTTGAGTTCACAAAATTATTCAATCTAATAAAACAGGTCAAACTGCACGATAATTTTATTAATGCTACAGAGATGTGAAGCCTAGACAGCTAGTTCTATGAAAATAGAATCTTGATAGCCGTTAATGACACCATTAAATCATATTATTGTACAAACCTGAGACAAGATTGCAGCTCATGAAGGTCTTAGCGAGTTCATTATTATATTTGTATTCGGCAAACCAGATGGAGTAGTTTTCAGGATCAAATTTCTCAAAGAAATATGGAATCGATACTGCTTCAGATTCGTTGGAGTATACTTTTTTAAAGTCGTCCATAACAAAGGTTCTGAAAAGTTTAAAGGACAATCAAGTTTCATATTTTTTCTATACCTATTGAATCTATCGAAGTGACACAAGCCAAAAGTGAAGATTAACATTTGATAATAATTAAAAAGTAAGAGTTTATAAATATTTTTAAATTTCTATAAAAATTTCACCACATATTTACAAAAGTATAAGAGTGATATAAAAGCAAAATCAGCAATAACAAAAAAAAAATTAAAAATGTTTTGAATATACTGAGATTTTACAGGAAATATAGCTCTATCCCTTCCAAAATCACATTTCCCAATCAATACTAAAAGCAAAGGCAGATATCCACTTCAAATCAACCCCCAAGGATCTGTCATCTGACAAAATGGCCGCTTCGTTCTAAAGCGGGAGTCGATGTCGTTTATGTGATTTAGACTGAAACTTCATAGCAGACAGCAATATCCATTTATGTAAACAGAAAAAGCTGCAATGTGCATTTGGTAGCAAAACCAGCAATTTCCATATTTATAAGTTAAATATTTATTTATACCCACATATAAAAGAAAAACTAGGATGGTAATTGTTTTTAAAAGCTCATTTCCAATAAGATGAAGGTTTCATAAATTCGGGAGAAATTTAGACAGTTTTTTTGTTTTTATCTCAGAAACACCTCGGTGGAATGTTGCTGCCTTTGCTCTTATATCCCTCGTATAATGCAGTTTTTTTTCATCAATCATTGAGAATGCAGTTTTTTTTTTATTCCTTTGTGTTAATTCACAACTGGCACAATTTTCTTAGTAAATTTGTACTGAATGCATCTCCATTTCCAGAAATTGACATTGAATTTGTAATTGAAATTCTGCTTACGATCCAGATTTTGTCAAGGATCTTATGCTACTAAAACTCTCTTGATTATAAGATAGATTACCCCTTTGGCAATAGACTGAAGGGATCCTTGCTTGGGGGCTCAGCAGCGAGGGCTTCTTCACTAGCATCCATGGGTTCTGGTTCAGCCACGGGTTCCTCTTTCTTGGCTTGAGGGGCTTTCTCCTTCTTTTCCTGGAAGATATAACTTATTGTATTAGACTTCCAAATAAACTTTGAACTTTTCTTAAGACTCGCCTCAAAAGATAAATAAACGAATTATCAAGTTTTGTAAATCATTTATAAAACCTGCAATGGCATCGGAATCGTAATTACTGGAGGTTATTTGGTTAATATTTTCGACTATGGGTACCCATCTGTTAACAGCTTCTTGCGCTGATTCACAACGACGCTAATCAGCTTGTAACCATGGCAGGGTGCTAAGTGCTAATGTGTAAAGAAGCATTATTAATATATTTTTTGATAAATTTATTTATTTGATGGTTATTGAAGGTTGATGTTCTTGTAGGTCTAGTTTTTTTTGTCAAACTTATTTATTTCTAATTTATTTACGTATTATCAAATTTAATTATTATTTTTTGTCAGTTAAAAAAAATATTGGTAACTTTCTGAGAAATGTTAAAGATGAAGATCACAAATTGATTCCCTCGGGTGTTTATAAACTAAAATGTAATGACTGTCCCTCTTTTTATATTGGAAAAACGAGTCGTAATTTTGATATTAGGATTAAAGAACATATAAGATGCTTAAATAATTCAAATTTTTCCAAATTTGCCAATGACATTATTGAGAATAATCATAGCTTTGATAAAAATACAGGAGTCAATATTCTTCACATTGATAGTAAAAGTAGAAGTTTAAATAATTTAGAAGCCCTAGAAATTAAGAAATCCATAAATAATAATGAATGTTTTATGAATAACCAAAAAAATCTAACTTACAGTCCTATCTTGAATATATTCCCTTTCATTATCACCTGTTTTTTTCGCACCCCCCACTATTTACCCCCGTTTGGACACTTGACACTGAGGTATAATTGTTCATAATTTGTAAAGTTCATTTAGTATTAAGTATATCCTGACGAAGGAACGTTGTTTCCGAAACCGGTTGGTTAATTCGAAAGAAGGAAATTTTGCTTGCAAATTTCAATTAGAGTTGAATTTTATAAATATTTTGGCGCAAAACCTGGGGAAATTAAAATATTCTTCCATGTAAATTGCGCGAAATATTTGTATGTGTAAATAGCAGAAAAATGTGAAAACGAGGAACGTACAACTGAAGTTTTACCGTATTTATTAGGCTAATACAAAAATCGCGACACTTCTATTAATAAAGTACCTTATGTTGACATATTTGTTCTTCTCACGTGTGAAAAAAATTAATTTTTTTTCAATTTTGTCAAATTTCTAACTAAAATGTGTTGAGTATTGGCTTAAGGGGCTAAAAATTATTACGAATTACCAGAGTTTTCGAATTATAGGGGTTAATTTACCACAAAATTAACATTTTGGGACTTGTCAGTTTTAAAATTTAACGGGGGTCTAAATAATATTGAAAAGCAATACCTTCTTAGGCTTCTGTTGTTGCTGGGGCTTCTGAGCTTCAGGCACCTTCTTGGGGTCGAAAACGATGGCCGTCTCGCACAACTTCACACCGTCACCTAGCACAGCACGGAATTGAGGCTGGTTCAGGAGAGTGACGAACCAACGATTCACATTGGTGAATGGCTGCCTCACTGATGGTTCGAGAACATTCTATAAAAACGAAATGCTTAATACACATTGCATCGTAATTACTAAAGATAAGTAAAGAC
Organism: Agrypnia vestita; assembly: GCA_016648135.1. Classification (NCBI taxonomy): domain Eukaryota; kingdom Metazoa; phylum Arthropoda; class Insecta; order Trichoptera; family Phryganeidae; genus Agrypnia; species Agrypnia vestita. The sequence continues at coordinate 257,410 of JADDOH010024459.1, forward strand.
ACAAGCTACTGGTAGAGTGCCACCACGATAACTTGGCGTGCGAAGGAGGGCGCCCCTGTTGCGAAACAGAAGTTACCAGGTCGTAAATTTATTACACAATACATAATGTACTGAATGTCCGGTGACCAGTGTCAGAACCTTCAATATAAATTTGATCGGATAACAGCGCGCTCCGCGGCGGCCGCTCTATCTGTCAAACTGTCAGACGGTAATATCGGTCCATTATTTGCTTTTTCAGCTTTGCAAAACTTTAATACTTCATTGGCAATTGTTCTTGCACCACCCCGAACTGTTTTGGTTGTTTTGGACATAACAATTCAGTGTATATTGGTAATCAAGATGTCACAGCTCCTGAGCAAATACAAAATTGTACTGAATTATAGGGCGAGGGGTTACCGCCGGGTGCGGGCGGGGCGGGTTTTAGTTCCAATCCTGCTGCACGCCAAGTTATGTTGGGCAGGCAATATTGATTAGTGGCGAGGATATCAGAGATAATGGGACATTAATTGACTTTTGTTATTTATATTCGATACTTTCAATATTACTCTCAAAACGAGTATCATCGACAAAGCTAAATCCACTTAACAGCTGTACATTTCTTGCTCTCATGTGCAGGATAACGTTACAAGCATATTCAGATCAAAACATCAGTTGTGCAAGTAAACATCAAATAAATATATAAATTGTAAAAGATTAATGTCTTGTCATCAACCATACACATTATTTTATACTACATTTTTCGTAGATTACTTTTAGCTATTCAATTTGACAATACTTTCAGCAAGGTTCGAGGATATATATGACAATATTTGTGGCTTGATTTTTATTTTTGATATATATCCAAAAAAACTTTTTGCAGTCGTTAATAGATGGCACTAGTTGTATTTTATAAAATGCTAAAGTGCTTTTTTTTTATATCTGCGGTCGTTACTAGATGGCCCTGCCATCTGTTGACTTTTTGGGGTATTATTTTATACAATAAATCAGAATTGGGTAAAATCCATAGATATATGTATACTGGAGTATACATATATGATAAAATCATTGTGGTCAGCTCTAATAGTTCAATATTTATCTGTTTATCCATCGCAAGAAACCGAAATGTCCGCCCGCTGAACGTCAAAAAACGTTGTCAATTTGCATATTTTTAAGTAAAGGCAAAGAACATGTTCATAAAGTAATAAATTGATTCAATATTTAAATAAAAAGAGAATAAAGTAAAGAAACATAGACTTTTAAACTATAAAAAACTGTTTCTCTAAATAAACATTTCTTGACATTCATTGTTTTTCCCGACGAGTCTTCATGTGATCTCTTAAACAGACTGATTATTAAAAGATAAGGACTTAAATTTTAAAGTAAATGACTATTAAAGATACTTTTTTTGAAATTTTGCAGATTAGATTGTGATTGAATATGAAATAAAAGTTTGAGTTGTCTCATATAATCCATTTTTTATTTCACACAAAGAAACCCATAATACTACATTAGAAAGAGAAACTTTTATAATTTATATATAATAATTGCATATATCAGCTTTTTTCAGTATGCAATTCATTTATTTTATAAATAATAATTCATGTACAAAATAAAAAAATTAATTTCCTAATTATTTTGAGTTTGTATAAATCGACATACGCAAAAAAGAAGAAAAACAGTTTGGATATACATATATCCAATTTTTGATATACATCCAAAAGTCCGATTTTTTAGTACAAAAATCGGATTTTTTCGACCCGGATTTTCAGACAAGAATCGCAAATAAAATACTTTAATCACTGTTAAAGCTTGCGCCTTACTACAAATCAAAACTTTTTCTATAGATATACAGCAAAAATTATGAAACAAAAATTAAAAATTTATATATATCCATTGCAAAAAAAGTTTTGTTTATTAACCAATTAATTGGGATTTTATTATACAAGAAAAAATACCTTAACTGCATTATAAATGTGTAGTAAACAAAGAGAGGGTAGTATCAAACAAAATGTGTAGTAAACAAAATAAACAAAAATCCCATCACCTAAAGGGGTTTAGTTCATCTCTGTACAATTTTATACATCTAACTTCTTTATAACCTTCAACTAACTAACCTGGTAGACGTGCAGTAGTGTACAGAACACGCTGATGTCAGCCAGAGAGATTCTCTCACCGACGAGGAAAGTACGAGTCAAGAGGTGCTTGTTCAGGTACGTCAAGGCAGTCTTGATGTCTTCCTTGGCCCTTTCCACAGTCTGAGAATGAGAAAATATTATTTCATAAACCTATTTACAACCGACATAATTAAAGGTTTCCTCTCCATTATCCGGGGCGGTGAGAGAGAAAGAGACGGAATGTCTGCAAAAAAATATATTGAATTTACAATTTGACATGTCAGCCCTCTTAGCAAAATAAACACTGAGCAAACCCATATAATAATTTGCTAACACATTGACGGTCCCTATGTATATTGTCGAATCTGCAAAAATTTGATTTTTATTATTATTATCTTAAACCATTCGGGTTCATTTCATTGGGAAGAGTTTTAGCATTAAAACACCACACTTGCCAGATGGGTTGGTGAGTTTTGAAACCAGCCGCTCTTAACATAGGGAACAGACGCTGTTGTTTATAGCCGCTTTATTTAAAAAAAAACTGCCATTTTAACAAAAATCAATATTTTCTGCAATAACTTCTTTTCATACCAGCGTAAATCATTGTAAAGCATAATAAAAGAATCTTTGTATGACATATTTAAATATGGGATGAACCCAGAATTTACATTTCACTTTTTTGCGATGGCGAACGTAATATGATAACAGAGCTGCTATATTCACAATGTCCATTTCGAAACCAATTATTTTTCTTGCCGCAACTTGTCGCGCTTAAAAATTTGCATTAGTGGGTTATGACATTTAATCGCAACAGTAACTTAATAATTTTCTTTCAAATATAACACAATTTTCGATGAAACAATGTATATGCCAAAGTAAATGAAATTCAATGCCAGCAGCACTATTTGTATGTTCCTGCTCAAAGAAAGCTCCTACATGCTGTGTGACAATACCTGCTTGTTGTACTGCATGATGCCCAGCAGAGGGAATACCCAGGCGCACGAGGCGGGCAGGACTTCGCCATCGGCCCAGCCCAACCACTGCAGGACTTGGGAGCTGCTGACCGCATCAGTGCCACGCAGCGCTGCATTGCTCACTGTTAATATTTCAAAAATATCAACATCCATTGGGTGAAACATTTGGGTTTGATTCTGTACTTTTTAAACCTCAAAATCTAACCTGAACAAATCATATTGCATTCAATATTACTGTCTGATGAGAAAAATCCAGGACAACACAAACATGAAATTAAATAACTGCCCTTTTAAATTGTACAATTTTTGTGTTTTATAGAGATATTATGTTCCTATCAATGTTTAAAAAAGTTACAAAAATTGATACAAAATGAGAAAGGTAAACATAATAAGAATTTTTTTTAAATAAAATTGTTAATCTTTAAACTTGTTTTATTGATTTTAAAGAAATCTTTATTCTAAGTAAAACTATATAGCTAATAAATTAATATAGTTAGTGAATGTTAAGATGTTCAAGAAATATATTTGTGTGGGAAAATTGAAGTGAATACAAGTTTTGGCAAGTTGAAAACATTTAATAATAATGGACACATTATCCCAAGTGTGTGTTATAGGTAAGTGTAAAAAGCAAAAGATTTGTTGGAAGGGGAATGTGTGGCAATCTATCCTCTCCGCTTATCCCTAAGAAAGTATAACATAGTGTGTACAAAATAATCTGATGAGATGAGTATTTATCTAAACATCGTGCGTAATCAGAGGAAAAATCAATGTGATAAATTTAGCTAAAAACCAATAAATCAATGGTTACCGCATTACAGATCGCCACTCAACAATATTTTTGATTCTTATTTCATAAACTATTAAAACTTAAAACCCTAAATAAATTTGACAGTTCACAACAAGCAATGGAAAACTTTAAAAAATCAATTTAGTATTTAATGCGCAAAGAACAACTTACCATAATAAGCAATAGCATTGCTCTCCGTTAATAGAACTTTACCATCGGCGGACTCGAAGGCAGGAACCTGAAATAAAACGTATGACACATTTATCATCCAGATGTCAAAATAAATAACCTTAAAAAAGCAGCCGGCGAAAATTGCGCAATAAGCACTACGTTAAATAGTAATAATTGTTTAATACAGACCTTTCCAGTGGGGAATTTTTTCAGGAAAGCTTCAGTCTTGTTTGTCTCTCCGAAGACGAAATCCGGCTGGACTTTAATGTTGGCTCCGGCATATTGTGCAGCGATCAGTGCCTTGAAAGCACGGAAATTTTCCGGGTACGTGTATAAAGTCTGAAAAAATAATGCAAGTTTTACGTAGCTAAAAATACAATGTTCAAATTCTTTTCAAAAAAATAAGATCTAACAAACTGATTAAATGGATAAATAGAAAATAAAAATTGAAAATCACTCACCCCAGCCGCCATTATCGGATTTTTACGTGGAAGAGAGATAGAAACGTCAAAAACTATACCATATTTAAAAAATCCGTGTTTAGACTGTTTAGCAATGAATATTCATGTTTTGAATAGCTAGGTTCTTATTTAAATTCATATTTGTCATTTTGGTGAGGAGAGTAATGCGAGTAGGTTTTTGGTCAAAAATGCTTAAAAAGACGACATTTTATTTTCCTTTAGGACACATATCCAATTACAAAATGCGAAATGCAAAACTTCATAATTTGCTCTAAATCATATTTGAATAAAAAAACTGTTAACTATTCAAAAACTATGCAAATGCAATCTTCTTTATCGTGGTTTATGTGTTATTGGTTATATCAAGTATTCGGCCATATTCCGAAATAAGCAATATTGCTATTTCTGTATCTTGATAGTTATTTTTATACGTTGTAATACCGCCAACGTGAAGTTTTACGTTTGACAGGTTATAAATTAATGAATTCGATCGATTAGAAAGCTTATTATTCACAATTGTGAATAACTTAAGGTTTTTGTGCGTTTTAGAGCTTTTTGATTTGAATTCATTAATTTCAAACCTGTCAAACTTAAAACATCAAAATTGGAGGCATTACAAAGTTATACAATAACTGTCAAGATACAGAAATAGCAAAATTGCCTATTTCAGAATACGGCCAATTATGCTTTACCTGACACTGCCAAGTTTTTCGCTGACACCATTTGTTTCTATTGACAAATTTTATTTCAAATTTTAATCAAATTTAAGTGTGTTTAAATTTTTAAATTTAATAAGAGATTTTTAATTATTAATTAATTAGATTATTTAATACTTTAAAATTATCATTTTATTTTTATATTTGCATAACAGATTTCTTCAATTACTATGCAAGTTATGACGTGGAGTGAGTACCTATATGGTGACAATCTTCTATTTGATGCTTTCAATGCTATCATTAAATACCTACATCGATATGATCGCTCAATTCATTTAAGAGTTTAACACTACGCGTTACACATAATTCCTTCATTTATTTTATTTGGCACAGAATATTCAATCGATAACTCTGCGCAAATCGGTTTGCATATAATCAATAATTTAAAAAAGGTTTTGTTAAGAGAAAACAACACAAAATGTTTTCTGGAATTAATAGGAAAAAATTATGTTATACTCGGGGGAAGGGGGAGTCAAATCAAAAGCCACGTTAGGGCTACATGGGGGGAGAGAGGTGTTTAAAATAGAACCACGCAGTTAATGGATGCTCCCTAAATAATGTAGCATAAAGATGATCATACTTAGAAACGCCAGTTCAAGTTCAATTTGATTTTTGAAAAAGGAAAATATACAAATAAAATCAAACATTCTACCACTGTCATATCGGAGTGACATTTTTATTATAATTAATATATTTTTCTTGCCCTTTTTATAATAGAACTTTATGTCAGCGCATCAACAAAAACGTGTTTGACCAACACCACCTAGACACAGTGGTGTTGGTTTGGCTCACTAATGATGCATCAATCATGTGCTTGACATCCTTTGGAGGTAATTCGTATTTGACGGTTTAGGCAAGATTTGTAATTTATTTTCGTGTAATTAGAGCAGGCCTAAAAGACGACTGTATTAAATATATCGCCACTTTTCAAATAAATGAAAGGAGATAGCAAGATTAAGTCAAATATTTTTGCGAGATAATCTAATTCACAAATAACAAACTTACTATCATGCCGTATTCATAAAGAGATGAATTGTCTCATTCTTGTATCTTCATCCTGACACATTCACACGTCTTCTCATACACAATTATCGATTATTGAGGTTTGTAACGAAACCATCTTCAGGTAAATGGTTAATCTAGTTGTGTCTGATATTTCGCGAACGTTCTTTGGCATCAATAACTCTAGTTGTTTACCTTTCTTACCGTTGTCTCATTATTTTTTAATTTTAAAAATATTTTTCTACCATATAGCAGTAATGGATCTAATGAACTCATAAATTTGAGAGCTAAAATAGTGAAAAAGAAATTCGTGCATATACTCATGCGCACGCGGTAGACGTTATACTATAAAACTAAAATAAAACAAAATTATATACTAATGACACTCAAAGTATTGAGTTGTAAAAATTTACACTGATCATTGTCGATTATTTTATTAAGTTTCATGAAAAGAATTAAAACTCATACTTATAGAAACGTAACCTCGAATATTTAAAATAATTTGGGCAACCAAAAATTTTCTTTAAAAACGATCAGAGCATTCGTGAACTCGCGTGTAAACAAAATCTGACAGCCGACAAGAATTCAATATGGCTTCCTTTTCAAAAAACGTGTGCATTTTCAAAAAAAGTTAAAGAACTACCTACTTTCATGTTTTATCGATTTTCGGTCTAAAACGGTTCCGTATACAAAAGTTTCGAAACTTTACAACTTTGACAGCCGCATTGAATGTCGACTGAATGCATGTGTTTTTTGTTTTGTAAACAAATATCTGACAATTACGTTTTTGCAATAAATAATTTCTCGAATATCACTTTTAATCGTTTTTGGTACTGTGACAAACAAAAACATCGACAATAATATGAAATTCAGAAATTCATACGAGAAGCCCCTTTTGGCATTTCGATTACAGAGCTAAAATTGTAATTCATTAAACAGTTCTAATTTTCATTACAATAACCAATCATTCGTCAACTTTTGAATTGAGCATTTTTATGATTGGTACTTGATTTAAGATGGTCGACAATACATAATTAATTTATATTATTGGAACACTAATTTCAAGTGAATAAATTTTTGACAGTTTAACGGATGCGCGCGCATTTAGTTGCATAGGTACTAAAATTTCACATTAACAGCTAACTTCATGTCTCGCATTTCCGCTACATGCTGCGCAGTAGCGGAAATGCGAGTACGCAACTTCCATTACAATAAAAATTTATCCTAAGTGCACCAAAAGAAGCATAACTTCAAAAAATAATTTTGCGAATTTCAAATTTTGGATTATTTATTTAATGGCACCTACCGATATAATATTTTTTCGACGTTAGTATGTTCACTTTAGCTTTCTATTTGGTCTCAATTCCGGGGCCACATAGCTTGCTATCTCCTTTTTCTTATGCTACTGCCAATGCAAAAGAAAGAGATAAAACTCATACTTCTGATAACAGGTTTTGATATGGCCAGTGCTATTTCAATGTTCATCGCTGCGAATGAATTTACTTTTAGTAATTTGTATGATTTTCTCCTCATTTTAAAGGTTGATTCGTTATATTGACGAAAATTATCTGAGGATTTATTAAAAGTGTAGTGTATCAATATTAGGAATACGCTATTGTTTTAATTTTGTTAAGCAATAAACTCAGATCAACATATTTTATCGATTACTTTGAGTGCACCCAGTTGTATTTCGGCGAAGACCCATAAAATTATTTTGACATTCATGATCTAAATTAGTGTTTGCCCCAGGTGATATTTCGAAAGCCCGCATTGAAAAATAAAACATGGTAAATATGTTTTTTTAGCATACCACTGAATTAAATGTGTTTTATAAGGCGTTTAAATATAAAAACTTTGCAAAAATTTGAAGTTTGCGGCCCATCTGGGCCATGTAAATATGATTGTTGCTGCCAGGGTGCTTGTCTATTTTAAAATTGGCTACAAGCGTGCAGTAATAATCAGTTTCACTCAAAAAATATTCCTTTATTACATTAGTAATTCATTAGTGACGATGATTCCAACTTTATTTTTCAGGGCAATGAGACATCAATTCCTATGGAGTTATGCTCCAATTGTACGTATTCACTATTTTTATAATTAATACAATATATTATAAGATTAAATGTTTTATTTTGTCTTCTGTTCATTTGATTATCTCCTATGACATTCAAGGTCTCAGACATCTTTCTGAAAACAGAATGTAAATTAGGGCAGACCCTGCCTTTTCTAACATAATACAATACTTACCTACTTGGTAAAGACTTCATCAAATGCTCGTTTTTCCCCTTTTTAGACATCTTTCATGACTTACTAATGCACAATGCTGCATCTGCTATAATCAATTTTGCATTAGATCTTTTTTGGTGATTAATAAACCGCCTTTTTCCATATTCCCATTATTGTACTAGAAACATTCTTAATCCACATACATTTTTGATGTTGGCTAACCAGCCCCCTGTTATTAATGACTTATAATATAATCATGTGTTTTTATATATATTTTCCCTGAAAAACAAATGTGATTCGATTCTTTGTCATTTGTTTTTCAGCAAGACTGAATTGCATTGATTTGAAAGCGGAGAACTGTAAGTGGCAGTGACTGCTCAAATTAAATATACATGAATGTTAGTTGTGTACGGCGGTTGGTTAAGGAAATACCATGTTTTTAATTCACCATGAAGATAAATAAAATTTTACGGTTATTGATTTTTCTTAAATGTAATATTTCTCAACTTCCGTTGTGTACAACTGTAAAACTAAGCAAACAGCATCACTCGGTAATAAAATTTGGTCTTTATGTTAGCGATGAATTAAAAAATCTTGTTCTGGTAATTAATTGAAGAAAGATAGTAAATTGATAATTTTGAATGGTGAAGATAAAAATATGGTGTGTTCTTCTGATGCGGCCTTAGATTGCATATTGATGCATCTCAATATTAGCTGTTTCACCTAACCCACTTCCCGTGTGCCAATGTACATAATATTTAATGTTTCAGTAGATACCACACACTATTGTGAATAATTTGACAAATGTTATTATGTACATAAATGTCCAATATTATATAATTTGTGTAGTGTCACTGTATCCATAGTAGACGATAGATGGTTTGCTTATTTCAAGGACAAATAGCCCTACATGAAAACATACAAACTTGCACTCGTAATAGTAAATATACCGTAAGAAAATGCTTAGTAAAAATGTATCGTCTGAAATGTGGTTATTTTAAGATTTTAATTATGAAGGGCTAGAATATTGAGTCCCTTTACCGAACAGATTTTAGGTATTACATGTACTCATATGCTGCAGTAGAACACATTTTTATGACAGTAGTTAATTATTAAATAAATGCTTAGCCAAAACAATGGTTTACTGCCATTTTTCTATATAGGACAGACAACAGCTTTGTAATAGGTAGATTTAAGGTTGGCTATTTGATAGATTATTTAAAATTCATTATTACGCGTACAACATTATAACTACGTCCAATGTAATGTCAAGTCTGGTTTTTCTAGCATGCATTTAAGATATTTGATTTTAGCAGTGTTTACCCATTAAGTTATCTTTGGTTCAAGTAGCTTTGTGAGCAAACATGGATTGTCATCCAAATATGATTTTGGCCTCCTCGAGCCATCTTACATAAACTCACTTGAACTATTTATAACTATACACAAACACAGGTAATTTATTCACGGTGTATGTCATCATTGTATTCGCTGGATCAAAAGCATATTATTCTTGCCAATTTTTTGAAAATATGTTTCTCTTGTTGATTCTAGCCTGTCTCAGTCAGTTATCTCATATTTGATTTAAAGAAACACCCTCTCTGTCATTTAGATTATTGATTTTCTCTGTATGTAAAAAAAATGACACAGATTTGGCATCTACATACACATGTCAATATTATTTTTAACTACATATATTGTCAACAACTCCTCATGGCCAAGTAGAGAATTTCAAGCAGGGTAATTTTTAGTTTTAAAAATCAAATTACAATAACAATATTTTTCTTAACTAGATAATTTTCTTTAGAATATCAAATTTTATTATTTTCGCCTGCATTATGTATGTTGTAAACGCGAGATTTTTTATAACCGGTTCAGTCCATCTCTGTTATTATAATTACTCCCAACTTTTCATTGTCAAATAAATTTTTAAAAATATTTATAGAAAATTACATAATCGCGCAAAAATAATCCTCAAAATGTTTTAAAGGTCAGCATTTCTAAGTATTCTCTACATGAAGATTTCTTTAGCATAATTTGGAATAAAGAGTACTTTTATATTTATCGACAAATACTTTTGTAACATCGTCTTTTAAGTTTTATTTACGAGAGAAAATTAAATTAATTTAAAATAAGATTAATTTTGATATATTATTTAGATATATTTAATGTGTATTTATTAGTATTTCAGATGATTTTTACTTTAATTGGAGTTTTTTTTAATACATTTTTCAAACACTACAATATATTCTTGGTTATGGAAAGTAGAAACTAGAATTGAGTTGTTCTTTTTGAAGTATTGGGTTTATGGATTTTTGTGTTTAGCGGATAGTTTGTGAATGTTTCAATTCTTTATTAAGATTATTTACTTAGAGCACAGTAATTATTTTATGGTTGAGTATTCACTATGAATGAACACATTACATAATATAAATTGTCAATTATCATTGTTTTGAAACATTGCGGCATTATCATAAATGACAACATTTGAAATCTTTACTCAAAGTGATAAACCGCACATGTGACCAAATGACACATATTCTTGGACCGGTACATAGAAATCTTTGTACTGAGGAATGTTTATTCATTTAGTATTTTTTTCTTTTGGGTTCAAATTTCAAAAATTATGTTATTTTACATAAATTATTTAGTATTCACGAAATAGCTTACAATAAATGAATACATTATTTTCCTCAATCAAATTTATGTATCCTTTGAATTGATGTTTTTTGAAATAACGAAAGTACACATGAATTATTTTAAATATTGTGTGTTTGTGTTTCAACAATATTTCCGTTATTAAAACATACAAACAGTACTCATTTTACATAAACAACAACAATTTTACAAATAAATAATCACAGAGCACATTTGCAAGATGCTTAAGGGGTTTCCTAGAAACCTATTAGAATATAAGTGAACTCTAGTGATGTGTCATTATCCATGTCATCAACACAGCATCACTCTGTATGTCATCATTGTTGAGGTCAGACCCATAAACTTGCTTTATAATGCACGGTTGTCACAATTAAACATCAGCAAGCGTAATTAATGTTGTCTGGAGTGAATCGGGATTGGTTTTTGAAATATCCTACAGTCTCGGCTCTGGATATTCTAATTATTGCTTTAAACTAGATTCAGAGTGAAGTGTAGCATAACATAGATGGAAGATCATTTCACTTAAATTATCCTAACTAGGATTACAAAGATATGCTAAGATTTTTCAAACATAATCAAGATTCACTCCTTAATCTAGATTTCCAAGGCTTAGGGGTTTGCTCATGAGATGTGCATGTCAATATCATATAGCGATATATTAAACATTATCTCTAGGTATGAAGGCAATAGGCTACCGTGTTGGTTGTGAAGAAATATGAATTCTCATAATGCACATTTTAACAATGTTCGTGGTAAAGGTGTATGAATAATTAATTAATATTTTTGTTTAGACATTTTCACTCCTGCAGGAAGAGACAGGAAATTTATCAACTTGTAAAACATGTGCTTTTTTTTGTTTCAACGATGAAATATATTTTGGAGTGGAATGGATTTTGGAATCATACAATTTGATTATTAAAGTTTAACTATATCGGAATAGTTAAATTGATTATATAATAATTTAATTAACAGGATTGCGTTAAACTTTACGTTATTTTGAAGAACATTACTCAGATTTTGATCTTAATTTATTTTTAAAGTTTTTGGTTTTTAAAATTGCCCATTTACTTCCATTAACCATATCGGGCTTTATGAACTTAGCCTATTTAAGGAAAGCAGACTGAATACACTCTAGTTTAACCCCTATAATGCCGAAGAGCACCGTGACGCTCGTAGGTAGGTGTGCGAAAAATGCCAGCGTCGCAGTAGCGCTCATTTTGACAGTTCACTTTTGGAGCGCGTCGATGACGAACGTGTTCCCACGTTCATATTTTTATTCATTAAATTGCGTTCTAACTTTCTTCAATCACACTTTTTTCTATAAACACCATTATATTTATATAAATTATCTATGAAAATGCACTTTTTTACTGGCATTTTTAACATATTTTGACAAAATATTTACGGCACTAAAAGGGTTAAGATGAAAAATACTCATGTTTTGGAAAATTACATTTAATTTTTATAATATGTTACGTTACATATAATTTGTTGTATAATGATTTAGGTTAATAACATTTTATTACTCTTTATTCTTCGAATATTTGCACATATTTTTATGTAATCTGTTAATTGGGTCTATGCAAAAGTAATGCTGCAATAGATGACTATTTCTGCGGGATAACTGCAATCTGCAGTTGTAAAAATTTATTGCCATTTATTAACGCCACGAATAAACAGCATGAATGAGGAATTTATATGGTTGTACAGGTACACACACACGGAAATAACCCCGGCAATACAATTTCTGAAAGAATTAAAAAAAATCAAATATTGATATAAAATTTCTCTTCAAAAGATGTTAATTAATTTTGTCCACTTCAAAAACATGTTATTGTACTCGCCTATATTCCATAGAATGACACCAAGATTCCTTGACTAAATTAAACAGTCTACAATCACCTCTTCATTATTCATGATGTTGAATAAAACATCAAAGACGTAACATCATACAAGAATTTTGTGCCGACACCATTGTCAAATAGATCCATTAATATTTCATGAAAAATACAAAGGATAATTATTTGTGAATAGAAAAATAAAATAGGAATTGCGGTATACATATACGATAAAAGATGCAGGTTTTTCTTAAAATTCTTAAGAGTCATAATATTCCATATCTTTGAATATCTCACACAAGGCAGATCATATCTAAGTGTGTCAATGTTATCCACTTTTACAAACTACATAGCCAACTGGTTGACTGTCCAAGGATGTAAATATACATCAAAATATTCTTTCCCTTAGCTTGGTTTTATATAATATTTATGTATTTTTTAAGTTATTCTTTTTTTTTGTAAATTTTCAGGATTATTTTATTTTTTCAATAGTATTTGGCCTTGACGTGAATAAAAATAGTTTTTCTGGGCAGCCGACTGGCTAATAACGTCTAAAGTACATATTACACTTTTTTTATAAATAAATTGGAAAGATACAATATCTCTTCTGCTACTAAAGTCAAAGGTGTGTGAATATTTTAAAAACTATGATTCTCTTTCTACAATTATATTTGAAACAATTTTTCGTATATGAGTAGTGTTTAAGCACAAGGATAATACTAGAGAAAAAACTTTTTAGAATGGTGACTTTTCTATTTTCACTGTGAATTATTTTTATATCCCGTTTGTTTGTGGAGTCTCTTTCAAATACAAATGCAGCGTTCAAGTTTCTTCATTAATTTGAGATTGAGATGATGTTATTTATGGTAATGCGATAACAATTAGCATTAATCCTTGCACATTTGATTACATCATCCACATTGATAGTTAAGAATCGTTGAATAAAATACTTGACAGATTTTTTTTTAGAATTTTAATATTCCATACAAGTTACTGTAGTAATAATTCATTACATCATCCACATTGATAGTTAAGAATCGTTGAATAAAATAAATCTCATAGCTAGTAGCAAAAACTTCAGGAGAGTCTTTTTATTAAATTAAATTTTGAATAGAAAATATTCCTCACACTTTGAGTGAAATGTTAACGCTTGCGGAGATAAGAGACATGAAAGATTACATTTTTTTAAAAATATTTCTGACTTATTCGCTGTAAAACACAGCACTGCATTCATAGTAACTTATATGGAATTTAAAATTGATTAGCTTTGATACAAGTCAAATAAAATAATTGAAATCTTGCATAAATTTGAAAAATATATATTTTTTAAAGGTTTTTATCATTTTATTTGGATTGTATTAAAGCGAATTAATTTTAATATTCCATATAAGTTACTGTAGTAATAATCCAATGTTTTATAGAAAATAAATCAGAAATATTGGGAAAAATGCACTTGACTTCGATGTCGCTTATCTCCGCAACTGTCAACATTTCACTCAAAGTGTAAAGAATATATTCTATTCAAAATTGAACAAAGAAAATTTCTCTGAAGTTTTTGCTACTAGCTATTAGAAACCCATATTTGATACTGCTTGAAAAGGGTACCAACATTTAATAGAATTCTGAATATTCTCGAGGTTTAGTTTTGATGTTGAAAATCGATTTGATTTTTTATATAAAAAGTAATATTTTACCTATATGAGACTTTTTTATGGGCTTTAATTAAATTTGTCAGTAAAATAGTCCAGAAATGATAATATCAATGTTTACCAGTCGACGCGGACGAGATACGGCGTCTGGGCAAGAGGTTCAAGAAGCTGGACCTCGACAACTCGGGCGCCCTGTCCATCGATGAGTTCATGTCGCTGCCGGAGCTGCAGCAGAACCCGCTTGTGCAGCGCGTCATCGATATATTTGACGCTGACGGCAACGGGGAGGTGGACTTCAAGGAGTTCATCCAGGGCGTCTCCCAGTTCAGCGTCAAGGGAGACAAGCTGTCCAAGCTGAGGTTCGCGTTTCGGATCTACGACATGGACAACGACGGATATATCTCTAACGGTGAACTATTTCAGGTATGCATTTTTTTTTATTATCTTTGGTTCATTTTTGTATTTTTAGAAATTCGGTCTAGAAGACCGTTCTGCGTATCGTATGAAATAAGTAAATTTTTGTTCTATATATATTTTTATTTTTTAGCGCACAGATTATTAACCCGATTATGACCCTAATGGAAGCTTCTAATATGAAATTAAATTACTTATTAAAAATATTTTATAACAATTAGAAAAACTTTTTACTGTTCAGAAATTAAAAACACTAGAAAATACGATCAACTATCCTAATATCAAAATAGGTTGGAATCACAGCAACAACACTGATGATGACTAGCTGTTAATGAGGCCCGGGCGCCTGAGTGTGACATGTTAATCAAGGCTCAGGTTACACGCAAGGGTCGTTATTAATTATTATTATATCCCCTAATTTTTCACGTGTTTACGGCTAGTATTACACATTTCATGGGAAATAACATTTTTGACATATTAAATTTTTGTATGTAAATTTTTGAATTCTTAAAAAACTCGAGTAAGTAAATTTCACTTAAGTGTTAAAGTCCATGACTGCATTAACAAAGGGCATCATCCATCCCTTGGTATCACTTTTGTGGTCTAGTCTGCCGGGTCCTACCTGTTGCATTACAATCTGTCATTTACATTATCATCTTTACCTTGATCCTGCAGTAAGAGGGCTTTGTGTGTGTTACGGAACTCTTCTACTCTCACTATGTATACGGCCCACTGCAGCCTCTTTGCTTAAATTATTATTATTTTGGCAATATTTTGTGGTTGAATTTAAAGGATTAAATAATATAACCTTCACACTTAAAATTTAAAGATGAAATAATTGCTAGTTGTAGGAATAAATTCACGGTAATATGATTTACAAATTCTTTTTTTATAATCAGATTTGTGATTGAATTTGAATATCCTGTGATCTTTCATGGGATATATTTACAGCTTATAAAATTATGAGGTACAAGATCACTACGCAAGTGGTTTCAATATAGGATAATATGTTATTATTATAATCATTTCAATAAGTACGGTATTTCTCTTAAGGTATTTTTTTCGTAACTAATAAAATGTTCTCAGGTTTTCACGGCTGTTCAGAATCTTCTGTGTGTAGTTTTTTGGAATATTCTGCCGTGTATATCTGACCTCTCTGGCCGATGTTTTGGACCCTGCAATGGAATGCTAAACGTCGGACGGAGAAGTCAGATATACGGTACATACACGACAGAATATCCCAGAAAACTACACATAGATGTTTTCATAAATTTTAATTTTCTCCAAATAATATAGTGGGTTCGCATTGTATTATTACCTGTTTATTATTTTAAAACATTTCAATGTGTCCACATTCAAAAATGCCTTAATACTACCACCTTTGATTGGTAATCAAATAAACACGTAGCTCATTCTCACTTTTAGTCAAAAACCTTATGACCCCCAGAATCATCCATTATCACCCACCCTTAAAATCATAATACTGCCCATATTCATTTTTTGACGTTGATGTGTATAATTGATTTTTCGGTTTGCTCAATGATTTTTCTCCAACCAGCTAGTTAATTTGTAAATGTCAGTGATCAATTGAATATTATATTTTAACACTTTGGTTAAAGGCTTCGGTCACTCACCCATCACTGCCTTTTGAAAGGCATTGTAAGCATGGTTTCCATGAATTATGCATTTGTTAGAAATTTTACAACTTTGCATTACACAATTTTACGTTTTACAAAATTATACACTTTTTTCGTGCATCATTTTGAGTTCACATGCAACCCACCATTAGTGCTGTTGCAATTAGTGTAGGTGTAGGATGTATATTTTAAAACTTCAATTTTTTAAATGCCAGTGTAGATTCACATTCGTCTGATTTTAACCAGCTGTTCTCATTGCATTTGACAATAGTAGTTTTTACAGATTTTAAATTGAGTGTTCTACACGTTTCAAGGTAACTTACTTTACGGGACCTAAATCTTGAAAATTTCATAATTTACAATGATGAATGTGAAATGATGAGTTTTAAAAAAAAAGAAGAGAAATTAAATGCTGTATATCAATAATTGACATATGTACTTGAAAAAAAATTTTTTTGTTCAACAGCTTGTTTCAATATTGGTTTAAGTAACATGGAATTAAACTATAGCATCAGGTATCTGATATAATCCATAGATATCTGAAAGTACAATGCTTTATGGGAATACAATGCTATATGGTCACAGCGTAATGCACAATATAAATTATGATAAAAAATATATTAATATTTCACTGATGAAAAATATTTTAACTTTATTAATAAAATTTGCCCATTTTACAGGGTGTCTTATAGCTAGTAACAAAAACTTTACAGATGGATTTCTGCCTTGATATTGAGTCAAAAATGTTCAAGCAACCGTGACCTAATATCAATAGTTATTGAGATATGCAATATCTAAGTTTGCATTTTTTTTTCAATATTTCTGACTTATTTTTTTCAATAAGTTTTGCTACTAGCCATGAGACACCCTGTATGCACGGTAGTTTTTCTGCATTTACTACACTGTATTGCTATACTTTAAATTAAAGATTTTATATTTTTAAAGTTGGTCTACTATCCTTAGACCACTAGGATTACTTAGAATTAAATGTATAGGTTGACCACCGATATTTAACTCTCCTCCTGACTAGTCTAAATTTTGCATGCGTTACTCTTTAGGGCCTGTGCAAAACAAAGACCCTCCTCTACCCCCACTTCCCAACCAAATATTTTAAATTAAACCTGAACATTAAAATAAGTCAAATGAGATTTAATTTTTATGCCATTTTGTAAATTAATCACTTTTTTTTTTATATACATACTTGTATTCGGTCAATTTCAACTTACGTTCGTCATACTGTACATATTTTAATTATATATTTTTGAAATTGCACAATAATATTATTATATTTTTTTTAAATTACGCCGTTTGCATTTTGTTCAAAGTGGGTGGCAATAATTAAACAAACTAAGCCACATAACAAGGTCTGATAATGTTTGTTATTTCTTATATTATGGTTAGGTTATAAACATTTAAAATATGCCCCATTGTTTTATAACTGCCATTGTTTGAAACACTTGGAAAATTGGTTATACGCTGTTATTTTTATGGTTGGCGTGAAATAATCTGGTAATTTCAACAATTTTAAATAGTACAGTAAAACCTCGTTAATTCGAAATTCAAGGGACCCAAAAAAACATTTCAAAACATGCGGAATCCCATTATTTCGAAATTCAAGACACTGAAATTTTTTTTATTGCGATACGATTGCGAAATTCGCCAAAAATAATAAAATTCATGAAAAATCACTAATTTGGTGAAAAAGTCTACATTTTTCAAGAAATCATTTCGAAAACGCAATATTTATTATGCTAATACGAAGACCGTGACATTTTTATTACTTAAGTACCCTATATTGATATATTTCATGTTCTCGACTTGCGAAAAAAATCGAAATATTTTTTAAATTTAATGATTTTCAAAAAAAAAATCCATTTTTGTGAACTATAATGTGTACTGATCTAAGACGCAAGGGGATAAAAAATATTTTGAAATATCAAAAATCGCAATGCGATTGTGAAGATCGTCATAAATCGTAAAACTCATTAAAAAAACCCATTAATTTTGTGAATAACGTCTGTATTTTTCCGTATTTCGAAAACGCAATTTTTATTATGCTATTACAAAGACCGAGAAATTTGTATTAATAAAGTATCCGATATTGACATATGAGTTGTTCTTACTTTCAAAAAAATCGAAATATTTTTTCAATTTCGTCAAATTTAAAAAAAAAAAATCGAATTATGTGAACTATGTATATTGATTTATGGCGCAAGGAGCTAAAAAGTAATTTCAAATTACGAATTACTGGGGTTTTCGAATTATCAAAGTTAATCTACTGTGAAATTCACATTTTGGGACATGTGGATTTTATAAATTTCGAATTATGGCGAATTTCGAATTATCGGGGTTCGAATTAAAGGAGTTTTACTGTATAACTTCAGTAAATAGTACAACCTCTTAATCCCGACTTCTCTGTTCTGATTTGGTTTTCCTCAAATAGATCTTATATTGAATCTCATATATAGCATGTTAGAACTAAGTAATGAAAGATAGAAATAAAATGAAATAAATAGAACTAAGTAAGTAATGAAAGTAGACTGAATGTGGTGGAAATGTGCGCACTGAGGTGCTTGTGGGGAAAATCTGGTCTATAGAATGAGGAATGAACAAATTAGAAGAGAATGTAATGTAAGTGTGGTAGACAGAATAAAGAAAGGAGTGCTGAGATGGTTTGGTCATGTAGAATGTATGCAAGGAAAGGAGGTTAAGAAAATATATACGGTGAGTTTTAATGGCAACAGGAATGGAGGGCATCCACGAAAGATCTAGCATGATCAGATACTACAAGTATTGGAGGATGGCCCTGTTAAAAGCCTCAACAACCATAGAGCTTGCATGAGAAGATTAATAAATGTAGCCGAAGCAAATGTGGTGTTCCAAGACAGAAGACATCCTCTCTGCCTATGCCTGCGGAGAAACAGCGCGATGGTTAGTTATGTTAGAACTAATAAATCAAAATTGTATGTGTGTGTTGTAGAACAGTTATTATAAAATAACCCCAAGAAGGTTTCTTAGTTAGAAGAACTGAGCGAGATTTCATAAGGAGGCGGACTGCAGGGAATAAAGTTGATGTGTGCTTTGACCCTTTAAATGCGCCAAATAACGTGCGTGATTACACGCGCATTTCGACCTTGCAGACAGGATTAAATATGATTTTCAGTGTTGTACATTTGAAGCCAATCTAGTGTTTACATTTTATAGACATTTAAAAATTAAGTGTTGTATTGAAATTATGTGCGTAGTGAAATTTTTAAAACCTTTGGCATTTAAAAGATTTTATATGCAGTAATCTTTAATGGAAACTTGTCAGTTGATGCAAGATTGCAGGTAATAAAGGAGTCCTTTTACTGACTTTGGAGCGTATAAGTGAACCTGGAACTGACAAGAGAAGTATGTAAGTAGACTGAATGAAGAGGAAATCAGGACACTCAGGCATGTATTCATGTGGCAATATAATGGGAATAAAGAGTGAACAAATTAGGGATGATTGTATATGCTGACGTTAGCTTAGTATATGGGATTATGAAAGGGTCGCTTTGGTTGCATGTTAAGCAAACAAATAATGAAAGATTGGAAAGGAAGTTATATGATGAGAGTGTTGATGATACCGTAAATAAGCTGAAGGCTTAACCAGCTAGGTTGTGTGCAAGGACAATATTGTGTCGTGCGATCTGCAGAGAAATATCTTGATATTTAGTTAAAAGCAGTCGGTACATAAGAATCAACTTGATTATGTGGTTCAGTGTGTCACCGTGCTATTTGTATTTCCTTCATCGGAAAATTATTATTTCTAATTAAAAATTATTAACTAAACTTAAAAATTTTCAAAATGATTTCTTCATAATCAAATTACTACTCGCAAAGTATTGATAAAGATTTATGAATCTTTGATCTAATCAATTTTAATAATATTTCACATTACAGTTTGTGATTAATATCTTAATTTTTTTTATGTTAACTTAATCCACTCCATTAAATATTATGGGTTGTGTGCTATATACCAAAGCGTTTAATACATTTACCTGGGAACAAAATATTACAATGTCTATTAAAGTATCTCATAGTAGGTATTTAGTGTATGTAATCATTCCACTGACTGTGGTTAGCATACCAAAAGCTATTAAAGATAAGAGACTTTATTGCCCCAGTTAATGTATATTAATTAAACAATATTTTGAGATTTTCTGCCTGCCTACCTTACACTCATGTCTTGCTTACTTACTATGTCAATATTTTCCTTCTTTTATCTCTATGATAAGAAAATGAATTTTCAATTTTTTTCACATTGAATCTTAAAAATATCCCATGTGGTCTATTTGGATAAATCTTTCAACTGGAATGTTTTAGTGACGAGATAAACCGTGATTGGTATTCAATTGTAATGATGATTGGTAAGTGTGGTTCTAGTTCAGTTCTATTTGTCAAGTAACCTGATTTGCCGCGAAAACCGGACAAAAAATCATTATAAATGTCGTCTTCAAACCGCGCATTAATTGTGTTATTTATTTATTAAAAAAAGAGTTAGTTTTAAATAAAAAAAGTGTTAATATTAAGTATTTTTATATTCTTTGATATATTTAGAATGAAAATATTGAAATACGATATCTTTAGTGTTATTGCTTCCATAGTTTTATTTGATAAACATGTGTGCACATTTCTGACAGTAAATTTCGTTATTTATTTTCATAATTAATGAATAAGTAATTATTGTACAAGTAATTATTGAAATATAAGTAATTATTGAAGTCTGTATATTGAGAAACCAGAAACTGCAATTTCTTAGCGATTATTGTTGATTTTTACATGAATATAACCAGCACAAAAATGTATCTAAAAAAACAGCAATTGTGCGCAAAATTGTGCGGCACACAGGGTACATTCCGCTTTACGTACAGCCGGCATCTGACCGGTTAATGATTTGAGGCTTATGTTGTAGTGCAGCGTTGATTGTTCAGTTTCCAATTACCATCACAATCAAACACTAATTACAGTTTATATCATCATTAGAATTTAACAGTCCCACAATCACAGAGGTTGAAGTTAATTCAAGAAATGTTACACAAATATTAATTTTAAAAAAAATAGGCTTTCTACTGAGTGGATATTTTCTGCAGTTCTGATATTTGTCAAATTCCGATACAAATCAGAGTACCTTTCAACTAATACTTTCCAGTAGAACCTGAAATTTTGTGGATGAAAAATTCTAAATCAATGTATTATACGTCGATTTCAACAGAAATTATAAATAACATTTGTAAGTGTAATAAAAATACAATCATAACATAAATTTTTAACAAAAAAAGCCAAACCTTAAAAATCTTTTAAAAACTAGTATGTACGGTAGTTAATGTTAAGTAATACTAGGTTTAAATAACACTAAGGTTCCATTTTTTTTAATCAATTAAAAATTGCAAATTTTAAAAATTGAAAAAGATCGTTTATTTAAAGTATTGCCCCTCACTAGCTATACATTTTTGCCATCTCTCTGGCAATACATGAATATTGCGACAATAAAATGATGGCTCTTGGACTGAAACCATTCAAAGTAACTAACTAACCATCACGCCGCTTTTCCGCAGGGATAGGCAGAATGGGTAGAATGCCATATTCTATCTTGGCACACTACTTTTGCTTCGGCTACATTCATACATCTTCTCATGCAAGCTCTACAGTTGTTGAGGCTTTTAACGGGGCCATCCTCCAATACTTATAGTATCTGATCATTCCAGGTCTTTCGCCGTTGCCCTCTATTCCTGTTGCCTTCAACACTTGTCTCATATATTTTCTTAACCATCCTGTCCTCGCTCATACGTTCTACGTGACCAAACCATCTCAGCACTCCTTTCTTTATTCTGTCTACCACACTACAGCCAGCATTACATTCGCTTCTAATTTGTTCATTCCTCACTCTATAGACCAAAGATTTTCCACACATACGCCTAAGTAACCGCATTTCCACCGCATTCTGTCTACTTTCATTCCTTTTTTGCCATGAAACCATTCATCCAACCTATTTTGCACTTCTTCGAAATTGGCCAAGTGTAGCCCAGCCAAGCCATGGGTCATTGACCTGAATAAGTGATCATCAGAGAGGGTGCAGTAGTAGATCCAATTGCAGTGTTTTTATGGTGTCTTGGATGATAGAAGTGCGATGACATGGAGTGGGTGTACTATAATATCACTTGTTCGTATCTCGTGTCCCATTCTGGCCATTTTTCGAGCAATGCGTGGTTCAAATTGATTAGTTGTCGTTAGCAATGCCCATTGACAGTTTCACCCGGTTTCAGCAGCTCATAGTACACGATTCCTTTCTGATCCCACTAAACGCAGAGCATTGTCTTCTTTACGAAGCGATTTCGCCGTGCCGTTGATCCGTGTTCCGAAACCCGGAAACTTAGTTGCACTCCTAGTATGTATATTTTTGGATAAAAAAGTAAATTCTGTGCAAATTGTAAATTATCTTCTGAATATTAACTATTCGGAAGAGGCGATTTCTGGCAGAGTCCTAAAAATATCTGACCATACACATTCATGATTCAATCCCTGAATTCGCTGTCCTTTTATCGTGAAAAAATAAAATTCATAAATGTTTTGGAATTGTTTAAATTTATTAGATTGTTTTTAAAATTATTCATTGCGTGTATAATATTTTTTTAATTTAATGAGGTTAAAAATATTAGCTATTGTGAAAAAATAAAATAACAAAATTTTCTCTAACCTCATACCACGCATGAAATTCAATCTGAATGGTTATTTTGTAAAAAGAGTACATTAATAAACAATATTTAATAAAGACAAAGTCTCAAAACTAATCTGAGTTTTGACCTTTAATTTTTATGATGGAGAAAAAATTATTTTGTAGTAAACAACTTTCTTTATACAAACATAGATTGTAAACCTTCTATTTATTCTCCATATTTCGGAAAAGAGTATTTGCTTTGTTTATCTTGATTCCCAGTATTTTGTTGTCTGGAATTGGTGGATTATTGATTGTCTCGAGGTAATGGATTGATTTTTTTATTTGCAGGTACTTAAAATGATGGTTGGCAATAATTTGAAAGATACACAGTTGCAGCAGATTGTGGACAAGACGATCTTATTTGCCGACAAGGACGAAGACGGGAAAATATCATTTGATGAATTCTGTTCAGTGGTTGGAAATACAGATATCCATAAGAAAATGGTAGTGGACGTTTAATTCTACCACTCTTCGTCAATTGTTTTTTTGTATATTTTTTAAACGATATCTCTAACTATTAAGTATATATAAAATTGTTATCTAGTCATTGGCACTGTGGGGTAAATAGCGGATGCCATTTCTTTGTTTTATATTTAAGACTCGTTGCAATACTCTTTACTTAAATTATTTTGTGTGATCCCAGTGTTAAACATAGGTTTATTTTGTTTTAATACATTTTGTTATTTATATCTCGCCAATGTATTTGTATTGTTTCTTGTGTAACGTGGACTTGTTACAATTCATATATTACCTAGGCTGCGCTTCTCCTGAGATAGATTATATTGTAAATACTCAGAAGTGCCGATGTGAATACCAGTGTACCGAGCGTGTGGGCGATGTGTGCCGATCACTGTTCGCTGTTTATCCCGCATGGCCAATGGACACGTTCGATCTTTTGCTTAACTTCCCGTGTTTGTCACCACGTACCCTGATCAGTCTGGGCCTGTCCTCGGTTATGTTGGATCGATTGTGCCATGATTGCGATAAATCAAGCAAATTTCTAAATCAAATTTTGAATAACTTTTAAATTGAATAGTACTACTATATAATATTCTAAGATATCTAGATTATGAGAATCTGCACATTACAAATAATTGCAAATAAAGCAATACTTTTTCTACTTTAGCGAGTATTCATACGACACTCTTAACATTCATTTATGCAAGGACAAGTTTTACATAGATGTTATAGAATTTACTCTAATATTAAATCATCCGTTTCAGTCTCCCCAATCGAGTTGGAAAATTGTTTCAGTCTTCTCCCTCTGTACATACTGTCATCTTAACCCATTGCCATCGCAGGCTCTTCCCGGTCTCCACTGAATATACATTCTTATTACCAACTTACGTTCAGGGCTCAGCAAATGAGATGGCCAGTTGCCTTAAGATGTCTGGTCGGTGTAGTTTCATCATCCCGTCACTAGATGTAAATACTGTTAACGGCGATCTGCGTCCGTCACTGTGAAACATCTCGCCAGTATGTGTAACGGAGTTTAAAGCTAGCTTTGCTGTCGATCGACCAATAACTCAAATGCCTTTCTTGTCTCTCGGTGTTACTCTCTGTAATCTTAGGTTTTACTTTGAGAACTTAAGTTCTACTTATAAAGGAATGACATGTTAATAATAATCTTGTTGATGTTGCAATATTTTCTCTCATCTAGTGTCTTGAAATGAAACATTTCATTGTTGAATATTGAAAAGTTTTCACTTGTATTCTGGTTCAAGATATTCCGTGCTAGATAAAGTCACAAATCATTTAATCTCTGCCTTTCTTCTGTAAGTTGTTGATTTGTGAATATTATATAAACTCTATATCCATGTTAATGTATCGTTAGCTTTCACTTTACTCTTATTTGTAATGCGGCAGAAAACCCAAAGCCATGATAATTAGCTTAACAACTAGCTATTAATGGTCATCAGTGGAATTCACTTGCGCATACTTTATTTATATTTTTTAATATTAAAATATTCTGGATTGTCATATTGTAAATCTTAAAATTATGTTCTCAAATAATCCCCTTCTTTGCTGGTCCAACAAACATATCTTGCATTCCGATAATATATATCGCGATATTTTAAGTGCACACTTTAAATCTTTATGATATTTTGCAATCGTGCATATTCCTTTTGTGTCTAAATCACAACTTACCTGTGAATTTACGGAGAAATTAATCCATTTTTGTTTTTTAAAACATCCGTCAAGATATGTTGGTTCCCAAAACTCGTTATTTGTATTATTCAACATAAATTGGCAATATTTAAAAAGTTGGCACGTAATAATGTTCAAATTCTGCAAAAATTTTAGAAAATATTTTGGAAATTGTATAGTTATTTGTATTTATGTATATGAATGGACCACTATATAAGTCTATTTCTGAAATTGACATATTTTCCCTAAATATCTTAACATATCACATAATATAAATGTATTGATGTTTGCAATATTTTAAAAAGGACATCTCTATATTTGGGTATGCGCAAGTTGGTTCCACTAAAGCCACAAATAATGATCTGTTGCATGAATTGTGATGTATATGAAGTATATTATTGTTTTTATCATTTTAATTAATATTTAAATGGAAAAACTAACATGTAAATTTTAGGAAATTGTGTACGTCCTTTTCTAAAGAATGTTGTAATTTCAATCTTTTTATTTGTCGATTCAGCAGACTGGTATCGTCGAAGGATGCTCGTCATTTCTGTAGTGTTTTCCAACTAACTTTATTTAGGTACCCTGTTGCCAGCTTCGGACATGCTTCGAGGCTGTTTCGTTACATTAAGATCATGGAATACCTTTATTTATTATTACCATTAATAGGACTATTTTATTATTAATACCCTCGTACTAAATCTCTCGTGTCTACTTGATGAAATTTTTTGAATGAAACTATGAAGATGATAAATATTGTACTTAAAGACAGTAGGTAGTCTGTTTGGCTAACATTTATATTATTAACATTTATATTATATCCCAATTTTTAAAGAATCGCTTAGTCTCTTTAGTTTCAAAGGATATAGTGTTCGCTTCAAATATAAAATATTAAAACTTATTGATATAACTCTAAGATAAGTAAGTTGTGGCTATTCAATGATATATTTTTGGATTCTATGCACAAAAAATCTTATAGGGTTCATTTGGCACCCTGTATAAATAGTAATATGTCTGTTCCTGGTAGCTAAGTGAATTTATTCCCATCCCTTAACTTCTAAGAATTTAACATTATCTCGAGACAATTCTTTGGCAAATGCAAAAGTGCGACTGTGAAACCCTTTCTTCGTTTACACTTCCGTTTTGTACGCATAGATACTTTCCAAACACTAAAAATTTCATATAAGCATATAAATCTTCCGAGATTAGTAGATTAACAATAATCTCCTCAACTTTTGTTGAAGAATGTAAATCTGCACTACAAGTAAGTTATGCTATAAGACAATAGAAAATTATTTTATTGTTGAATAACAAATATTATTTTTTACTTCGTACTTTTAATTCGCCATGACTTATGCTTTAAAATACCACAACCACCTTTTAATTTTAGTTAATAAATTACCAACTACGTATATATATACATATGTATATACATGATATACCAGCATCACTTGTAAATACAAATAGGAGCCTTGTTTCTATTTAATTGTGTTTAACTTACTTAAATAGATTTTAAGGAGCGGTCAGTTTATTCTTGTATGTATTCGGATTATTCTTTTTGACATATTTTACAAATTTTCCCTCAATTTTTAAAATGCTGATACGTCAGTACTTAATTCAATTATTGTGAATGTTAAACTTTTTGAAATGATTTGTGTGATGAACACTTTCAATACAGATGTATTATTATATTCAATATATAATAATACATTTGTAGAGAAGAATAGCCAATTATTGCAACATGTGTACAGGTATGTTGTAAAAAATATTATCTGTGGTGTTGGATTTGCGTTAAAAATTAGTTTTCGCATAAAATAAAACATAATTTTTCATTACATTATTATCATTTCTTCAAGTTTTTTCGCTGTATTGGAGAATTCAATTCATTTTGTAGGAAAATTTTCATCACTACCTGTGACATGTTTTTGTGTTAGCGTTAAAGATCTTTTTGTCATTAATTTTTTGGATAATGAACTTTATACAAAAAAAATTAAATCAGATGCACATATTATGTTCTTATATATCTATTTTCTACATTGCTAAATGGATAAATATTTTATCAAAAATTTAAATACGTAATTGGAATTGCTTACATTTTTCAAGTTCCTTTAAATTAAAAATGGACTAAGTTGTTTTTTCAAAGAATTATTATTCTGAAACTTGAATATTCTCACAGTTTAGAATTAAGTAATAAATAGATCATCTTTATTTTAGTAACTTGAACGGTATTTCAATCAAAAGAGAAAATATCAGATAGCTACTTGTGCAAGTATAATATAATAAGAGGAATTTGTTTATTATAGATAGGAATATGGTCATTTAATAATACACCGCAAACAGATGTTGAAATCCTTTACACATAAAATTTTTGCACTTAACAGTGAAG
The DNA here is from genome assembly GCA_016648135.1 of Agrypnia vestita. Classification (NCBI taxonomy): domain Eukaryota; kingdom Metazoa; phylum Arthropoda; class Insecta; order Trichoptera; family Phryganeidae; genus Agrypnia; species Agrypnia vestita. Next base: position 285,309 of record JADDOH010024459.1, read on the forward strand.
AATGGCGTACTATTAATGTTTATAGATTTATATATACAACTTCTTTATATGGTAATTCATTCTCAAAACTTTCTTTTTCACGCTTCTCTCATCCACCTCGGGGTTGGCTAGATGGGCCTCGTGGCTCGTCAGTTGGACAAATAATGTATACGCCCAATATTTGTATTTTAGAAACGTTTTCCAAATATATCGAGGAAGTCGTGAGGTGATAACACAATCATTATCTGCTTTATTGGGTTTCTCAGTCCACAGTCGTAACAGACCAGATACGTACTCCCTCGCATGAGACCCGCCGGGGAATCCACTGTGGTATTATAGAAGGACTGGATAATGTTCAATGGGTTCTCCCCCGCCCCGAACCTCTGCACCCTATAGAGTTTAAATATAAACATATGAGAAGTGAAAAACAAATAATATCTTTACGTTTTATACAAATCGTGTTGGTTTTGATACCACGGTGAGAGCGCTGTTAACTCAATCATTTTAATATAGGTCGGTTAGAATCATAGCTCCTGCAATGTCTGTGTGTACATTCTAATGTTATTGTATGTTCTATATTGTTAACTAGAAGCATATGTACACTTTATGAAAGACTGTCACCATTTGTTAAATGTAATCAGCTAACTCGTATATTGGGCTTGTAAGATTTCATCACAATAGCAATTTCAAAAAAAAATTGTTTTAATGTAATTATGTTTCGGGGATGCGTGCATTGTGCGAGAGGTGTGCGGAGCCGATACTTGTGTTGCCGTGTGTTTTCGGGGCGAGAATGCGTCATTTAAAAAATATGGAAAATTTATTATATATTCTTGTTCAATTGGCCCTTGGTAAGTTTTCTAAGCGGAGTCTCTGAAGATTTATTAATGGTCAATTCATTGTGATGTGACACAGTCCACTCGTGACAGACACCACGCTTCAGCTCCGTATAGTTTGCAATACATATTTATTATCACTTTAGTGCTGTTATGGTTCGTGCGGCAACCTTAATAATGCGCACGAGTGTCGGGCTGCATTGTGTCATCATCATCCTGCTTACTGCCGAGGGTGCACTTCTCTGAAACATCGTAGCTAGAAATCATTTTAAATAATTTCTTTCAGGAAAGTGCATCAGCGCATTTAGTAAATTTCCCTTGTATGTATATTTAAAGAATGATTTTAATGAGAGAATATTCTTTATTTCATTAAATTTTATCTTCTACTGTACAATTTTCCATTTTTGCATGTAAAAATCTTAATAAATGACTACATAATAATTATAATACTTACTCTTGATATTTTCATCCATTTCAACATTCCCTCAGACACTCTTTATTCCCAGCCCTAAACACAGAAGAGAAACAAATCATCTGTATGTTTCTTGAGACAAGGGGCTCCTGAAATTATAATATGTATTACAACACATAAGAATGGCTCAAAGCCAGACTTTTCTTAGTTACAATTTTACAATCTATACTAATATATAAAGAGGTAAGTTTGTATGTAGGAGGTAATCTCTGAAACTACTCATCCGATTTCAAAAATCCTTTCACCAATATTTAGAATGGACTTTCAGAGTGAACATAGGTTATATGTATATTATCCCATTAAAATAAAAGGGCTTTTCGTGGCCTATTTTACAACTAAAGTCGACGAAAAAATGTTCGAGTGATGCATTTTTTAGGAATGCTGCCTTAACGGTAAGATATATTTAAATACTTTCTATAGAGAAGTTGTAGGACTCAAAAAGTTCTTTAAAAAATTCTGCAACGACATATATCTATATGTTAAGGTTAATATACAAATTGATATAACTAAAAGTTACTAAAAATCTACGCAGGCACAGCTAGTATTTAGATAATGGGAATGCTTCTTCGCCACGTGAGGCAGTTTTCTTATCAATTCAGCGTCGAATTGATCCAATGAATCGGCATTGTGCTCCCCCACATTCGTCTTTCTTTACAAAAATAATTGATGAAGACGACGCCACGCGAATGATGACAATGCACATTTTGGAGGTAAGTAGTAACAATTTGTAACACATCTGAAAAGCGCTTGAAGACATGTTTGGTGGCATGTCTGCTGAGGTTTCGTTTACTAGCTTTTGAAGATGTCTAAGAACACAACATATGCTTGAAGACATGCCTGACAGTACATCTGGTGATGTAGTTTGCTAATTGTGAAGCCTGAGATTTTTCATCCCAGGATCCTCTCGAATTATCTTATTCCTGATTTGAACACATCGCATACTCTTAGGTATCTCACCTATGCAGCTTGAATTGACTGATTTCTCTTAGGGCCGGTTGTTTCAAGTTCGATCAAAGTAAGCGGTCGATAAAAGCATAGATTTTTACGAAAACGGATCGCCTGATTGGTGGAGAACGTAAAATTTCAGTTTAAACTCTACGCTTACTTTGATCGAATTTGAAACAACCGGGCCTTAGTCATTTTCCAAAGGTCATTCATTATTATTATTATTGATAATGGGCAGGCAGCTTAAGCTGATAGGCCCATATCACTGTCTCTCATTTGAATATCCAGCCTATTCTTAAATTGGTTGACACTGGCTGCAGACACAACATCCTCGGGCAAACTGTTCCACATATTGACCACTCTATTGCTTAATGCATGCTTTCTTGGGTTACACGAGAACCGAGACTTGTTCAACTTCAGATGATGTCCTCGAAGGCCCACATTAGTGTTAAATGCAAACATATCTGTCATATTAGGAATATTGTAGTAGCCCGATAGAATCTTGAATGTCTCGATGAGGTCACCTCTTGCTCGTCGTTCCTGAAGAGTGGGCAGTTTCAATACTCTCAGCCTTTCCGCATATTCCAGGTTTTTAAGACCCAAGGGCAATTTTGTGGCTCGTCTCTGAACATTTTCCAGTAAAACCATATCTTTAACAAAATATGGATTCCAGATCTGAGAGGCATATTCGAGGAGAGGCCTCACATACGTCTTATAAATAGTTGTGAATAGTGGTACTGTCAGATGTTGGAATGATCTTCTCACTAAATACAAAATAGAGTTAGCCTTCTTAACCACACTTGCTATGTGCTCACAGTTAGTTAGAGGAATGTGTGATACTTTATTTTGTGCAGGTAAAATTAAGTAAATTTTTGGTAATCTATTTTTCTTTATTTACATAAACTAAATAATACATTTAAAATTATACAAATCTACTAGATATGGCCAGCACTTTGGTATAATCGGCTCCTTTAGACTGGGTTTTTTCTTTCAATATCGTCCTCAGCAGGGTTGGAATAGGAACGTGAATGCGAGTGCCCAGTGGAGTTCCGTTGTCTTCAATCAACACCACATTATTGCTATCAAATTTGGGAATCTTAGGATTTTGAATTTGTTTCAAGCCTACTAAAATACCCTTCTTCTTTTGTCCCTTGATTGCTACCATAACTTTATCGCCAAGAAATCCAACTCCTGAAAAGAAAATGTTTTTAATATTTGAAAATTTTGCAGATTATGACATGTATTCTATGAAAGAAATTCTACAAAGGCATAAAAATATCAATAGGAAGTATTTTATCTTTACTTTCCTTTGCATTGAAAACTGGGTTAAACTCGAATATATATGTGCAGAGGCAAGGCCTTGTTTTCCTGTACAATTAAGTGCCAGATTTAAAAAAAAAAAAAATACATTATTAAAAAAATTATTACTGTCACCATACATTATATCTTCGGATAAGGTGTCATATCATCGTCTGGGTATCGTCGGATATACAGTTGTACTGATTAACCTGAGTAGTCTTAACATAATCTAAGAAACCTTGGTAAACTAACTTGATAAGAGCCCTAATATCCACTGAGAATCGTGATTTTTGCAAAATCTAAGCGTATACCATACTCTACCATCATATTGAAAACTATCCACGTACGTGTAAAATCCCCCTTCATCATTACATTTTTTAGTATTATAAATTTGGTGAAATTGTCATGATTACCAAATTTTTACAAATAAATCGAACGCCAAAAAATTATGAACACTTACTTCTTTTATTATACACATGGATAACTTTTGGCGGTTTTCCTTCAGTCATAGCTCTTTTTCCAATTTCTGAGTTATCGACGCACCTTAATCTTGCCAATAAACGAATTTCATTACAACTTGCTGTTGTATGAAATGATGAAGATAGATATTTAAAGGGGTTTAAAAACCTGGAAATCACCGGTGTAAAAGCCATATCTAAAACAAAGTAATTAAATATGTCAGTAAAGCATTATAAATATTCTATATTAACAATTAGACATATTTATGTACCGAAAATATAGGTTATGTACAACATTTAATCTATAACTTTCGGGGTGATGAGATCTGACCTGCAAGTGATGTATATTTTAAAAATAAATTTTGAGTATATCAATTAATTTTCAACAAACTGAAGAGCTAATAATTCAAAGAATAGCTAATTCATTATTACCAGATATTTTATAGTCAAAGATTTCTCGAGTGACAGTTCTTCCAAAACATAGACCTTTAAATCCATAGAAAAAAGAAATAACTAGAATGGTAATTGATATTGATATATTGATAACTGATATTTGGAATGAGACAACTTCTTCTACTTTCCTGGCGTTTCACCCCTATAGCGAGTGATAGACGTACGAACTTAAAGTACGCGGTTTTTAAGTTCGCAAGCTTAGGCCTGGTTGTTTCAAGTTCGATCAAAGTAAACGTAGAGTTTAAACTCAAATTTTTAGTACTTTTTTCAAAAACGGGTTGTTTCAACTCGAATTAAGTGAAATCTGTCAGAGAATTCTGAGCGGAAATTTTAGATTAAACTCTCGGTCAGAGACGCACATGCGCACTGCGCAATGTAATTGACATCAGATGTCAATTACATTACTGTCAATAAAATATATTTTTATTAATTTTTCGACATTTTACATACAAAGTGTCGAAATGTACAATATTATGTAGGGTGACACAGGTTTACAATACTTTTTTGTCAGAAGAAATTGATTTTTCCGCAACTCTAAATGAATTTTACCGCAGGGCATTGTCGACAATATTTTTTTCAAGATTTCTATTTCACTCGCGTTTTGATAATTTTACATTTATATCGATGAAAGGTGCGTATGTAAGTGATGCATCTGGAATACTGTTTCTTGGACTGCGGATAGGGTCAGCCATTACCAGAGCAATGGCTTTTCAGACCACATTTTAGTCAGCCGAAGAGCACTATAAAACTCAGAAATATATTTTTCATTATGTCCAAACAAAATATCAAGTTACGACAAACGGTACTAGGTACCAGATTTGGTAATTGCTATATTGTAGGAGACCGGGACTATGCCCTTAAACCATATGTATAGCAATTTTTAATGCTACAATGGGCCCAATTTTATTGCGGTCCGACAAGAACACCTAGATTTTAAAGAAATCAGAAAGATGTATTGCGACCTCACCGGGAATCGAACCCGGAATTATCAGTATGCAGAGCCAGTGACATGGCCACTGGACTACGAACTTCGATGTTATTTACCTGTTGTCGCATGGTTTGGTCATGTGGAACTGATGAGCAAAGAAAGGATGGCAAGGAAAATTATTTGTCGAAAGCAGCAGAAGCAGAGGACGTCCGCGGAATAATAGTAATAAAACAATATATTCGGTGTATGTAACTATTTTATTTTGTTGTCTTTTATATACTTTATTTTGTTTTATTTTACCTACCTATCTTGTATTTTATATACCTACCTATTAACAGGAAAATGAATATTTTAATAAAAAATACAACTTGTAATAAAATGTTAAGTTAGGTTTTCAGGAAGAGGGCAGGCGTCAATATAAATATACGCGTAGGTAAAGTCTAAGCGAAGTATTTTCTCTTATAAACCTAGACTGTACCTATGGCCTGCCGAATTTTAAGTGCCCGTCGCGGCCGTCCGCATGTGCAGGTGAAGCGGCCTGGCGTTGCCGCGCGTAGACGCAATGCTGCACATTAACACGACCAGGTTCCAGATACATATTACAATTTCGTTCTAGACGTTCTCTCCCTCACACTGCAGTGCGAGTCGTTTCATTTTGTACTGCACTAGTTAGTGCGCTTGCTGGGGGCGGGAGATGTTATGAATATGAGTGTCATTGCGAGATTATACAGCAACAGATACTCCTGGTGGTTCACTATACGCACGATTTCGAAAACACAACCGTTCGTGATTGATCCTGCTGCGCGATTCTTATGATAGTAGTTGATTGATGCGTCCAAATCACAAAGAAAATATCTTTTTTTTTGTGTGCAATCCTAGGATTGGTCTGCAGCAAGCACTCGCTTTCTCCACCACTCTCTGTCACCTGCCAGCCTCTTCATCTCTTGGTAGGTGCTACAGCGCACATCTCCGATGATCTGGTCCACGTAGCTTAATCTCGGGCAGCCTCTAGGATTGTTGCCTTCAACATTTCCCTCGACGATGGCAAAAAGCAGGCCCGGATGCCTTATATTATGGCCTATCCAAATTCCTCGCTGTTGGGCGATTCTGTTCAGGAGCCGCCTCTTTTCGCCCACCCCGCTCAACACCTCGTCGTTTCGGATATGTATGAAAAGTAATCACATAAATTACATTAATATTTAATAGCTTCGTCTCTGTGAGACGCCTCTGGGGACCGAATCCAGTAACTGTGTTCTTGGAACATATTTCCATATAAAAATATTGTTAAAATAAATATTCTTTATTGATTACTATAATATATTCTCTTAGCTTTTAAATATTCTCTCATCCAACATAGTACTTAATTTACTACGCCTTAAACATCTGTGAATCTTTGTAATTAGTTTACGTAATGTAAACTGTTGTCTATCATTTTAATTATTGAAACTGTTAAAAATAAAGGAAAAGAAGAAGAAGAAGAACTAAGAGAAAGGGACTATTCCTTAAACATGAATATCATTTGTACATAATTAAACTTAAGTTAACTATGCTTATTAATGACAAAATTCTAAAAAAAAAAGCTTTAAATTACTATTCAGAAATTGAAACGGCGCAATCAAATGCCACCGTGTTAAATGAATCAGGCTCGCACGGGTAATGTCCCTTGTATGGGAGTACATGTGTATGTAAAGCCCAAGTGTGCACTCGATGCCCTAGAATCTGGTCCACTCGTGTATGGAAGTTGACATATGACAAGTTCAGATGAATAGGGGAATAGCGCAGTCTAAAAATAATATAATTTCTCTACGATTTATACTTTCAATATTTTTATATCTTTGTAAATAAATTGCAAAAAATAAACAATAATTCTTTCTCCGTTTCTAAATCTTCTTCTTTTGGTGTCATGTCAGGTCCCCCCAACGTTGACTATCACCCGAGAGAAAGCGTCCCTGTCCTGGGCAGCACGAAACAGCTCTCCAACACTTCTTATGCCCGTCCAGTCGCGTATATTGCGGAGCCAGGAAATTTGTCTCCTTCCAACACCTCTACGACCCTATATCTTGCCCATAAGAATCAGGTGGAGCAATTCATATTTTTCTCCTCTGAGCACATGACCCAAATACGATACCTTTCGGATTTTGATATTTGTCAGCAACTCTCTATTCACTCTAGCTCTTTGAAGAACTCTTGTGTTGCTGACCATATCCGTCCAGGGTATCCGGAGCATTCTCCGATGTATCCACATTTCGAACGCCTCCAGCCGGTTCATGCTACTCACTTTGAGGGTCCACGATTCCACTCCGTACAACAGGACTGACCATATATAACATTTGACCAGTCGCTGTCGAAGTTTCAGGTTAAGATTGTCATCGCAGAATATCTGTCTCATTTTGTTAAAAGCAGCTCGCGATGCTTCAATTCTGCATTTGACTTCGGTTTCTGGGTCGAGGTCTTCCGCTAGGATACTTCTAAATAAACACATAAATTATCGAACTATTTTTGGAAAGATCGACCTTGACAGTGTAAGTAAAAAAGTTATAAATAAATAAAATGTTAAATAAGTCAGAAATATACAAACTACAACAAAAAAAAATTAAACATGCGTAAAATCATCCATATCAAAGGTGTAGGAGAACGCTCTCAAAGACATGGACACACACATTTAGATTTCTAAGATTTTCAATACAATAAAAGTATAAAATTCTGCAATCGGCCATTTTAACTGAAACACCGATCAGAGCGAATGACGTCACGCCGAAGTACACATCATCGTGTCTTTGAACTGTTGTCACAGACACAATGCAATGTTTACTTAGGCTTGACGTCACGTAGAAGCCTTGACAGCTGCGGGCGTTTTTGCGGGAATTTAAAAGTAGGTAGATGAAAATGAAATTATTTGCGTAATAACTTAGTTAGGCAAAGGGTAAAAATAAATTCATACGTATCAGAAAGTTTCCATGCAACTAGTGGTGTATCACAGGGATCACATCTTGGACCGACATTATTTTTAATATTTGTGAATAATATTTCAAAAATATTTAACGACGTTGAATATTTGCTGTTTGCAGATGATCTAAAAATCTTTAAATCAGTAACTAATATTTATGACTGCAACTTATTACAGCAAAATCTAAATTCTCTTGCCGTATGGTGTGAAATGAATAAACTTTACTTAAATTTAAATAAATGCAAAATTATATCACTTACTAGATTAAAATCAAAAATACATTATGAATACACCAAACTAGAAAATGTTGCCTTTAGTGTATTATTATTCGACTCAAAACTTACTTTTATTAACCATATAAATGCGATAACTTGTATTTCTCTAAAATTTCTGGGATTTGTTTTAACGACATCACGCCCATTTCAATCAATTGAAAGCATTAAAATATTACACACGTCTCTTGTCCGGAGCCAATTAGAATACTGCTCATCAGTTTGGTCTCCATATTATAATGGGCATATAGACAGTATTGAGCGTGTCCAACGCAAATTTCTCAAATACATTAACTACAAGATAAGCATACCAATACAAAACATAGAATACAATAACCTATTGAAGACACTGAAATTACTCACTTTATATGATAGAAGAAAAATTTGTGATGTAGTTCTTCTTCAAGTTTGTGTTTACTGGGGTATTATGCCGTGTTGTTACGACCTTTCGGGCCGACGTTTCGGATCCCATTGCAGGGTCCATCATCAGGGCTGATGTGTTGTCTTGAATGTTGGTGTTGTGGTTAAGTATCGGCTTGCAATACCGTGCCGAAGTCATGATGTGTTGTATTGCGTTGTATGTATGATTCATCTGTTGTCTGATCACTATCTCTGCGGAGTCTGCGACGAGAATGACTTTGAAGCGCCGGATACCAAGATGTTTTTAATTTGAGACCATCATCTCTATTAATGTTTATCGGATGCTTGTAGATTTCTAGTGCTTCCTTGATAAGACGCGCATGGTGACTCTTAGGCTTTCCAAGGATTTTCGGTTCGAATGCAAAATGATGGCCGGTATCCAGAAAATGCTCAGCCAGTGCTGATTTTTCTGGATGACCGAGTTTGCATGCCCGTTTGTGCTCGTTGACCCTTTTGGAAATGGTACGCGCCGTTTGCCCCACGTATACTTTATCGCAGTCTTGACAATCGAGTCTATACGCACCGTCCGTTTCTAAGCGATCTCGATCCTTTGCTGATCTCAACATATCTTTAATTTTTAAGTTGGCACCAAAAAAGTGTCTTAATGTCTCTTTTCTTTAGTTAGTTAGGTAGTTCTTCTTTACAAAATTGTAAATAATATGTTGGACAGCCCTGACCTTGTAGCGTGTATCAACTATAATGTCGCGTCCTTACATAGAACTCGACAAACTGTAACATTTCATCGCCAGAATTCCATTACCAATTATCAGTCAAACGCTGTATTTAGCAGAATATTAAAGACTTGTAGTGAAAATAAATTTTATACTTAAAGAGACAATATTATTTCATTACTAACTGCTGTTAGCAAATATATGTAATAATGCGTAAAATATATTTTTTTATACACATTACTTAAAAACCCACATTTTCGTAAAAAAACGCCGGAATATGAATGAATGTGATGAATAAAACAAAATCCAACAAAAGATCTCTTTAGATTGTTTCCATTACCAAACGTAGATGATATTTTCAAGCAAGTTTCTATATTAAAAATATGTAAAGAAAAAAAACCTTACAGAAAACCAGGAATATTTCAAACTTATGAGAAATGGAAACCAATTCATAATGCCTAAATGTAACACAACCCAAATGCAGCATCACTATATTTATAAAGCCATTAATTACTATAATAACTTACCTATCGAGATACGATGCATCAGTAACCTCTCAGAGCAAATCAAAAAAATTAAAATTTTCCTAAAGTCAAACTTAAATTCATAAATCGTTTAACCTATAGCTTTTTTCAAAATAACTCCTATACTTTCATTATCAATTTACCTTTTTACTGTATTAATAAATAACTTGTACGTACTATGTGCCTATATATTATAACAAGGAATAAGAACTGTGGCTCCCTCATCAGACTCAAGAGCTTCTCTTCACTGATTAGGTCTACATGACTACCAAATATCAAAAAAAATGTTTAATCTGATATGTTATATATAAGAACTGTAATTGTACCACAAATTAAATAAATTAAATTAAAAAAAAGTTTTATTTTTTGTATGCAGAATCAATACAGCAAGTGATCACTGATCGATACTTAGGGGAAAGTTTAAATTTTACGCTTCAGGTTTGAAGGCTCAAACTTCAGCCGTTACTGTTCGGAGCCAGCCGCTCCTCGGTGGCAGCAGGCCTGGGGGCCCAGCAGGCCGGGGGCCCGGCCAGGTACCGCCGAAGGTCGCTCTGCCCCCCCACACGGCGATGGGGGCCCTCGGTCCACACAGGACCGGACGCGGCGCGGCGCGACCTTTAACCCGACTGGTTTTGACAAGTGAAAATAGCGCGAAAACCTCAAAGAGGGTTGGAAATGTATCGCGGGGTCAGTATTAGAATCAGTCAACTCTAATTTGGCAGCTTTGAGATATTTACATCAAAAAAGTTTTCAAATAGTAATGTAATTGATGCAAAAAGTTAATAATTTATACATCCTATGCTTTTAATCATTTTAAATAATTAGACATCGGGAAAGATCAATGAGGATTAAATGCTAGAACTAAATACCTTTTTTTCCCTGTTTAATTTTAATTTTTTTCATTAAATTTATTTGGTAAATGTACAAACTTAAGAGTGTATTCAATATAATATAATTAATACACATTTATACTACACACTTACCCACTTTTAAATGAGAATTTATTCTCGTGTTTAAAAGTGGGGGCATTGTCATATATGTATATATCTATTATTAATGAAATCGTTAGTGTAAGACATTAGATTAAATAAGTAAGATATAGACAAAGAAACATTAGATTAAGTTATAAAAATTAAGACATTAAATTAAGTAAGTAAGATATAAACAATACAAGAATACAAAAATGTAAGACATTAGATTAAGTAAATAAGATATACACAAGGAAACATTAAATAAAGTTATAAAAATTAATAATTGAGAAGGTATTGTAATTAAATTTAGAAGTATATATAGATTGTTTTTGATAAGATTTTTTCATTGCGTTATTGTGATGGTTTTTTGTAGAAGATTTTTCAATTTAGTCTTGAATTTTCTATTTTTTTTTTCCGTCTTCATTTCATTGGGAAGAGCATTAAAGAATGATACCCCTTGATAGGAGAAATGGTGTTGGGCTGTGCCAGTATTACATTTAGGTATCAAAATATTTCCAGCTGATCTCGGTCTATTACTAAAACATGTTTCAATAACTTACCTCAAGGGTTCATTTTCAGGTTATGTCTAAAAAAGTGAAAAAATTGGAAAAAAGTGCAATGAGAATTGATAGTGACGAGAAGAAGGACTAATAGTATGAAAACATTAACTGCAATTACCTCAAAACAGAACTTTTACAGCTATCAAGTTCTACTACTGAGCCCACGACAGGTCCGTGCCTGGAGGGGATCGCGTCTGTAATGTCATGTGTCACTGCAATATTATATACCTGCAAAGTTTCAGTTGGATAGATAACAATCTGTTCTGAATGCGGTAGCACGGACAATATATACGTTAATAAGGAATATTGCTTAAAAACTCCGCTTAAAATATAAAGGTATCATTGCCATTTGCGAAATCTATGTATACATGTAAATGAGAAAAAAAACCAACCCATAAAAGCCAAGTTTTTATTATACCCCCTTTCTTTGTAAAATATAACAACAATTAAAGACGAATTAAAACATATAACATAACATAACACTAAACTTACAGTAATTTAATATATTTCTAAAATGTCAGGTGTTTTGAGCTTTGATAAGACACTTCAAGCTTTGAAGATTAAATTCTAAAAACATTTGTCAGTCAATTTAGATTTTCGACATTCGTAGTGAAGTACCTATTATGTATACCGACGGAATAATTCAAATTTAGAAAATATTCCGCGACGTTATCGGGCCGCCGTTGCTAGTGATCAAACATTTCTAATGATTCAAATTTGAAAAAAAACAATAAATTTTCTAAAAATCCAAAATTATACTATAATTATTAATATTTTTTTATAGAAAATTTGATAGTTCTTCTTGATCGTCGCCACGAGTCTGCTTGCAAAGTTTCAGCTCGATTGGATCACGGGAAAAGGGTTAAAAATCGATCCAAAGTTTTTTCGACGGCAAGCCGGCAAGCAAGCAAGCAGACGCCGCCGAGTTAAAAGAAAGGAAGTAAAAATAACAACAGATGTCTCTGGCAGAGACCAGTGCAATATATGAAATGTTCTTGATTCGAACTATATATAGAACTTTCAAAAATTTGATGTGTTGATGCTCTTACGATGGAGTTGGTGAACGTTGCATTGTGCAGAGTGATCACTTAAGCCAGCTCATATAGGTTGGAAGCCTTGAGCCATCGTACAAGAGGCATCCATCCACTTTTCTCATGTATAAATAGCTTTGCGTCTGTGAGATTTCTTTAATTTATCCTTAAGAAGTATATTGTGTCGGTTCATTCTTTCGCATCTTTAAGAGTTCTACATTTCGTAGACTTGGATGGTAGACTTAAAACTCTGAGGTCATCTTTTATTTCAGCTGCAGGAAGCTGTATATAAAACCTTTTAGAAGGGCTAAGTTCACCGAACAGGCTTTCGCGGCGGCAGGTCCAAAAGTGAAGAACTGTATATCTACCCTCCGTAATATCAATTTCAAAAAATCGTATTATTAAGATTGCAAATAATTTTAATTAAGAGTTTGTGTATTTGGGAAGTATGTTTAGTAGAGACGGCAAGGCTGAGAATGATATCGAAAGGAGAGTAACTGCGGGAAACAAAGTTAATGGTGCACTAAATGCAATTATGGCCAATAAGAATCTGTCAAAAGAAGCAAGACTAGCGGTACATAATGGCGTTCTAGTGCCAACCCTTATTTATGGAAGTGAAGCCTGGAATTGGCAAAAGAGGAATGAAAGTAGACTGAATGCGGTTGAAATGCGGTCACTAAGACGCTTGTGTGGAAAATCTTTGGTCGATAGAGTGAGGAATGAACAAATTAGAAGTGAATGCAATGCTGGATGTAGTGTGGTAGATAGAATAAAGAAAGGAGTGCTGAGATGGTTTGGTCATGTGGAACGTATGAACGAGGAAAGGATGGTTAAGAAAATATATGAGGCGAATGTTGAAGGCAACAGGAATAGAGGGCGTCCGCGAAAGACATGGCACGATCAGGTACTACAAGTATTTGAGGATGGCCCTGTTAAAAGCCGCAACAACCGTAGAACGTGTATGAGAAGATGTATGAATGTGGCCGAAGCAAAAGTGGTGTGCCAGGATAGAAGAGTGTGGCGTTCAATCCTCTCTGCCTACCCCTGCAGGGAAACGGCGTGATGGTTAGTTAGTTAGTTAGTTAGTTAGTTAGCAAATAATTTTAAATACAAGTGTATGACTAAGACGCAATAAACATTATAAAATGAATAAAGGTAATAAAGGCAACGAAGAGATAAAAAAAGTAACTAACCTAATACATAGTAAAATGATATTATATTTTGAAGAATGTTGTTGTATATCGTGCTCACATCGATAAAGGATTGTCCTAGTGAGCGAGTACTGTTATCAGTAACTATTTGTAGAAAGGACCCGGTTATTTATAATATTCAGTGTACCATTAACAATTTTTCTTATTTACAAAATTTCTAATTTATCAAACTGTGATTCTGTATAGTTTGAATTTAATTTGTTAGTACACAATTGTGTACTGACAAAGGGGCCATGGGCTCTGAAACACTATTTTTCAACACAAAAATGGTGGAAACAAAGTTCATTTTTTATTAATTATATGAATAATGTCACCACAAAATTATTTTGCTGTTTTTGAAGACAAAATAAATAAGCAGCTGCGTAAGCACCGTGAAGGTGATTTTTTTTATAAATGTGACGCGATATAAATTATCCATTACTTTTAGTTAAAGAGGAAAGATGAACGCATAGTTTTGTCTAGACAAGGAGAGGGTGAGATGTTCAGGGCAGCTATCCTAGAGTGTAATAAATTCGAGCAAAATTTGTAACAAATTGCACTCAATAAAATACTCACTCAATATGATGACAGATAAGTAAATTTTTGAAATATTACAGTATCTATTTTTAAAAACCTTATAATTTTACGTCCACCCCTACAAATGTAGTTTCTCCCCATATCAAATACAAGTTATATAATCAAAAGCAGAACGAAATGATTGAAATTAAATATTTAGGAGTCCTAATGGCTTCTTGGTTCAACTTGTCTCTAAGTTCTGAATAAGTGACTAAAAAAGTTGCTAAAATCTAACTTTTCTAAAGGATTAGAGCATGATAGAATCCCTGGAAAAACGCAGTCATCCAGTGGTGACCGAAAGGAATCGAGAGGCTGACAGGCCGCTCTGGAATCCAGTCACTTGACGGAATCATTAAATTCAACGACGGAGTTCAACAGATTAGAGAACCTGGTATCTTGCATAATGCCTCTCATTCATTTACGTATTTTATTTTAATTTGTTTATCAACGGCCAATTTATGCTTCTTGCCAAACCGCAAATGAATACGTTCGGACCAAATGAGAAGAGACAATTAAAGTAATCAGGTTGCAGCCGCAAAATCAAACATATTGTTCGATCACATTTGCCTCGAGGGCCGCGAAATGACATAAGTTCACAGAGCCTTAAGGCTTCGTATCAGCAGCCCTCGCACGCACACATCTACCAGAACTGGAACGGATGTGGCGAAACAGCCATTTGTCCCTTGGGGCCTTATTGGAGCTACTGGCCGAGTATTAACACACACATGAAGTGAGAAATAGAAATAACACACTTTAAATCATACAATTTGCGACCGATTGAACAAAGTGTACGACACTCGATTTATCTCAATAGAGTTTGCAAAGGTTTGCCTTGCTAACTGTTTTCGACAACGTGGGCTTATATGTACTCGAATCTTTTGTCAAGATGTATTATATGTATTATAGATGTCTCACAGGGACGAAGCTATTTTGATATGGGGAAGTGGGTATGGGAGTCTTTTTGGGTGAATTATTAACATTACACTAGAATACACCTGAAAATTATTACAATTTGTAACGCTTTTTAGACCAGTTTTTTATTATATACTCAAAATATTTTGTTTCATACATTATCAAAAGTGACATCTGTGTTGGATTATGGGAATAATAAAGTTTTCGACTGTAGGTGGCGGTAGTAAAAATACAACGCACGTAGGAAACAAGGTGTGCAAGTTAAACGGAATTGGTCAGTGCTATATTGTGTAAAGTGATCACTTAAGCCAACCGTACAAAAGGTTTCCATACCCCTTTTCCTATATAAAAAAGAAGAATTTCATGCATTTTATCATGTATCATTTATCACGTACATTGAGTATATTGAAGATTTTATCAGGACCGTCCTTCAATATCTGGTCTATCTGATCACATCAAGTCTTTCGGTCTATTCCTCATGAGTCTACAACTCATCTCGTATTCTTCAGTAATATTACTAATACGTCAGCATTGAAAGCATTATAATTATCTAAAACTAGTCGCAGGCCCGTGAAAAATTACGGGACATAATTACAAAATTTTGAAGCTGAAAATTCACGAATAGAAAACCATTCGTTTTTTTGAAATTGACTCTACTCGCTTAAACCTCAAATTAAGTATTATAAAAATAAAAATATAAAAATGTCGAAACCGTGTAATCGCAATGAAGCGACCCTTGCGTGTTGCCTGAGCTGGCGCGCCGATTGCGTGTGACACTTTGATTATCCCTTGTTGTAATTCCAGCAAGTCGCAGACGTTACGGACCGACAGACAGACAGACAACGAAATTATTATATTTAGGTAATAAATAGTGAAAGTAAGCAGTGTTGAAATTATTTTTAAATATAAATTAAAATATGTTTAATGTTTATAGCGTTTACTTTGTGGTTGGAAATATTTATTAATTGATTAAATAACTTCGTGTTGACCACTTGGAGTGACTCTACGTCTACTGGTTTCGATTTCACTGTATCATCGTCAGGACGGACGCATAGTACGCGTATATACAGCGTATGTACAGCGTAGATACAGCGGTATCGAAACCAGCAGACGTAGAGTTGCTTAATTAACAAAGTTATTTAATTAATGAATAATTTAAAATAGCCTTTCATAAAGTTTTACAAGAAAATTTTGAAAAAATATATTTGATTCTGGAAATGTACTATTTTTATATATTTGCTTATATTAAATATATATATATATATATATATATATATATATATATATATATATATATATATATATATATATATATATATATATATATATATATATATAATAGATTGATGTTATGACCTCGGAGTTCAATAAAGAGCTCTATTTTTGTTCAAAGCAATTATACATATACACATTTTAAATATGACATGGCACGGTAACATGTCGTGGTAATATGGCTTAGTAATATACGAATAACTCACGTCAGAGTTAAATTTAATTAAATATCCTACCCACATAACAAGACTTCGTCAGTACGTCGTCTCCTTGAGTAAGATTGCAATGATATTTTTATAGAATAATTTGTAATCTTTCGATGATAAGCCTTTATATTATTATTTTGATGGGAATTCCCAGATTTTATGTTGAATACAAATTAAGACATTCGATATTGATCGAAGATTTCGATTGTAGGTGTATCTGATATCTGATATTATATAATGTCGATTTTTTTATCAATTATTTATTAAATATATTAATGTTATATTCTTGTCTTCGTATTTTATTGGCGGTAACAATACGTTTTTCATAGATACTGTGATAACCATAGACTTACTATAAATATATACTAGTCACTAAAAAACAAATCTGAGACATCTAGATTCTGCTGTCTTCTATTGCGTACTCTATGTATCAGTCAGAAAGAGATAATTTCATAAGCACGTATAAGAAAGGGCAATAAAACATAATTTTTAACAACGAATGCATATTTATATATATATAAAGAGATACAAATATAATAATAAAAAAATAATAACAGGGTTGTGTATTGTATTAATATTTTATATTATATATATATATATATATATATATTAATATATTATAGCTAATATATATAGATTAATATCTATATATATATATATGTTAAATCTAAGGCTTTCACGGGTACAAATTGCGTTAATGGTGTTGCTCGGGAGCAAAACACATTAACGGCGTCGCTGGAGAAACCCACTCCTCCACAAACACCTGACGCAGAATTTTTCAAACTTTCACTTGACGGTGAGCTCCGGACCCAAACGGTTGTACGCTTTTTGGAGAAGCAGCTCATCGACAAGGCGCCCTGAAGATGAACAGTGAGATCTGTTCGAAACGTCGGCAGACGACTGGTCCTGACGACCAGAATTTGACGCGGGTTCCCCCAAAGTAGTTAGAACTAACATATATATATATATATATATATATATATATATTTCTGTTCGGGGCAAGAACCAGAACAAAAGTGAATTAAAATCCTTATTGGTGCTAAACATTATTGATTTTTATTTATTTGTTCAATAATAATAATTTGGGAACGGGTAATTACTTGACTAATTAAACATTATTTATTACTTATCCACTCTTGATCGACAATGTCTCCCGCGAGACTTTGTTGCCCTTCGGTTCGCCATTTCGTGTTATACATCCAAGGGTTGCGTTTAGAATACCGTGCGGACCGGTTGGCGGCGAAGCCTCGAGGGAAGCGCAGGTTTGAGATTGAGGATCGAGACGCATCCAGCATTTGTATAGCAGTGCATCGAACTCGTGCGATGTCGTCGATCTTGTTTACAATGGTCGTCTCAGAATTTACGCAAGATTTGAATTTGTCGCCGTTCGTGGGGTGAAAAGTTGGCATCCCAAAACAAAAAACAGTTTGACAGCTGACAGTTTAGGGTTAATTAAAATGGAGCACTGTTCGAGAGAACAACGCGTTTTCATTGTTGAAAAATATTTCAAAAATAATGAAAGTTTGGCAGCCGCAGTTCGCGAATTTCGAGCAAAATCATCCTAAGCGATGGAGCTCATTTTCACCTTGATGCCTTCGTGAATCGTCAAAATTACCGCATTTGGGGTTCAGAGAACCCACATGTGATTATCCAAAGACAAATGCGTCCATGACGTCTAACCGTTTAGTGCGAATTTTGGGCTGGATGCATCATTGGACCTTCTTCTTCTTTTGGTGTCATGTCAGGTCCCCCCAACGTTGACTATCACCCGAGAGAAAGCATCCCTGTCCTGGGCAGCACGAAACAGCTCTCCAACACTTCTTATGCCCGTCCAGTCGCGTATATTGCGGAGCCAGGAAATTTGTCTCCTTCCAACACCTCTACGACCCTCTATCTTGCCCATAAGAATCAGGTGGGGCAATTCATATTCTTCTCCTCTGAGCACATGACCCAAATACGATACCTTTCGGATTTTGATATTTGTCAGCAACTCTCTATTCACTCTAGCTCTTTGAAGAACTCTTGTGTTGCTGACCATATCCGTCCAGGGTATCCGGAGCATTCTCCGATGTATCCACATTTCGAACGCCTCCAGCCGGTTCATGCTACTCACTTTGAGGGTCCACGATTCCACTCCGTACAGCAGGACTGACCATATATAACATTTGACCAGTCGCTGTCGAAGTTTCAGGTTAAGATTGTCATCGCAGAATATCTGTCTCATTTTGTTAAAAGCAGCTCGCGATGCTTCAATTCTGCATTTGACTTCGGTTTCTGGGTCGAGGTCTTCCGCTAGGATACTTCCAAGGTATTTAAACTTTGTCACTCTCTCTATACCAGCCCCATTCAATGTGAGGCGTGCTCCCGTGTGATCTTGCCTACTAAACACCATGAACTTTGTTTTACTCATTGGACCTTACTTCTTCGAAAATGGAGCTGGTCAAGCAGTGACTGTTACTGGTGCTCGTTACTGGTAACCGCGACATGATAACCAAGTTCTTTCTGCCTAAATTAGATGATATTGACGTGGATGACATGTGGTTTCAACAAGACGGTGCCACATTCCATACAGCCCGTGAAACAATTCAATTACTGCGGGAGACATTCCCTGGTCGTGTACTCTCTCGTTTCGGTGATCAGAATTGGCCCCCTAGATCGGGTGTGGCGAATCTAGGGCACGCGTGCCAGAGGTGGCACGTTTGAAAATTTGGAAGGCGCGCGAACGATTTCCAAGTTTAAAAATATTTTTTTAAATTTTAAATTATTGAATTTGGTAATAATTGAAAGCGATCGATTAACGAACATATTAATAAATACGGAGAAGGAGAAAAAATGAGACATTGGAACTTCATTCCAGAAGTCTTTAGCGATTTAAAGAAACTAGCGAGATCAGTATTATTAATTTTCTCTTCTACATTGGTTGGGAGTCATTATATTCAGAAATGAATTTCATAAAATGTAATTCGAGAAAAAGAATGACTGATGAATCCAGCTGGTCGTGTGTATTACTAAAAGTGACGAAATATGAACCAGATATTAAGAATTTCTCATCGAATGTACCTACAACAAAAAAAATCTCGTTGATTAATAACTAATGTGTAGTTTATTGAATACGACTTTATTTTTAAGAAACTATATTGTAATTTTTAAGCTTGTAAATAAAATTCACGAAAAAACATTTTTTATGTTTTGTTAATTTTTTTACTGCTTGGGCACGCTACACAATCGAGAAATAATATTTGAGGATTTTTGGCACGCGGACCTAAAAAGGTTCGCCACACCTGCCCTAGATCATGTGGTTTAACGCCGCTTGATTTCTTTTTATGGAGTTATTTGAAGTAAAAGGTCTTTGCCAACAAGCCCACAACCAACCATGCATTGAAGGAGGAGGTTCAACGCTGCAATCGACGAAATTCAGACATATTTATGCAAAATGTTCGTGGAAAATTTCGACAAAAGGTGCGTACGTGCCAGCAAAGCCGTGGAGGTCATTTGCCTGATGTGCTATTCCAAACATAACCCTATCCTATATACTTTGTGATTTAATAAAAAAAAATACAATAAAAAAAATTTTACTGTGTTTTAGATTTAATTCAAATCTTGCGTAAATTTGGGTTCACCCTTTATTACACCCTTTATATTAACTCGTGGCGTCTTTTTGCTTGATTGACGAAAAAACTTTTTTTAACCCTTTGCCCGTGATCCGCTCGAGCTGAAACTTTGCAAGTAGACGCGTGGCGACGATCAAAAAGATCTATCAAATTTTAGTTTAAAAAATGAATAATCATAGTATAATTTTGGATTTTTCAAATTCAAAGACATCGACGCGTCTGATAGAAACGAAACCTGATAAAATAAGAAAGGGAGTAAAATAAAAACTTGGTTTTTATGGGTTAGTTTTTTTTAAGTACTATTTTTCCAAATGTACCTTAAGGCGTCCCTATAAAAAGGGTCTATATAGTATATCAGGTCATAAAGTGATTTTATTGCTTTAAGTGGTCTATTTAATAGTATACACCATACGTGACGTATAGATACAAAACCGCCACTATCCATATGGATAGTGGCGGTTTTGCGGTGTTTTATTACGGGCCACATGTGCGGTACTTTATTTTTCATGATTATAATTCAATCTTGCCGAAATTCAACCTGAAAAGTTGGCCAACGTGTAAACATAAGAGTGCTTGCGTTGCGAATGTTGACTATTTTATTTAAATATTACATTGCTAATTGTTCTCTGTAAAATTTTTAAAGGTTAATTAACGTTACTACGTGCTTCTCCCCATCCAATTACGCAAATATTTGTATGAAATAAAATAAAATAAAAATGAGCGAGCCTTACAGTAGTCGCATATGATTTTGACATCTCACAATTAAAAATATCAAACGAGCACCAACAGAAATAAACATCAAAATTTAAAAAGGCTAATATATATTTATTAATTAGTAAATACAAGTAATGAAAATGTATGCGCATTTATTTATTATTGAATTTTGCCGCACTAGGTAGGTACCGTATATATCTACCTACGCATTTTGTTTTGAAATGTGTTTGGTAAATTATATGTTTTTATTTATTTTCATAGTGCCGCCACGCATATTGTATGAAAACTTTGAATAAATATTTAAAAATAATCACATAAATTGCATAAAATTTGAGAATGTAAATCACTAAGGGTGGTTATTCTTCACATTAATGTAAAAAAATTAAGTATTTATTAGATAGTTTCTAAGATATAAGTCAAAATATATCAAAGTCACAAAATCCACACGCTTGACACTACTAGCCTCACAACATATTTACAAAATCAGAAGCATTGGCTGTAAGTGTGCGTCTTCGCTGTGATGGCACTTGCTGGACATTGATTTGTATATAAACGATGATTTTTTTCCATCGCGCGTGCTCCGCGCGCGCTCATTGGTTAAATGAAATTGCGCGCATCTTATTTCCTGCTACGCATTTCCGACCTTTTTCACGAAATCACTGCCAGGATTGTAGGAAAGCGAGAGGAAAAATGTTACACAATTCCATGCAGGGGTGGTAGGAAACACGTGTCTAAGGACATGTAACAGGTCTTTTGTATGCATAAAGGTACAAATACACATGCTTATTACTGGCATGCTCATTAGCATGCCCTAACAACTGTACACACTTGCTCATTATTAGCATGCTTATTTTAAGCATGCTTAAAGCTAACAATCAAACACACATACTTATTAGTGGCATGCTCTTGTCACAGAAACTGAAATAAAAAATTCACGTGAACCAATAAGTCGAAATATTTTTGATTTTAGTTTTTATTTTAAGATTTGAATCATTCATGTCTTTTAATAAAGTTTGATAAACATTATTTTTTGCTATATGATTTTTATATATAGCGGTGACCGAGTATTCCACAGACATTTGTGATTCCTATAGTCACGAAAAGTAATGTTTTATCATCTCCTCAAGGCGCCATATTTGTTTCAACTGTCGCGGACTGAGAAGATCGCATTGATAATCGATACTAGCCGCGAACGACATAAGCATGCTCGTAATAAGCAAGCCTGTTCGCACATGCTCAAAAGATACCCCTTCTAATGGTGAATGACGAATTAGCATGCTCATAAATCAAACGGCGGTTGATTTTTGAGCATGCTACTAATGAGCATGCTTATTACTAGCAATGTGCGTACACACATGCCACTAATAAGCAAGGGCTAAAGAAGGTCAATACTGCGCATGCACGTGCCACTAATAAGCAATTAGAACTCGACAAATTGTCACATTCCATTGCCACAATTGCAATACTAATTATCAACCAAATTCTGTGATTCACAGAATATTGGGGACTGGTAATGAATTTGGTTGTTAGGTAGACATTTTCAACGACAGTCTGGAGAAAGTAAAGTTTACATTTAAAGAGACAAAACTGCTTCGTTACTGACTTCAACTGTTAATATACACATGTAATAGTGGGTAATATATATTTTTCATACACATTGCTGCTCTGTACTTTATATTTTTAATTTCTATACTCATGTTTTGGTGCTATTCCTGATACTTTTTATATTTTGCTACTTATATCTTATATTGTTAAATGTATATTCATTTTAATTTTATGTTATATTTTTTATGTAAAAGCCTATACACATTGCTGCTCTTTACTTTATATTTTTAATTTATATTTATATTAGTGTATATTATAGATATCTCACAGAGACGAAACTGTATTAATTATGGGAAAGTAGGTATAGAAGTCATTTGGGTGTAACAGAACTTATGACCTGTCTTTTTATGGTTGGCTTAAGTGATCACTTTACACAATTGTAACATTCGCCATTTCCACCCATGATAGAATATACCATGCTTATTCATTTTTGGAAGTTGTATATATGTTCAAATTGCGTGAAGCTTTCATATATGAGTTGTAAGCGCCTTTTCCATGCGGCCTGTACAAAGCCATTTTCATTCCCCTAAATCCCCACAGATGTCGCTAATGAGAAAATCTACATTGATTTTTTACGGAATTTTTGGAGCAATATACTTTATTGTGTGTAATGAAATTCATCCGAATACTTGCATTACACTAGGATACGCCAGGAAATATTATTTCCAATTTTTGTTAAATTCCTTTATTACCAGTATTTACAATTCAGAATATTTTGAGTTTGTTCAAATCTTTCAGAACAGTGCTGGATTTATGTCACAGAGACATTATTAATCAATTAGTGTATATTATAGATATCTCACAGAGACGAAACTGTATTAATTATTATTTCGTCTCTGTGAGATATCTATAATATACACTAATTGATTAATAATGTCTCTGTGACATAAATCCAGCACTGTTCTGAAAGATTTGAGCAAACTCAAAATATTCTATATTTATATTCTTTATGTTTTGCTTTTGTCTATACCTAATGGGCGTAAACAAATAAATAAATAAAATGTGTATCAGTACCTTTATTCGATTGTCGGGCCGGTATTCTCGCAGCGTTAATGTTATCGCGCAAAGTTTGGCCCAGTTGGCAGTTTTGTAGATTCGGAGAGCTATTGGCCTCCCCGCAGACAGGCGGCCGGTTGAATGAATTGACCCAAAAATGATTGTTGAATGGCGCGACTCGTCAAACTGGATTGCCCCGCCGAGCCGGCCGTGGATGTGCACAGCCGAAACCGGTAACTTATCAATTAAACCAATCGTGGAAACAGATCTACAATCATTTTTTGCTATAAATACACCTGACTGGCCGTTTGCTCGGAAAGCAACTAGGACCATAGGGTGTTTCGAGAACCTAACTAACTAACTAACTAACTAACCATCACGCCGTTTCCCTGCAGGGGTAGGCAGAGAGGATTGAACGCCACACTCTTCTATCCTGGCACACCACTTTTGCTTCGGCCACGTTCATACATCTTCTCATACACGTTCTACGATTTGTTGCGGCTTTTAACAGGGCCATCCTCAAATACTTGTAGTACCTGATCGTGCCAGGTCTTTCGCGGACGCCCTCTATTCCTGTTGCCTTCAACATTCGCCTCATATATTTTCTTAACCATCCTTTCCTCGTTCATACGTTCCACATGACCAAACCATCTCAGCACTCCTTTCTTTATTCTATCTACCACACTACAGCCAGCATTGCATTCACTTCTAATTTGTTCATTCCTCACTCTATCGACCAAAGATTTTCCCACACAAGCGTCTTAGTGACCGCATTTCAACCGCATTCAGTCTACTTTCATTCCTCTTTTGCCAATTCCAGGCTTCACTTCCATACATAAGGGTTGGCACTAGAACGCCATTATGTACCGCTAGTCTTGCTTCTTTTGACAGATTCTTATTGGCCATAATTGCATTTAGTGCACCATTAACTTTGTTTCCCGCAGTTACTCTCCTTTCGATACCTAGTTTCTCTTTTTCAGTTTTTCTGGTTTCAGTTTTGGAGTCACGATGTTCAATATTCAGACTGTCCAGAAACATTCACTGTCAATGTTCACTATCCAGAAACATCGAGATATTAGTGTACAAAACGCTTTTTAGGTCAGTGCTCACGTACGCAGCTGAGACGTGGGTACTAAGAGGAATGAGCGAGCACTGGACGTTTTTGAAAGGAAAATTTTGAGGCGTATCTTCGGACCGGTGCTAGAAAATGACTTTAGCGCATGCGTTACAACAATGAGCTCTGTACTCTGTTTAAGGAGCTAAAGATGGCTGGGACATATGGAGAGAATGTGCGAGCATCAAGCACCAAAGACCCTGCTGAACTCAAGGCCAATAGGGCGAAGGAGCTTAGGAAGGCCAAAATTAAGATGAAGTGACAAGGTCCTCAAAGACATCTCTGCCTTGGAGCTCCTGAACTGGAGAGAGCTGGCACTAGACTGAGATGAGTGGAGGAAGGCTCTCGAGGAGGCCAAGACCCACCAGGGGTTGTAGAGTCAAGGGTGATGATGATGAAGTTCAATATATAGGGTGCAACAGAGATGGTCTACAGTACGATCATTAAATTAGGTGAAAAACATTAAATTTGTTACCTCTACAAGAGTTTGATAATATTTTTATATTTTACTACTTGAGTTTCGAGAATAATAGAATCTAAGAAGAGCTGGGCTACTTTTGGCAAATTCAAACATATCTTTGAGAACAAAGAGATCCATATTAGCTTGAAAAAAGCCTTTGAATCTTACATAGTGATGACCTATGGAGTGGAGACAATGGCCCTTACAAAAAAAAAGGAGTAGAAAGCTCAAATGCACGCAACGATCCATGCTTGGAGTAAGCCTAAGAGATAAAATCAGAAATGACGAAATTAGGCGAAGAACTAGAGAAGAGGATTTCATCGATCGTGTAGCGAAGATAAAATGGCAACGGGCAGGACGTGTAGTAAGGCAGGATGCTACAAGATGGCCTCCCAGAGTTCTGGAGTGGAGACCTTGGGAGAATAAAAGAGGCATCGGAAGTCCTCAAAAGAGATGGGCCGACGATATAGCCGCTGTGGGGGGAAAGAAATGGCTACAATTAGCAAACAACAAGGAAGAGGCCTATATCCAGCGGTGGAGAGATAAAAGCTGAAGAAGAAGAAGAATTTAATAATCGTCATGAATAATATCTACAATGTTAACGCTAAAAACATCAAAAATATATTCCACAATACTTTACATACTCCTGCCTAAATTACGAGATGAAAATGTTCTAATAATGTCCTAATTAAATTCTGAGAAAGTACTTATGACATCAACGCATTACTTTTTAAACTTTTCATATTCAATCGCTTACCAATAGTTCACGTTTAATATTGTCTATTACTTGCTATAAATTAAATAAAGATAGTATCTCATCCACCTTTGGGCTTAATTAACTGCGCCTCAAACATTTGTGAATTTTTGTAATTGGTTCATGTAATGAAAACTGTGTTCTAGCATAACAATGATCAAAAATCACATTTCACAACACTTCTCCGATATAAGAATTGTTCCCGTTAACGACCACGAAAATCCTCGACAAAACGCGACCCGCTTTTCTACCCGAATAGGTTGACAACACTTGTACTTTACACCTGCGGATTATAGAGACTACTCCTCTGGAAACTAGAGTCAAGACTAAATAACTCAACGAATGTAGTATAATGTTTGATAGTATAAATTAAAATAGGTTAGGTTTCTTCAAAAGGTTATTACTCTACTTGAGTTTAACTATACATTATACTGGGTACTCGAGTTTCGACAGGTAAAGTACTAAGTTAAATAGGTATATTCAGATTCAGAATAATCTCGAACTCATTTCTAAATTGTATTTATCGACGTTTGTTAGTCTTTATTTTGTTCTGAATAATATTTACAATTTGTTTTACCATTAAGACATTACCATAGCTCCTTTTCCATACGTATAACCTGTTATCTGCCAGAATGCCCCTAATTCAAATGTCATAACATCCAATATTATCTACTATAGTGTTAATCTCTAGAAAATATTTCAGGTTCGATACTCTAAGTCTGGAGGTCGCCGCTTTCTACTCTACTACTACAATCGCACCTTGGCTCAAAAAGTTTAATTTAGAAAAAGCAGCCAGTTGTCGCTGGCTGTCGAAAACTCGTATTAACTGCGAAGGTTGTGGCCCTAACGCGTGTCTCTGTCGGCCCTTTGTCCAGGTCCGGTTCGAGCGCGTCTGGTCTCCGCGACTCCATCCAGTCTGGGGCAAGGCGCCGTGACGCAAGGCGCTCTCCCGACCTTGGACCATGACAAGAAATGGTTTTATCTCGCACCCACTTCACGTATGCAAATGAAGCGTTGCAGATATATCAATGTGCCGGCCAATTAGACTCCATCGGCGCGGTAACGACCTATAAAGTAATAATAGTACGTCGACTTTCAATTAAATCTCGCTTTATTAGCGAGTTTACCATATTTCAGAACACAGTTCTGTGATACTTTAAGAAATTGAGATAAATTTATATGTTTCGTTGTGTTAGGTTTACGGTTTACGGTTTACAGTATACTAAGAACAGTAATACGTCTTCATACAGACTGGCCGCTACCCATTAGAATGTGTGCGTGCGTGCTCGGCGCCGTGTACGCACGCACTGTGACGCACACATTGACATAGAATATGGGGGCACAGGCGACGGCAGTAAGGGCCGTGCCTTCGGTGCCATTCGCGCTCGCAGCCGCCGCTTTAGAAAAAAACGCGCTTCCTGAGAAAAATGCCTTTTTTATGTTTGTGGTGCTTTACTGAAAAGGTGTGTTGATTATCACAAAGACTGTGTGTTTTTAAAAGTCTACGTTGATGTTAATCAGCGTTCTTGCAATTTAAGTGCAGAAACTAGGTATACTAATTACAGAAACTTTCGGGTTTCCTTGTGCGTCGGAATCTCAGACGCAACGAGTTAAAAGAAAGGGAGTAAAAATAAAGTGACAACCCTAGCGTCAACGCAAGAGTAGGCTAATAACTCGCCGACAGGCCGGAGATAACCTACTGTTCTGGGTGGTATTACGCACCGTACCCACACTAACTCAATTGCAAGCTTATATGAAAAGACCTATATAAAAGCGAGCGCAGCAGTGTCGAAAAAGAATTGAATCTCAGTCATCGAGGATTAAGCCATGTATTCACTAGGGGACAAATTGTCCCTCAACAGCATGCGCGGCATAGAGTCTACGTGACGTTGCAACGTCGTGCACTGTTCCGCGACCTCGCGCACAACATAGCGCGGCATTTCTACGTGCCGTGGCAACGTTGCCATGCGCACGGTACCCGAGCGTACTCACTGCAACATTCCGCGGAGCGTCAGTACCACGTGGTATGTTTACAAGTGAATACGCATGCGCTGTATCTGTCAAGATGACAATGCGGGGAAACGAAATCGTTCTCGAACTCATCGAGCTGTATCGATCGAAGATCGCATAGAATGTCCGTCCTTCTTTCTCTTTGCAGTTAATAATTTCGCATTCTCCTCTTTTTTCTCCTCTTACTTTTCGATAAACTCATTAACATAAACAGATACGCGGCTATAATCATAACCTCATAGGGCGATATATTTCCGTGACGTCTGGAAAACAATAATTATTTGCAAAAAGGACCTTGTTTTTAATAATATTCAATTCACTACAGTAAAACCTCGTTAATTTGAAATTGCGACCCAAAAAAACATTTCGAATTGCGCGGAACCCCGTTTTCGCCAAATGTGATACTGCAGCTGTCATCCATAACCTCATCGGATGACATTTCCGCGACAAGATATGCGAGTCCCGGTGTGTGCACGTCAATTGACCGCGTCATTGTCCCCGAAACATGAGCGTAGATGTTGATGCGACATGTCGAGCGGAATGTTTCGCGATTTGTCCCCTAGTGAATACATGGCTTTACTGATTTATAATGTACTGAATTCAAGATTTTATAGGAAACATGATTTTGGAAGGGATAGATACATAAAATGTAGAATTCTGTGCATTTTAATTTAGTAATCCTCGGTGACTGCATTCAAAACATTTTTTTGCATATTGCTGCCTTTTCTTTTATACACCACATATGTACGTACAGAATATGTATCAGATAGTTTCCTATAAATTTCATCTAATTAACGATTGACGTGGCGTTAGCTTTGTGATCCAACACGATTATTTTGATTAACACTAAATCGAGCTATGTGATGCACACACGTTGAGTAAAATGTTAAAAATTTCATCTAATAATTTATTTATTTATTTATTTATTTATTTATTCATACGCCAATCGGCTATATACATTGATTTTACAAAAATAATAGACTTAAATGAATGGATTAGAAAAATTGCACATATATAAAAAACAATACTAGCATAGTAACAGCATGGTATAATCATATAGGGTTGAGGGTAATTTTAATACTGTGATAACAATCTTTTTGCCGCTGATGAGAATGAGACGTATGATTCATCGAAGAAGTTGATATCAACACAGTGGCTATTCACCAGATTGGCAATCCTATTTCTTGGGCCATTGTACACGTAACTTTTTGTGGATTTAGTGGTTTCTAACAATCTACGCACTCTTAGATCCGGCCTAGCAGTGATAATGCCAAATTGTTCCAGGATCTCGGGCGAGTCTATCTGTCCGTTGACAGATTTGTAGAAGAAGGTCAGATCAGACTATTGTCTTCGAGTGATTAGTTTGCTGATTCTAAATCTGTTATATACGGTCTCAATATCTCCTGGTGATCGTGTACGATAGGCGATGCATTTACATAGTTTGCGTTGTATTCTTTCGAGCTGATTGATTAGTTTATTGGTATATGGCGACCAAATGACAGAGCAGTATTCTAAAATCGGTCTCACAAGACTGTCGAATAGTCGTACCGTATAATGAGAGGGACTGCTCCTTTCGAAACTATAGTTGTGATAAATTTAACTCAACGCGTTTGCATTACAAAGTTCAATTTGGTGTAAATCAAAATATTCATCTAATTAGTATGTTATGTTAGACACCTATTCTTTCCCGTTGGAAGCAACCGTCATTTTTTTATTTATTTAATTAAGAATAAATTATATAAGTCTCACAGAGACGAAGCTATTTATATAAGAAAAGAGTTGGCGGAAGTCTCTTATACGATGGCTCTAGGCTTAAAACCTGTGCGAGCTGGCTTAAGTGACCACTTTACACAATACAATTCCATCGTAAGAACATCCGAACATTATCAAATTTTTGAAAGCTCTGTATATACAGGGTTATTTGTAAAACATTAGTAACCTCGCAGGACTATATTCCTCCCTTGATTATGAGCCTAAAATGAAAACAATCCAATTGGAATTTTTTCAGGGATTTTATCATTTTATTTAACGTGTATTGAAACGAATTTTTTTTTTGTAATCGATACGAGTTACTGTAATAATAGTCCAACGTTTTACAAAAAATAAATCAGAAATATTAAAAAAGAAATGCAAACTTTGATGTCGCATATCTCCTTAACTATTGATATTAGGTCACAATAGCTTGAATATTTTCGACTCATAATCAAGGGAGGAATATAGTCCTGCGAGGTTATTAATTTTTTCCAAATAACCCTGTATGTTCGAATCAAGAACATTTCATTTATTGCACTGCTCTTTGCTAGAGACATCTGTTGTTATTTTTTTCTCATAAACAATTTAGTATACGTAGATTTCGCAACCGGTAATCATGCATCTATATTTTATTTTTCAAAGTATAGTTTTCTTGGCTATATTCCTTATTAATGTATATATTTATTTGTATTTTAGCTATTACAAACCAAAGGTTACATTTGCACCACTTCAAAAAGAAATATTAATATTCTAACTTCATTAAAGTGTGTGTAAAAATTATATTTATCATCTCCCTAGACATTGTATTATTGTAGTTATATATACACCAATATATATCAATCTTGAAAGTTCTGCGAAAACATAGGTCTCATAGTAAACCAGCAGAAGACCAAATACATGGCCGTAGGATGCACCCAACAAATCCCAACTCTCTCGTGTGGAAGTCAACATTTTGAAACGGTACCAAGATTTACATACCTAGGATCCCTGATAACAAGCAACAACAATACTACAGAGGAGATCCAGAAGCGCATAGTCAGCGTAAATCGCTGTTTTTTCCGCCTACAAAAGCAGATAAAATCCAGACTGCTGTCCAGAAACACCAAGATATTAGTGTACAAAACGCTTATTAGGCCAGTGCTCACGTACGCAGCTAAGACGTGGGTACTAACTAAGAGGAATGAGCGAGCACTGGACATTTTTGAAAGGAAAATTTTGAGGCGTATCTTCGGACCGGTTCTAGAAAATGGACTTTGGCGCAGATGTTACAACAATGAGCTCTATACTCTATTTAAGGAGCCAAACGTTACAAAATTTATAAAACTGGGAAGACTTTGGTGGTTGGGTCATGTGGAGAGAATGTCCGAGCATCAAGCACCAAAGTCCCTGTTGAAGTCAAGGCCAGTAGGGCGAAGGAGCTTAGGAAGGCCAAAATTAAGATGGAGTGACAACGTCCTCAAAGATATCTCTGCCTTGGAGCTTCGAAACTGAAGAGAGCTGGCACTAGACCGAGATGAGTGGAGCAAAATTATTGAGGAGGCCAAGACCCACCAAGGGTTGGGCCAAGAATGATGATGATGATAAATATCAATTATCACAATCACGCCAGAGAAGTATAACTTTTATCGCGCGTACATGGGTTCACGCTTCTCCATTTTTAAAATTTAAATTAGTGCGTATGAATGTTTTTATGTATAAACTACTTAATAATAATAAATAATATGTGTTAGAACAATTTGCGTTTCTGAATGCATAGAAAATAGCAAATTTATAAGCCATAAAATGTATTTTAATGTTAGCATTTAACAGGCCTTTATAACGAATCAAGTTCATAAATTAGTCGCGATCGCAGCTGAACTTCGCACACAATATGCTAATGTTGGCTGGCGTGAGAGTTTACCATAAACAAAACGTAGTGATGCAGAATAATACGATATATATATTGTAACAAGTGATTTACTTTACCGCCCGCCGAGTCGGGTGTGGTAACAACACGAGGGGAACATGTGAGTAGGTTTTTACGTTTCGTGTAAAAAAACATCCCCTAAACATATTGCTTAAGAATAACCAGTAGAAGAAACGGAATTGTCTGAGGTGACGAATAAATTTTTGTTAAACTTCAGTAATGTGATTAAATAAATGTGTGTAAAACAATACAATTCATACGCAGCTATTTATTTATTTAAATATTGAGTTTTCACAATTTCAATAACAAGCTACTTTCTAAGCTAACCAGCAGTGAGACAGGAAAATAAACAATAAACAAAAAAGTGAGAGCGAAATATGGAAATAAAAAAAATTTGGTCCATTAACTGGCATCTTCTAAGTCTAAGTAATGCGGTACGCCTCTACAACGAAACATATCGACGATTTTCGGAAACTTACTTCCAATGCAGTGCATGCGCGTTGTCGGTGAATAAAGGAAAGTTATTCCTGTGGATCCCTACAAAGAACACTTCGTGATGTCCCGTTTGTCTTGGTACATTATACGAGACCATTACAATAATTATTATTATATGTATTTATTTATGGTTTTTGTGTTTAATTTGTAGAACTCCATATTTATTTTTAGCGAAATTTAAAATAAATTAAATTTTAATAAATATTATTATTAAGTTCTACGGGTTAAGTATTTTTATGTGTTTCAGCTGTTTCGGCTTGTAAGGCCATTATCAAACAGTGGATATACCACGTACAAACGACTTATTTATACAATTTTAAGTTACCCCTTCCCCTTTAGAGAAATTAGATATTTGTGGTGAAGCCCTGTAGTAATGTACGTTTTTTCCCGGGCACTTATCATTAAAGGTGCCTCGGTTAACGTTATGCTTAATTATCAAAATTCCCCGTTTTCTGCAAGTGTTATTTATAAATATTATTTTAATTTATGTCCTTGATTATTGGTTTTTTAAAAATATTTAGAAGTGGAGAGAAGATCATTTTTTGTTGATTATTTAAAAGTTTAATATTTGGATCCTTTTTATATTTATTTATTTCTAGTTGCTCAAGTAAATTCATCCTAAAACCTTTTGTTTCTATATGTAAAGGTTTTGGTTCGTTATCACCTTGCGGGACGTGGTTTTCATTTAATAAATGGGCCGCAAATTTTGTAACACATAAAAATACTTAACCCGTAGAACTTAATAATAATATTTATTAAAATTTAATTTATTTTAAATTTCGCTAAATTATTAATTGTGTGTGACGTAAAGACGTTGCTTCCCAATGGTCATGGTTACAAAAACTGTCTGAAAATGAACGCTAGTACAGAGAAAGTCACAAAATGTTCGCGTAAGATTTTTTCTGGCAGAGTGCAACGCTTATCTGGGTCAGTTTTTGCCGACAGCGACAACGCCGGGGACCTGCAGCGCAGGGGATGTCAACTGACTACTTCGGACAAAATTTTACTGTTCCATCTTTGGTTCAACAATGAAGAAGTTTCCTTTTTTATAGAACAATTATAAAAAAGACTCAAAGAGAAACAATTGAGCAGCGACTGAAATTAACATCAAAATTTGAAATAATATTAATAATAATAATAAATAAAATAAAATTTAAAAAAACAAAATAAAAATAAAAACCTATATTTATTAATTAGTAAATACAAGTAAAAAAATGTATGTGCATTAATTTATTATTGAATTTTGCCGCACTTGGATATATACATACGCATTTTGTTTAGAAATGTGTTTTTATATGTTTTTATTTATTTTCATAGACGGCGATAGTGTGCCGCCATACATATTGTATGAAGAATTTGAATAAATATTTAAAAATAATCACATAAATTACAAAAAAATTGAGAATGTAAATCATTAAGGGTTGTTACTGTTTACATTAATGTAAAAAATATATTTATTGGATCGTTTATATATATATATATATATGACTTACTTACTTACTTACTTACCATCACGCCGTTTCCCCGAGGGGGTAGGCAGAGAGGATAGAGCGCCATACTCTTCTGTCCTGACATACAACTTTCGCTTCGTCTACATTCATACATCTTCGCATGCAAGCTCGACGGTTGTTCAGACTTCTAACAGGACCATCTTCCGGTATCTGGTTAATCTGGTCACGCCACGTCTTCCGTGGTCGCCCTCTTTTTCTGGCGCCGTCAACACTTGCATCATATATCTTTCTTACCATTCTTTCCTCATTCATTCGCTCAACATGCCCAAACCACCTGAGCGACCCTATTTTTATTCTCTGTATTATGCTACGATCAGCTTTACATTCATTCCTAATATCTTCATTCTTTACTCTATCATACATGGATTTACCACACATACGTCTAAGGGACCTCATCTCCACTGCATTCAATCTACTTTCGTTCCTCTTCTGCCAGCTCCAGGCTTCACTTCCATACATTAGTGTCGGTACCAGAACTCCATTATGTACCGCCAGTTTTGCCTCGGTAGACATATTTCTATTAGAAATTATTGCATTCAAAGCACCGTTCACCCTATTCCCGGCAGTCACTCTCCTCTCTATATCTTTCATATATAAGATATAAGCCAAAATATATCAAAGTTACGCGCTTGACACCAGCCTCGCAACGTATATACAAAATCAGATAGATTGGCTGCTAGTGTGCATCTTCTCTGTGATGGCACTTGCTGGACACTGATGTGTTTATGAACGATAATTTTTTCCATCGCGCGTGTTCCGCGCGCGCTCATTGGTTAAATAAAATTATTAAAAGCGAGAGGAAAGGTGTTACACATCAAAAATATTTGATGGTGTATAACAAGGTGTGTTTAATTTAATTATTAAAAAAAAACTAATCAGAGCTTGGCCAGCTCTGCGCTGCGAGCTTTTGCTTGTCGTTTTAATACGGCACTGTTCGGTGTTCGGCGCCTGTGTTTTTTATCCGCAGGTTAACAGCCGCGACATATGACGCGCTTAAGCCATGTATTCACTAGGGGACAAATTGTCCCTCAACAGCATGCGCGGCATAGAGTCTACGTGACGTGCACGTCGTGCACCGCGACCTCGCGCACAACATAGCGCGGCATTTCTACGTGCCGTGGCAACGTTGCCATGCGCACGGTACCCGAGCGTACTCACTGCAACATTCCGCGGAGCGTCAGTACCACGTGGTATGTTTACAAGTGAATACGCATGCGCTGTATCTGTCAAGATGACAATGCGGGGAAACGAAATCGTTCTCGAACTCATCGAGCTGTATCGATCGAAGATCGCATAGAATGTCCGTCCTTCTTTCTCTTTGCAGTTAATAATTTCGCATTCTCCTATTTTTTCTCCTCTTACTTTTCGATAAACTCATTAACATAAACAGATACGCGGCTATCATCATAACCTCATAGGGCGATATATTTCCGGGACGTCTGGAAAACAATAATTATTTGCAAAAAGGACCTTGTTTTTAATAATATTCAATTTACTACAGTAAAACCGCGTTAATTTGAAATTGCGACCCAAAAAAATATTTCGAATTGCGCGGAACCCCGCTTTCGCCAAATGTGATACCGCAGCTGTCATCCATAACCTCATCGGATGACATTTCCGCGACAAAATATGCGAGTCCCGGTGTGTACACGTCAATTGACCGCGTCATTGTCCCCGAAACATGAGCGTAGATGTTGATGCGACACGTCGAGCGGAATGTTTCGCGATTTGTCCCCTAGTGAATACATGGCTTTATTATTAATCCTTCCTAATGATGTATGAAGGTGGAACTGTATTTACCGACCGCAGCTGTCGCACGAAATGCGTTAAATTCTTTTACAAAACGAAAAGGGTTTGAGATACAATTTTACGGCCAGATGTTGGTCGAATTTGTTGCAAAATAAAAGTGAATTAATGCAGTTTTGCAATTTTCCTCGAACGCGAGACCCTTCAGACGTAGACGGAAAATTCCGAAGGTTATATGTTCGATTTAACACACGTGGTGTATCTACGCAGCCTATCTTTCTCAACAGGTGGCTTATCATACTAGATTAATCATACATTATTAAAGAGTTTAAATTTACAATGTACAATTTGTTGCTTATTAAAGAATTGACGCTACCGGTTTCGACACGTCCGTGTCATTAACGAGCGGTATTTAAACTAATCTGAAATGCGAAAGTACTGAGTTAGGTGTCTCTAGGGGGCGGAGGTGATTTGTGGAGTGGGAGGGGCGAGGGAGGGAACATGGTTAGTAATGGTGACTTACACGGGGCTATTATTTTGTTAACGATGTTAATATTAGAATTTATTTTTTTGTTTATTTCTAAAGTTTCTAGGGCGGACAATTTCAAAATTTTGTTGATATTAGTGTAGTGTATTAAAAAGTGTGGCCAGTTTCCAACAAGTGGTTAGAAAATTCCGAATAATAATTATTTTTTAAACACAATTCATGTTCTCTTATCCTAGTTTTAAAATTTCTAGTAGTCATTCCTACATATTGTGTATCATACCGGTAGCGTAAATTCTTTAATAAGTAACAAATTGTACATTGTAAATTTAAACTCTTTAATAATGTCTGAAAGAAATTGTTACATTGTAAGTGCCCAAGAAATACAAAAAAATAGATTAATCATATTAGAGTAAAACCTTACTCTCTGATCGAAAGTCTAATATAACAAAGAAAACAAAAAGGTTGGTTTATTGCTCGAATGTTATGA
The DNA here is from genome assembly GCA_016648135.1 of Agrypnia vestita. Taxonomy (NCBI): domain Eukaryota; kingdom Metazoa; phylum Arthropoda; class Insecta; order Trichoptera; family Phryganeidae; genus Agrypnia; species Agrypnia vestita. Next base: position 321,876 of record JADDOH010024459.1, read on the forward strand.
TTATTTAGGTTATTATACTCGTATTTTAAGATTAGATGCGCTACCGCATATGTCTAGCGCGTAATTTTTGACCTCATTATCATACTCATACTTTAACCTTTAAATTATCTAAGTACTGACTTTGAATTCGGGCCCTAGATTATAAGCATTGTTCGAAAAATTGTGGGAATTTTCTGATAGAATAATTCAATTTTCAATTTTTTTCAATTTCAATTCAATTTATTTCATGATAATATGTACATGACAAACAAACTGTTTAAGGCATACATATTAGGAAGTATATATCAAAAATGAAAATATTTAATAAATTAAAAATAACATAAAATCTGGTCAAAGGTGTAGGAGAATCTCGCTTCGGAAAACCCCCTCAGACACATGGAATATATCAATACCCAAAGCGATTTTGTTCAGCATAGCTGTGGCTCTTCCAACAGGCATAACCATCGGCAGGTTGGTCCTGTATATTGGAATGTGAAACAATCTATGCTGACGATGTCTAATGTAATTATCAGGAACATACAAATCAATGCTCTGCATAATTTCAGGATTATCGATCACACCGTGCAACAATCGATAAAAATGTGTAATCAAATACATATTCCTTCTAGTCTTTAGACTATTATAGCCAAGCATACCCTGGAGAAACTCGGTTGGGTAATGCCAAGGATAATGCCCGTACTCTCTCATGTAGAGATATCTCAGAAACTTCTTTTGGACTTTCTCCACCATAAGAGAGTACTTGCCCTCATGTGGCCCCCAGATCATCGAGCCACTCTCGAGTCTACTCCGCACCAAGGAGTTGTAAAGAGTTCTGAGTACGCGGGTATTCTCGAAAACCCTGGCAGTACGCAGAACAAATCCTAACATTCTCAAAGCATTACCACTGATCGTCTCTATGTGATCGTGAAATGTTAGGTTGCTTACAAATCTAACACCTAGATCTTTAACATTTGATGTTCTTGTCAGATTTTGATCGTTCATTATAAATAGAGTTTTTTGGGCCCTAGTGAAGGATGTAACCGAACACTTGGAAACATTAAACAACAGTTTATTTCGTCTTCCCCATTTACATATATTTGATATATCTGCTTGGAGAAGACGAAAATCGTCCAAAGTTGACACCTTTAAGAAAAGCTTTAAGTCATCCGCAAATAACAGAAAGCGCGAGTTTAAGATTACATTTTTTATATTATTAATAAAAATCGAAAACAACAATGGACCCAGGTTAGATCCTTGTGGGACACCCGAGAAGGTAAAGAAGCACTCTGACGCGAATAGGCCGTAGGAGACGTATTGGTTCCTATTTTGGAGGTAGCTGGACATTAATTTTAGCATACCATCCGAGAAACCAATCTCATACAACCTTTTCAATAAGACATCATAATGTGATCAAACCTCATATCGTCGCTTTATATATAATAAATCCTATGTGCCGTTTAGTACATTCTGAGATGAACGAATCAATTTGTCAATTTTTCATATAAATAATGGAGATATACTAAAAAAAACGGTGCCGTTCACCTGGAAAGTCTGCCTAGTAATTATTTAAAATATTTTTTATAAATCAAGTCTATGCAACATTTTTTAAAAGAGTTTTATCCGTTTATCTCAGAATATACTAAAACGTCACATAGGATTAATTATATACACAGCAACGATATATGAAGATTGTTTCTCAATTTCAGAGTCGGAGTATCTTCAAAAGTAACTTCTAAATAGTCCCACCTATAGCAGGAACATATCCGAGTTCAATAGCTGATGAAATGAGCTAATATTATATACAATTAGATATATCTAATATTACTCATTGAGAGATTTCTCAATCGCGCCGTAAAGGTGAGAAAATAATTCATTTGGGAAATGACAAATCGATTTTCTGATTAAAGAATAAATTAAAGCCCGTCAATTCCGCCGGCCCTGAGTGCCGTTTCTACGAAAATGGTTCATTAATCAATGTGCTCTGTGAAAATCAAGATTAACGTATTTTAAACTGGTGTGTTAGCGGCGCTGGCTAATTTATGAATTTGGGCAGCCTCGCTCATTACAGTTGTCAAATGTCTCCTCAATATGTGGCCGATTAAAAACGAGAATAAAAGTTTTATATAAATTATATTCTTAGCAGACACGGACTGGAGAATCGCTTGTAGCGAACTACAAAGTGCTTTATCGCTGATTCATTTGTGTGTTAGGAAAATAACGTGTCATTGATGGAAATTGTAGTTTGATGTGAAGTGTTGCTCAGACAGGCCACGCATCATCGATCGAAATAATTATAAATCAGAAGAAGTAGCAATGTCCGGCGAATACGGCGGGTGGGGTGAAACTTTCCAATTGAGTGTTTCCAAATAGGTTTTGACCGGCACCGCAACATGTGGACGAGCATTATCAAGCGGGAGTATAATTTTGTCGTATCTGGAGTAATGTTGATCTCAATCTCATCAATTGTGTTCGGCAGACAGCCCCAGCAATGTCGTCTACGTCTACTTTCGGCCTCCCGCTACGTTCTTTGTCTTCTATGTCAAATTCACCGTTCTTAAACTTTTGATACCTTCTCTACCTCACGACAACTTCTCTCACTTAAGGCAGCCTCACCATATGCTTCTACAAGTAATCGATGCGCCTCAGCTGAAGATTTCTTCAAATCGATGAAGTATAATATGATAATTTTTTTTCGAATTTTAAACCTTAAAAAATATCAAACTCCTTATGTACCTTGAGATGAGTACGGGTATTTTCTATCATAAGCTGAGGGTTCCATTACATTAGAAGTAAGTGTGTTTTTTTTTGTGCAGAGATCACTTTCCAGCTTATACAGATCATAAGCCCTGTCGCTACGCTTTAAAGACTTCCACACACATTTACCTTATAAATAGCTTCGTCTCTGTGAGACTTCTGTAATTTATTTAATTATTAAATATCCCTTAATGAGGATTAAATCCAGTAATTGTTTTCTCAGAACGTTTTTAGAAATTTGTAAAAGAATTTGTTAGAAATTGTTGGATGGTTGGAAAATGTTTGGAAAAAATTGTTAGAAAAGCAAATTCTTAATTGATAAAGTACTGTCAAAATGCGCCGGAGTTACTGATAGTGCTGGTAACGGGAATATTGAGAGATGATTAAAGTAATGTTGTTAAGCTTAATAATACCCGCTTTCAAATTTCTTTTAATTTTATAAACATTCAGAATTATTCATTTGGACGAATGAGAAGAAGAAATAAGAAGAGAAGAAGAAAAAAGAAAAAGAAGAAAGATGAAGTAGGTACATGCGTGGAAACAACGATTTTTATCCATGATGTGGTTCGCGAATTCAGAAAAGTAATTACTAGAAAGACAACGAAGATGCTCTTTAAGTCTTATGTGGAGATTTCTAGAAGTTTGACCGATGTATTTACAATTATAATCTCCGTATTTTTTAAATTCGTAAAGCTTGTTTTTGTATAAATTATCTATTTTTGACCTTGGGTAATGCGCCTATGTTATTATTAGTGTAAGACGCGATTCCTATATTGGGACGGAGAAGTTTGGTTGTTTTATTAGATATTGGGCCTTATATAGAAATTTTACTCCATGAAAAGTTATCCAAGGATTTTTTATTTAACAATCTGTTTTACTATTCCATTAAAAACGATTCGATGAAGTTCCCGCAAATAACGCATACTCGGCTCAAAACACGACATTTTCGCACACAAAAAATATATTATACTGATAAAAAATCACTAATATTTGAAGGTTATGTTGTAGGTAGATGTCCAACCTTACGATGATGATGTTTTACATCTGACAATTTTAACCAACTTACCGGTGGCGCTAACTTTTGTCAAACGGCGGAAACTTATTAAATTATTATTGATAAGCACAGACTGGGTACCATTAACATGAATACCTACAGAGACAGTACAGCAGTTTATCTTCTGAACTGCTTTTCCCTCCAATAGCTGCTTGCAACTATTAAACTTGTCTGTGAGACGTACCGTGACAGACCTAATATTTCTGTGTAGGATCATAAATAACATGATTGATTGCCCCAGATTGTTAGTCTGATCGACCATCGAGGTCATCAAGACACAGTGCATTGTTCTATTATAGTGGAAATGTCAGAACTAGTGCATTAGAAAACTCTGTAATCCCCAGACTGCACTCATTAGGGAATGAATATGCGGAGGTAGTAGATAGATAGTATAACTGTGTATAGGACTAAATTGAAACAATTCTTTACGTCTCAACTAGATGGGAATGGATAAATAAATTTTTCTTTCCTTCTTCCTGTTTAAACTTCACTTTTTAATTTACATAAATTTATTGTATGTACTTGAATCTTTTTGACTGCATATCTGTCTTATATGATTTTTTAATTTTATATTTTGTATATTTTCTAATTTCATTTGGAAGGGGTTTGGCATTTTGTAACACAAGATAAAAATGAACAAAGGTAACCAAACAGCAGAATTGCCAAGACGAATAGGAATGAGCTGGGCTGCTTTCGGAAAACTCAAATATATCTTCGAGAACAAAGAGATCCCAATTAGCCCAAAAAGAAAAACCTTTGAATCATGAGTACTGCCAGTGATGACGTATGGAATGGAGACTATGGCCCTTACAAAGAAAAGTGTAGAAAAGCTCAAAGCTAGATCCATGGAGAGATCCACGCTTGGAGTAAGCCTAAGAGATAGAATTAGAAATGACGAAATTAGGCGAAGAACTAGAGTAGTGGATATCATGGATCGTGTAGCGAAGCTAAAATAGCAATGGGCAGGACATGTAGCAAGGCAGGATGCTACAAGTTGGCCTCCCGGAGTTCTGAAATGGAGACCTTAGGAGAATAAAAGAGGCATCGGAAGACCTCAAAAGAGACGGGCCGATGATGTAGCCGCTGTGGGGGGAAAGAAATGGCTATAATTAGCAAACAACAAGGAAGGATGGAAAGGGAAGGAAGAGGCCTATATCCAGCAGTGAAGAGGCGAAGGCTGATGAAGAAGAAGAAGAAGACGAAGAAGAAAAAGGGAAGAATGAATGTTGTAAAAGTCCTTAAGGGCACTAAATATATAAACAAATAAATATCATTAAATAAACATTTAACGGCGTCCTCGTTTAAGATAATTATTATTGTATAATGTATCCCCGACAGTAGGCGCTGGTAATGACTCGGAGCGAGTTACAAAACCCATTTCCGTTTTCAAATCGCCGTCTTGACATTTGAAACACGAAGACTGGGTTTTGGACGCCGATGTAATGTTATGTCAGGTCTTTTAACTACGCGCGGTATCGAGCCGGCGATCGCGGCCCGCGAGGTGGCGCAATGGACAGGCGTAGAATGCGACCACTGCGACCGTTGGCGTGCGAGGGAGGGCGTCCCTGTCGCGTAACAGAAGTTGTCAGGGTGTAAATTTATCACACAATACATAATGTACAGAATGTCCGGTGACCGGTGTCGTAGCCTTTAACCGAAATTTGGTCGGGCAGCACTAAGGAAACCGAGCCGTGACGGCGGCCGTTCCATCTGTCAAACTGTCAGACGGTAATATCGGTTCAGTATTTGCTTTTTAGCTTCGCAAAACTTTGATACTTTATTGGAAATTGTTCTTGCACCATCCCGGACTGTTTAGGATGTATTGGACATAATGATTCAGTGTATATTGATAATCAAAATGTCACAGGTCACGCGCAAATACGAGATTGAACTGAATGACAGGGCGAGGGGTTGCCGCCGGGTGCGGGTGGGGCGGGTTTTAGTTCCAAAGTCGCCGCACGCCAAGTTATTGTGTTCAAGCAATAGTTCGGCGCGCAACGGGAGACTGTGAAATCAGTCATAGACATCTTGAAATGCGATCAAGGCGCGGGGCAACACGTCGAAAACATTCTTAGTTTTTTTTTTAATAGAGATGCGAACACGGAATACGTGTCACGTGAATATTCTTACTATTTTCAAATTAATCAATGTTTATATAGATGTCTCACATAGACGAAACTGTATATTTATGGGAAAGCAGGTATAGAAGTTTTTGGGTGTACATAGAGCTAACGACCTATCGTACGGCTGGCTTAGGTGATCACTTTACATATATGCAACGTTCGCCATTTCCACCCATGATAGAATACCATGTCTATTAATTTTTGGAAGTTGTATATATATTTAAATTATGCGCCACGTTCCACTTGTGAGTTCTAACGATCCCCCGTGTAGCTAGCACCAAAGCCTTTTCATTCCTCCAAAAACTTCTATACCTACTTTCCCATAAACATACAGTTTCGTCTCTGTGAGACATCTATATATAGATTGATTGATTAATGATATCCATGTGACAAAAAATCCAGTTCTGTTTTGAAAAATTTGGATATACTCAAAAATATTTTCAAATTAAGCTAAACGTTTGTGCTTTGAAAATAGGACTAACTTGCTGGTCTATAGTGAGGTTCGAACCCGCGACCTTTGGATAACGAGGCGAGAGTCCTAGCCACAAGACCAGCAAGCTTCTAGTTCTACTGAAAATTTTGAAAATCACTCAAAAGGTAAAGAAACCATAAGATATTTTGAAAGAAATACACGATACTCATCCAAAGGTCTCCAGCGAGAAAATAACAAATATTATCTAAAATTATTAATAATCTTGCCATTGCTTATCGCTAGTAATGAGCATGGTCATTACTAGCAATGAGCGTACACACATGTTACTAATTAGCATTAGCTCAAGAAGCTCAATACTGCGCAAGCTCACTACTGAGCGAGTGTATCAGTACCTATAGAAGATTCGAGAAAATATAGCAAAATTATGCAAAAATATCTCTATCACTATCGTTATTAAAGGAAATAGTAGTGTCAAGAGATGGTAGAAGAAGAAAGAATTGCACGTAATCAAGTATTTTACGGCACTCCGCCTTTTAAAAATAAATTGGAAAGATCTACGAAAGTCTCGAAAAACGCGATAGATTCTGGAACCATCGTGACGCGACATTTATCTATAAAAAGAAGTCGAATGGCTACTGCGCACCCGTTGTGTGTCAGAGTTGACAGTAGGCCATTTCCGTTTGAAAGCGAAATCGTGCAGCGCGTGTGTAATTCCAACGATAGTAAACCAAGAAAGTACCTACCGACGAGCGAGAAGTTTTCTAGTGCGAACCTGAACGACTTAAACAACGTGCATCGGTATATGAGAGACAAGTTACTCGGGAGTGATGATTTGTTCGAATTACAAAATTAGATAAAAAGTGCAGCGAAGATTCAGGCCACATTTAATACGAATTTAAGAACAGTGCTCGAATTAAATTCGTGTCTAGTTAATAAATAAAAGTTTTAATAGTTTAGTTTTACTACAGCCATGATCCCGCGACAATTTAATGTTTTCAAATATATTTTTTGAAACAAGCAATTAATAATGAAAAAATATGATTGGTTCTTTGAGAACGGGGAAAAACGTCACGGTGTGACTTGAATGCATTCAATGTCAAAAAATCACCATAAAACGCAAAGATACCCTAATTATTTACAGATATAATGAGTATTGCGTAAACGGAGATAAAAAATACTGATGTTTTTTCTGATATATCTGAAAAAGCAAAGGCTTCCTAGACTAGCAAACAGATACGAGCAACTTGACGTCTTTGCAAACAACTTTATAATAATCAAACATATTTTAAAAGGACTATTGAAAGATTGCTAGTATTTGCCAAATTGGACTTAAATAATTGATTTGCATTTGTTTTGATTATTGGTTGAGTGAGATAACTAACTATAAATTTTTATTATATTATGACTTTCTAAGCTTGGGCTATTGCTTTTCACTCTATATCAGTGGTTCCCAAACTATGGGTCGCGACCCACTGGTGGGTGACAACGAGATGTCAATGTAGTGTCTGCTTGTCACTCATTTAACAGAGTTGAAAAATAACTTAAACGCTTACTTCGGAGAAGGGATCGAACAGTTCGACAAGATAAACTGTATTTGTAATCCATTTCAAGACAACATACTGACTGAAATGTCAATAAAAGAAAGTGAAGAGCTTATTGATTTATCGGAAGATACGTCGCTGAAAAATACTTTTGATGGCAAGCAATTAGCAAAATTCTGGCTTTTGGTTGCTGACACTTATCCCTGCTTATCTGACGAAGCCATGAAAGTCCTCCTCCCCTTCACTACCAAAAACTTATGTGAAATAGAATTTTCTGCCATGGTTTCTATTAAGATTAAATACATTAATAAATTGGACGTATCGAATTCACTGCGATTAAAAGTGACTGAAATTGAAGTCGACCCTAATGCTGTTACGACAAGAAATACGCAACAAATGCTTCCTTCCCATTAAAATATCACATATTAATATTTTTCGTAATGAAAATTTTAAATTATATTTGGACGTTTTTATTTTTTTCTTAATGAACAGTCTTTCGCATAGCTACAATATATATTCGGAAAATTTGAGGGGGTGGGTCCCGAAATTTGATTTTTTTTGGTGGGTCGCGGTCCTGTTAACTTTGGGAACCACTGCTCTATATTATAACTTTTTTTGTTTTTGAATTTCTATTATATTATGTTTTCCTTATACTTCTGCTTGTTATATGGTTGCTTTTTACTTTATATTATATTTATCTGCATATATTTGTATGTGTGTATAAAGTACTTTTCCAGTTTGTGTCATTATTATTTTTACATGTTATTTATTTTTTCTCAAAAATATAATATATTCTATAAATGTACACTTTACCTATTTGCTTGTGAAAGTCCTGTAAGGCGTTAATAAATAAATAAAATAAATAATAAATAAATTACGCTCCAGGTTATGTTACCTGCATAAGACGAACAGTACTTTATTTCTCTTCTTCATCTGCTTCTTACATCGAAGTTACCAATTTATTCTGTCCACTTTACAGGGAGGAATCACAGAAGTCCACAAGGCAGCCCCAGAAAAAATCAGGATTCCTAGTAACTACCCCTAATAAGAAGCATTTTCTATTTACACCTCTTTTTTTACTGTTTTTATACCAGGATTTACCTCAAAATTTCAACGTATCTGCCGACTCTTCCAATGGTCCAACTTTCATTATTTCATTGACCACCTACTGAAGGCTCGAATTAAAAACGTGACAATAATGCCTAATTTAACAGAATACTAATTAAATTAGTATAAACCGCTGCCAGATTTTAGGTCTACAGGTTTCGAGTCGTCTCTTCGTCAGGACCAAACGCTACACTACTACGTTCACAACACTATACATCACAACCATAATATTGTTAAACTTTCCCCAAATTTTTCACATTCGTGTTAATCTTATCAAGAACTAAATTGTCTCGCATGCATAATTTAGTGCGCACGCACTAAATTGCCTGCAGGACGAATTCTCGGTTTTTTTTTGGCAACACCCACTTTAGACGCCGCCCCCTCTCACTCCACCTTCCTCGAAGATTCCTGAATTCGTTGTTTTCAATGCCATTTTCTTTTTTAAATGTGTGACTCTTCTCTATAAGACGGTTTGCGGATTCTGAGAAGTTAGTATTATTAATAAGTCACCTTAGGTGTCCTTTTATTTGAATATTTAAACTAAACAAACGTTTCAATAGGAGTAACAACGGGCGAACGCATCATTTGGAAAGCTACGACATTACATTATACCAAATTTACGGCGTTGACAGACATCCTCTCCGTAATGTCAGGATTGTATGCCTAAAAGATTGATCCGACTCGAAGGACCAACATAATATACATAAATATTTTTAATGAGTAAATTGAACCAAGTGGAAGCTGTGAATCGTAAGAGCAATCTGGAACCTGCAAAATGTCCCGAATCCGCAACGGACGAGCAGCGCCAAGGCGAATGAAAAGTGAAATTGCCCAAGCGGCGATGCATTTTCAATGTTAATACGAAGAGGATGTCCGTCATTAAACGAAAAGCTCGGCGGTGAGATGGCCCCCCATTTTACCCGAGAGTAAAACCATTCGATAACTGGGCCAAGGTGAACAGACAGTCAATTAAAAATAAATCAACGGACCGACAAACAGGTTTGTACAATCGCAACCAGACGGCGTGGAGTGGCCAGCGGCCGCTCTGTTGTCCAGCCCAATTACGTGTTCAACAAATTGATGTTCGCCGCGGACCAGTTAAACGAACAAAACCCCGTGTCCATGGTGAGATAGATCTCAGAGAATCAGTTGAGATAAATCTCGACAGCGTGTACGCGCATTGTTGCTGTAATCAACCCGAGCTGATGTGGAGATTGATTTTTAAGACCCAAATGCTGCAACTCCTCCAATGCGACTGGACGGGGAAATATTAGCCAAATGTGAGTCATGTGGAACGTATGAACGAGGAAAGGATGGTTAAGAAGGGAACTAATTATCATCTACTCTGAAAAGTTAGCCAAGTAATATAAACCGAAAGATCAGCTCGAGTTATTGAAAGTAAGGAAAGAGAAAATTTAAACCAGAATTCGATTTGAAATTTGAAGGCAGAGGTTGCGGGTGGGAGGAGGAGAGTGTCATTGTTTAGCGCGCCCTAGAAAGAAACCATATATGCAAAATTGGATCCAAGAAGGGTGAGAGTGAGATGTCTTGGGAATTATAAAAAAAGAAACTAAATATTAACTTGACAATTTTACGATACTAGCTGTATAGAAAAGAGGTTTTGTATGTTTATTAGTTAGTAGTCTTTACGTCCTAGTGGTATATAAATAAAAAACTATATATGCTAAATTCTCATCTATAAAATATTGAAATATTTTTAAAAATTCTTTGGTGATGTCAATATGTTCTTTTTTAATGATGTCAATGCACAGTGATACAAAGTACCTATTATTATATAGAAAATTATTACATATTTCGGACGCGAGTTTAGGCTGCGAAAGCAACACTATGTAGCGTCTTAAAATAATTTTTTAAAATTCTAGTTTAGTATTGATAAAAAGTGTTAAAAATAATAAAATAGAACAAATATTTATAATATCATATAAAATGATTAACCTCCTGAAAAAAATTGTTGTAAAAAGAAATGTTATTTAGGACACTACAATGACGAAAAATTGAATGAAAACAATCGGCAAAAATAGCGCGCAGTGCGTACGCAGACCGGCTTGAACGAGATACACAGTTCAAACGGTCGTCGCCGAGTATAATCCAAGTTGGTATATCCAGGCCTAAAAGATTGATCCGACTCGAAGGACCAATATAACGGCGGCCTAAATGGGTGATCCGACTCGAAGGACCAACATAACGGCAATGTTCATGCGTATATAGTAAAGACTCACCTGCACTATGGTGGCCACCACCAGGCCGAAGCAGAGGGCGATCTGCGGGATGCTGGGCTTGTGCTCCTCCCAGGGGATGGTGCTGGACACCCCCACGGCCACCAGCAGCAGGGTACCCAGGAACTCGGCTATCAGCTGCCTCCATAGGTTGCGGTTCTCCGTCAAATCTGTCACGCCCACGAAGGCGTTCGCTTCTGAAAGAGCGCACCGACAACGTTAAAATTGGAAAACATTTAAAACCGACGATAAAGAATATTTTTAAAATCATATTAATAGGTGGATTATTTATGTGTCTACTTGGTGTGCATAGCACCATTTAAAAATATTAAAAAACAATGAGACATCATTAAAGTTTAAACACTATTAAGAAAAAGTATTAAATATTTCCAGTCCCAAAGGTAGAAACTATGTACAAAAATATATCAATTATTCAACTCATCAAAGAAGACGAACACATACAATTCGAAAGAAACACGCCACGAAGACTACAAGCCAGTTTTAAAATCCCAAAATGCAATACAAAAAAATATCAACAAAATTTTTTAACAATCTTCCAATCGAAATAAAAAAATATCCAAAATACAAAACAATTGAAAAACAAATTAAGAGAACATCTCAATAAACACAACTAGACACCATTACTCTCAAAATCAAAAACATATCACTCCAATACCGCATCCCATATATATAATTATATGTAACAATGCGAAGTAAATGGAGAGGTACTATGTATAACACAATTATGTAATAAAAGTTGTAAAATAAAAAATAAATAAAGTGCGCAAGAAAGCAATTAAAATAAAAACAACAGTTAGGTACGTAAAAACTTTGAATGAGAAGAGATAGGTAAGAAAAATATGGGGAGTGTGAATGGTATCAAATAAACCAGATAATGGAAAATGTTTGTGATGGTTTTCCAATCCCGAGATACGAACACCTGATAAAAGACCAGGTGATTGCGATTTTCTTTAGTATATTCAGTACCTTGTGTCAACCGACCCTAAACAAGTCCCACAGCTAACTGCCCGCCGGCTAATGGAAGAGAATGAGCGAGATTTTGTGCTCTCCTCTTTTATAGCCGCGCCCCTTTGTACTCTCGGTAGGGCGGCCGGCCCGAATTCACCACAGTTTTCTTCTTGGAAGTAATAATTGTGTAATAAGAGATTGCATAAGAAGATATATGCATATAGATGAGGCAAGAATTTTGTCAGGTTAGAAAAAGGACACTCCAATTTGATTGCCTACACCTGAGGAAACGGCATATTGGTAAATTATTTAGTTAAATATGTTTTTAAAAGAGGCAGAAATTGAAAGAAAATAGGAGAACATACGTCATTGCGGGCTGTATCGCGGAATAAACTGATAAGTTATTATCAAACTTTGAAAACATATCCTAATTTACTTTACTTCTACTTTCCCGGTGGAAGCGACCATTTCTTTGTTACGACGATTCTGAAATATCTTTCAGCAAAACCTGTTAGGTGACACTAGGATATCTTCTTCTTCTTCTTCTTCAGCCTTAATCTCTCCAGTGCTGAATATAGGCTTGTTCCATAGCCTTCCATCCTTCTTAGTTATTTGATAATTGTAGCCATTTCTTTCCCCCACTTTTCACATCTTAAGACCAACTTTGCTGAATGCTAGGATATCCAGTCCGATTTATTTAAACAGGAATCATTAACATTAACTATTGCAAAATTACAATGTGATTATTGAAAAATTTATGTTCTTTTTATGTTTGCAGTAGAATTAAATAATAAATTCTGATAACATTGTAATAAATGCAAGCGACGCAATGAGTGTGCAGTAATGCAAATACACAGGTATACTCATATGCACTTATAAGAATTGAAAAATGCATAAAAATGTGTACTTTGTAAGTTAATATTACTGAGAGTTAATAAAACAATAGGTCATTATTTTTTATGACATTTCAATTTTTAAAACAATGTTTATTTATATGTTTAATTTTAGAAATATTTATATATCAATATCGTAAAATATATGTATTTTTGCATAAATAAATATATTTTTCAACATTTTCTGGAATCTTGCAATTCATTCGTGAGTGGCTGGCTGGTGACGTATATTTAATAACCAGAAGATAAAAGTATAATAAATATTGCTAAACATATATATATATTTTTATATACAGGTTTATTTGGAAAACATTAATAACCTCGTAGGAAAGTGTTAAAGTTATGGAGTTAAGCAATATCGAAATTTGCATTTTTTACAAATATTTCTGACTTATTTTTTATAAAACGTTGAACTATCAGCACAGGAACCCCTAGTGAGGAGGACTAAGAACAAAAACATCAATAATATTTTTAAAATTGTAATTTAAAAAAACATTACAGTAACTTATATCGATTACGGAAAACTCATTCGTTTCAATTAAAGTTAAATAAAATGATAAATTCCCTGCGACAGTTTTTATTATTTTATTTGACTTGTAAAGGATTTAATGTTTCATATTAGATTTTTTTATTTTTTTTATTTATTATTTTATTTTATTTATTCTAAAATATTTATTACATAGAAAAGGTAAAATTGTTAAACTAGACTAGTCTGTTCTAAAGCTGTACTGTTTTTGAAATTTAGTTAATAATTAGTGTATAATAAGTGTGTAGTAATTATAAAGTGCACTTAATTAATTCATTTCAGATAGAGATAAAATCAAAACATATTACATATTATTCACATCACATGGAGAAAAAAAAATCAAATCATATTTAGAAAAGGTATTTGAATTATAATAGACACAAAAACGATTTACAATGGAATCTAAGCTGTCACATTTGACACATTACTTTCGTTTTGAAGTCTACCTACATTTAGTAACCATTTATTGTAATGATAGTCCAACGTTTCACAAAAAATAAGTCAGGAATGTTGAAAAAAATGCAAACTTAGATGTAGCATACATCCATAACTATTGATATTAGGTCATGGCTGATTGAACATTTTGACTCATAATTTAAGCAGGAGTATAGTCCTGCGAGATTATTGTGTTTGTTTATTATGTTTTCTAAATAATCCTGTATAATCTATTGTATTCGAAAATAAATATGTATCTATTACATAAAGATCTATTTTTTTATGTTGAGACCGTATATCCGGAACTAGTCCACAAAAAATATGGTTGGAATTTCTAGTTCAAGTTTTCAAAAAAAAAAATTGACTTGTTTAAAGCGTATGAATTTACGATATTCAATATAAGTTACTTTCAATATTGTCTCAAATAAAATTTTACAGAAGAAACGTCAGAAATATTGAGAAAAAGAATGGAAATTTTGAAGCCATCTCCGCAGTATTGGTATGAGGACATTGATGTTAGAAAATTTTCAATTAATAATTTAAGCAGAAAAGTATTGTAAACCACCCCCATACATAAGGCCTCGTAATGCCGAAAACTTTCAATGGTATCTTATATATTTTTTGTATAGAAAATAAATATTTTTATATGTAAGGCTGCCGGAAAGAGTGGTCAAGTCAACTGTGCAGTACGTTATCCGGGTAATGCATAAAATGGTAGGGGTGGTGTGCGGCAAGCGGCGTTCTATCGGATCTTATCGGATGTCGGCCGGATTTTTGTGCCCGGCATAAGAATCCGGAAAGGGAAAAACAAGGCATAATAACACAATAAACTCAACCCAAAACCAAGTAACATCAGCTGTGTAAAAACAATCAAAATTGTTAACAACCAAATTGTATTATTTATTTGTTAGTATAAATATTATATTTTGATAAATTTAATTAAAAGTACTTACTCTCGGCCACTTCCGAAAATTCCAATTTCATCTTTTCACACTTTTAAAACCACAATTTTTAAAATATTTATTATTTTTTTTTATATTTTCCAAGGAAATTACAGACTTTTCTTTGAAACGTTTCAAGCGAAGTATTTTCCAAGTGTTTCCTTTAGCATTTTTATTACGACTGCAAAACATTTAACGATTACGTCTTTAAATCGATTTACTGATTGCTAACCCCCACACCCGCGTTGCAAAAATGCCTTTTCATTCATTAGAGAACGATTTCAACTGTTGGACGATGCTTTTTAACTATCGTTCAACGGTCTCATATTACTTCGTAGAAACGCGGAGAACTTGTCTCAGTCTAGATCGAGTCTAAATTAACAAAAGAGTTTTCAACTCGATCTTCTCGCCAGATATGTCTTTTGGTGTGGCTGTACTTGGAGTTGTGGCGACTGATTAATGCTGTGGTTGGATTGTTTTTCTCGAGATTAGAACATTATTGGGAGCAAACATTGCGCGTCGCCAACTGTGTAAATCGCGAGGGATTATGCCAAACAAAACATTGCGAGAAATGCAAAATGGAGCTAATCGAGAGCAACATACTCGTGCTTGAAGGTTACAGAGAGGCAGGGGAGAATAATCCATTGAGACAAATTATAGAAGACGAGGATACGTGTACGGAAGTATTTATACGGTGGCCACAGGGCTTAGGATCTGTATTAGCTGGCTTAAGCTTTTGTATTTTGTAAAAACTTGCTTATTAAGATTATAAGATTACACTTATTCCTAAATTCTGATAATTGATTTACGATATTTCAAATATTTTCTGAATATTATTTACAATTCATTTTATCATTAAAACAAAATTTATTATTTATCATAAATATGCGTATTGTGTAAAAACTTATTTATGATACACTATTTACTAAACAAATTTTTATTAATCAATTAGAAAATACATACTGAAAAATAACGGGATTCGAACCAACGGACCTCCATTCTATCCGGGGATGGTGCATTATCCAATTTCGCCACGAAAAATTTTCGACCTTATACGTAGTCTCTTTTTTAATTGATTAACATTTTTAAAAATTAAAAAAGAGATAATATAAGGTCGAAAATTTTTCGTTAACTTACCAAACTGCCGTGGCGAAATTGGACAACGCGCCATCCCCGGACAGAATGGAAGTCCGTTGGTTCGAATCCCGGTAGCAGTTTAAATATGTTTTTGGTTAATTTGATTTTTCTGTAAGTATTTTCTAATTGATTAATAAACATTTATTTAATAATTCACAGAACTTTGTTCTGAAATTGCATTTTCACAATAATAATGTGTTTTTTTTTTATATATTATTTATTCATAACTTATTATCAATTTATCGTAAAAGTTTATTGTGTAAATATTTCATATTCAAAATGTTCATGTAACTCAAAGTGTTCATTGTAATTATGTAATTTTCAAAAAGTTCACAAAATGTTCTTACTTTGTACTCTAATGTCCCTTTAGGACCATCTATTGGGGTCATTAACGACCTGTTGACGGTCAGTTTGATAAAAAATAAATTTAAAAATAAAATAAAATAAGTGATCACTTTATACAATATTCACCGATTCCATACAAAGAACATCCATACAATATCAAATTTTATAAAGTTATAATATATAACAAAGTTCAAGCCTTCATATATTCTTCGAACAGATAACTAACTAACTTATCATCACGCCCTTTCCCCGCAGGGGTAGGCAGAAAGTGTAGGACGCCATATTCTTCAATCTAAGCTCACCGCTTTTGCTTCGGCTACATTCATACATATTCTCATACAAGCTCTACGGTTGTTGAGGCTTTTGTATTGTTAACTATTTTTGACAGGGCCATCCTCCAATATTTGTATTATCTGATCACGCCAGGTCTTTCGCGGACGCCCTCTATTCCTATTGCCTTCAACACTCGCCCCGTATATTTTCTTAACCAACCTTTCCTCGCTCATACGTTCTACGTGACCAAACCATCTCAGCACTCCTTTCTTTATTCTGTCTACCACACTATATGTATATATGTGGGGTTTAGAAGAAAAGGGCATTTACCAAAAAAAAATTCATCCAGTCATCGGGGATTATTAATTTATAACTAACTAACTAACTAACTAACCATCACGCCGTTTCCCTGCAGGGGTAGGCAGAGAGGATTGAACGCCACACTCTTCTATCCTGGCACACCACTTTTGCTTCGGCCACATTCATACATCTTCTCATACACGTTCTACGGTTGTTGCGGCTTTTAAACAGGGCCATCCTCAAATACTTGTAGTACCTGATCGTGCCAGGTCTTTCGCGGTCGCCCTCTATTCCTGTTGCCTTCAACATTCGCCTCATATATTTTCTTAACCATCCTTTCCTCGTTCATACGTTCCACATGACCAAACCATCTCAGCACTCCCCCCCCTTTCTTTATTCTTCTACCACACTACGCTGCATTGCATTCCACTTCAATTTGTTCATGTCCTCACTCTATCGACCAAAGATTTTTTCCCCCCCCCACCACAAGACGTCTTAGTGCCGCATTTCCCCACCGCATTCAGTCCTACTTTCATCCTCTTTTGCCAATTCCAGGCTTCACTTCCATACATAAGGGTTGGCACTAGAACGCCATTATGTACCGCTAGTCTTGCTTCTTTTGACAGATTCTTATTGGCCATAATTGCATTTAGTGCACCATTAACTTTGTTTCCCGCAGTTACTCTCCTTTCGATATCATTCTCAGCCTTGCCGTCTCTACTAAACATACTTCCCAAATACACAAACTCGTTCACTTGTTCTAAGCATTCGTTGATTTATTAATTTATTATGTACTGAATTCGAGATTCACCTTATTTAAAATATTGATCTTTTCTAAGTTTCGCGACCTGTCGATTAAAGTTTAAATTTTCTTAATTATTGTTAACAATGTTTATTACTTTAATATAATAAGAATGGTCCAACCAAAGCTAATGTCCTAAAGAAATGTAGTCTAGCTTATTCATTCCGATATAAAGGAACAATAAAAGCCCACATTTCAAAAAAAACCCGCCGAAAATTGCATTTACAGTGAAGGTTCAGCCTTAAGATGATCGCTAAAATGATCGCTAAGGTACGATAATAAGAGGATAAGTACTAGCAAAAGAACTTGAATACTTTTTTTTTGGAATCGCCACTCAACTAGCCCTTGGGCAAGTTTCTGAGTAGTTTTGTAGCTGTGTCACAGTTATTTAAAATTATATTTCAAACATAAAAAGCAAAATAACAGATAAAAACATGAAATAAATAATAAAAATAATAAAAAAGAACAGAAAAGTTAAAATAAGAAAATAGGAAAAGTATTGCCAGAGCTCTCAAGAAAAGAGACATTAAGACAGTTTTTGGTGCCAACTTCAAAATTAAAGATATGTTGAGATCAGCAAAGGATCGAGATCGCTTAGAAACGGACGGTGTGTATAGACTCGATTGTCAAGACTGCGATAAAGTATACGTGGGGCAAACGGCGCGTACCATTTCCAAAAGGGTCAACGAGCACAAACGGGCATGCAAACTCGGTCATCCAGAAAAATCAGCACTGGCTGAGCATTTTCTGGATACCGGCCATCATTTTGCATTCGAACCGAAAATCCTTGGAAAGCCTAAGAGTCACCATGCGCGTCTTATCAAGGAAGCACTAGAAATCTACAAGCATCCGATAAACATTAATAGAGATGATGGTCTCAAATTAAAAACATCTTGGTATCCGGCGCTTCAAAGTCATTCTCGTCGCAGACTCCTCAGAGATAGTGATCAGACAACAGATGAATCATACATACAACACAATACAACACATCATGACTTCGGCACGGTATTGCAAGCCGATACTTAACCACAACACCAACATTCAAGACAACACATCAGCCCTGATGATGGACCCTGCAATGGGATCCGAAACGTCGGCCCGAAAGGTCGTAACAACATGGCATAATACCCCAGTAAACACAATAAGCATAATCTACATACGATATTATTAATATATATGTTTAGTAGGGAATTTTAAATAATAAAGTGTACAAAGGTATTTGGCAATTTTGTGGATATAGAACAGATGTATCTCTACAAATAATATGTGTTAGCAGATAAGTGAAATTAATAAACAATCATATAAAATTAATTTCGTAGCTTTTGAGCAGTTGTAATATAATATAAATGGTGTCCCGTATCTCGATGTCAGGCCGAAATCGGGTGACAGGCCAAGTCATAATAGTTATCAGAAAAATATTTAAAAAAAAAACCGTCAGTCAACTGGTCAAAGGATTTTGAATACTTGGTTTGGTCAAAAAGTGACATTTTCTTCCAAGCTGAAGCAGTTGGCTTTAAATTTTGGACAAAAGTTTACAAAAGCATTATTCAGGATTACATAATAATAAAAAAATGAAGAAAAATAAAGATTTGTAGCAACAGGAGTGAAAAGACCGTCACAGGGTGGAGATATTTTGATTTTTTTTTTTAAAATGCTTATAATTTTTAAAACACATGACTTAGATTATTAAAATAATTTTCTGATAACTATTATGACTTGGCCTATCACCCGATTTCGGCTTGACGTCGAGATACGGGACACCCTGTATATAAATAAGTACGAATAAGTTATATAAGAAAGAGAAATTAAGTAAAGATCTAGTAAAAGCAATATACACATAAAAAAAATTAAACTATTATAAGATATAAATGGATAATTAGTAAAGGAAGCGATTTAATATCAAAATAGAAATTTCGCGACTATTAAATGCGACTGTCAGATGAAACAGAGAAGAGAAGATGGATGTCCTAATTATATTATTGTCGACTATTGAAAGTATATAATCTTTAATATTTGTCCATTATTATGCGGTCGGACAATGGATCGTCGAGTTCACGGTCGCACCCGTGACGAACAACATTATTTTTACGTATCATTGCATTATGCACAGCTCAATAATTACGTTTGTTGACAATTTTGGAAAATTTAATGCCACGGGGCATCTAGAAACCTTAACAAGTTTTAATTATATATTTTTGATTACTACTACTACTAATACTACCTAAGCGGTACTAACTAAGAGGAATGAGCGAGCACTGAACGTTTTTGAAAGGAAAATTTTGAGGCGTATCTTCGGACCGGTTCTAGAAAATGGACTTTGGCGCAGACGTTACAACAATGAGCTCTATACTCTATTTAAGGATACAAATGTCACAAAATTTATGGCTGGGTCGTGTGGAGAGAATGTCCGAGCATCAAGCACCAAAGTTCCTGCTGAACTCAAGGCCAATAGGGCGAAGGAGCTTAGGAAGGCCAAAATTAAGATGGAGTGACAACGTCCTCAAAGATATCTCTGCCTTGGAGCTTCGAAACTGGAGAGAGCTGGCACTAAACCGTGATGAGTGGAGGAAAATTATTGAGGAGGCCAAGACCCACCAAGGGTTGTAGTGCCAAGAATGATGATGATGATAATTTTTGAAAAATCACAAGATGCGTAGACGGTATGGAATAACATTTCACCATATTATTAATACTTATAGCATTAACTTTGTGGTTAGGTTAGGTTAGGTTAGGTTAGGTTAAATTTGTTAAACCACTACCAGATTTTAGATCTACCGGTTTCGAGATGTCTCTTCGTCAGGACCAGCACTACACTACTATGTTGACAACACTATACACCACAACCATAGTATTGTTAACTTTTCACCAATCGTGTTAATCTTGCATATAATAACGCACTAACTAGTCTACAGAACTATCAGGAATCTGCGAGGGAGAGAGAGTGAGAGGGGGAGGGGTCTAATGTGGGTGTGTTGTGAACACAGTAGTGTAGTGTTGGTCCTGACGAAGAGACGGGTACGTTTCGAAACCGGTAGACCTAAAATCTGGTAGTGCTTTATACAAATTTAACTAACACCCTGTTATACATTTTATTATTTATAAAGTATCCCAATTAAAATAAAGTGTTTGTAAGTTTATAGTATAAAAACTTTTTTTTACTTTCGAAGAAAGATGATTATGATGATGATATTATTTTACATAGGAAAAACATGTAGAAATTTAGATGTTAGCGTTTGAAGTATTCAACATATGTATTACTTTGTAATACACACACACACACACACACACAAAATGAGTTATTAAATTACTACTATAGTTTCGAGAGGAGCAGTCCCTCTCATCTTCGGGTATAGATAATAACTAACTTAAATGCAACATTTATCAATCTACTCGGGTAGGGCAGGGGGGCGCGCGGTGGAGAGGGTTATTTTTTCTGCAAAAAGCTCTAGGATTGGTGAAGTGGACTGAAATGTAATGTTATTTATTAGTGTATTTTTATAATTAATTTTTTATATTTTTCATTGGTTTCCTTGGTTTTTCAGTGTTTTTCAAATTCAATGGTTTCCAAACTATTCATAATCTTCTTCTTCTTCACATCTTCTATGAGGAACCGTGTGGAGTAGTTGACTCTCGAGAGAAAGATTAATGTTAATAATTAAATGATTGGCGAATTCGGATAAATTGTTATTTTTTAAGCATGATAATGAGAGGGATTGCTCCTCTCGAAACTATAGTAGTAATTTAATAATTCATATGGTGTATGTATTAAGTAAAATAAAACATATTTGGAAAAATAACCACCACGAAGTATTTGCCAAATCTTTCAACACTTGAGGTGTTTAAGTAGCAATAATTATTTATGAATCATCTTTTGGCTGTAGATCATTCTTTTGATATTAATAAGGATTTACAAATTTTATAAACAAATTATAAAGAATTACAGTTTGATAAATATAAAATTTTGGAAATAAGAAAAAGTGTTAATTATAAATGGAAATAATAAAAGTGTTGTATTATAAATAACCAGGTCCTTTTTACAAATAGTTATCGTTTAAATTTGTTTTCATGTCAGTAATTAATTATTATTCTCTTCTAATATATATATATATATTTATATTTTGAGCTTCTACACTTCGATTTTTGATTTTCAATTTGCTAGTATACATTGTATCCTGACGAAGGGGCCATTAGCTCTGAAATATTTTGGTATATAGGTGGTGAGAACAAAGTATATTTTTATTAATTATAATAAAACCGGCCCTAAGTAAATAAATTAAAATTAGTAGGTTTAAATCTGATATTACCTACATCAAATTCATACAAATTCTATATAATTTTTTACGATATGAGCTTTTTTTGAATTATTAGAGTTTTGGGAAAATCTTTTAAATTTTTTTTAAATTATAATAAATAATTATCGAAGCAAGATTTGTTTTAAAATCACGTATCGAAAATTTAAAATAAACATTGGACAAAGAAATTCATCGCTTGTAAAGAAATCTCATAGATCAGCGTTTCCCAACCTTTTTTGGCTCGCGTACCACTTGGTGGTACATCACGCTTAATTGTACCTACCACTTCGTAAAAATGATTGTATTTCGATTGTATTTTATAAATATTATAGGGTGACTATATTTCCCAAAACTCAATTTATTAAGTTTAAAAAAAATACCAAAGGTTCTAATTTTTCTAATAAAAATGACACATTTGAACTTTACGTATCACTATTTTTTTTTAAATAAAAAGTGCCAAAGCTCACTTATACTCAAAATATATGTAATACAATTAATTAAAGACGGTAAATGTAAAAATTCTTCTTCGTAAAAATCTTGTAAAAAAAAATTCGAGACAATTTACACTCTCGTTTTTATACATTTACAGCATTGCCGCGGGCGAAATTCTTGTTTTAAATATAATAATATTAATTAAATTGTGTTTAAAAATATTTTTACTACCGAAATTTAATAGTTTAAATGATATTTATATGACTGATTTTTTAAAAACTTTTTATGTTTGCCATTACTGACTATTTTTCGCGTACCAGCGGTTGGGAACCGCTGTCAGAGATAACTGAAAAACGCACCAAATAACAATTTCATTATTTATATTAATAATATTCTATTTAATATCAAAAGTGCTGTTGTCAAAAATTTGTTTAGAACTTGTAAATATTTAGACACAAATAGTTTATTACAGACACAAAGATGCACACTTGACTTTCAACTGTCAAAGCGAGAACAGAACTGACCAGACGTGTCGCCATTAATATTTGGGATCCCGTCTTGCTGATGGATGTCCAGACAATTATGGCAAACAATCAACACGCACCTCGACTATAATACCTCCATATTTGAATTATAATTCAAAACATTAAACACGTAATATTATAAAGTATATAAGTTTAGTGTTGGGACAGGAAACACGTCGGTAAACATGCAAACGTTTTAATTTCCGTTGTATTTAGAATATTAGATTAAGTATACAAGTATACAATCGCTGTCGCGTCTCGGGTATTCGTTTCAGATAGTAGTTCTACTCTGTCTAATGTAAAATTCAACGAGTGTCAACTCGTTCAAATAGTTTATGGTATTACCATAAAACGCTATAGCGACAATATCATGAATATTTATGCGTTCATACGAAATGAGACAGAGGGTTTCTATGCCTCTTTTTAACTTTTTTGAGCAAAATATTAAGTGTAATGGATCTGAGGGACGTATGTCGCGATGCATGAAAGATACAGAACGTGAAAGAGAGAGCGAATGTTTATAAGGTCGCGCACCCGTCGAGAGTATAACATCTTTTATTGAAGAACCCAGATATCACATTAAGATAATCATTTAAAATCTAATGAAAATAAATTGAAAAACAAAAAATTGTATACATTATACACATAGACATAATACCTATATGTGTATCTGTTACGTGGAAATGACTTGTTATTTCGGAAGAATGTTTTAAAGATAAATTTGAGGCACGCTTATAATCACTAGAAATACGGAGAAACTACTTGAACGTTCTCGATGCAACGCGAAACCGACATTTTTGTATAAAGCGTGTGCCCGCGTGGCGAGTGGAGTCAGTTATTGTGAAATTTCTGCAAAAACGCGGATAAAAGCGAATCTTGCAGCGGCTAGCGGTGTGCTCAAATTTTATGTCATTTATGTGATTATTTTTAAATATTTTATTTATAAGTTTTCATACAACATGTATGACGGCACACTATCGCTATCTACGAAAATAAATAAAAACATGTAATTGACCAAACACATTTCTAAATAAAAATGCGTGTATTTACCAATTAATGAATACACAGCTTTTAGCTTTTTTAAATTTTGATGTTAATTTCTGTTGCTGCTTAATTTGTTTTTAATTGTAAGATGTCAAATGTTACACATTAAGGCTCGCTCGTTTTTTTAATACACGTTTATTTTCGGGCCAAATAAGTATAACTTCTAACGCGTGCACATAATGAATGTTGAGAAAGATGTAGAGAGGAGAGTGACTGCCGGGAATAGGGTGAACGGTGCTTTGAATGCAATAATTTCTAATAGAAATATGTGTACCGAGGCAAAACTGGCGGTACATAATGGAGTTCTGGTACCGACACTAATGTATGGAAGTGAAGCCTGGAGCTGGCAGAAGAGGAACGAAAGTAGATTGAATGCAGTGGAGATGAGGTCCCTTAGACGTATGTGTGGTAAATCCATGTATGATAGAGTAAAGAATGAAGATATTAGGAATGAATGTAAAGCTGATCGTAGCATAATACAGAGAATAAAAATAGGGTCGCTCAGGTGGTTTGGGCATGTTGAGCGAATGAATGAGGAAAGAATGGTAAGAAAGATATATGATGCAAGTGTTGACGGCGCCAGAAAAAGAGGGCGACCACGGAAGACGTGGCGTGACCAGATTAACCAGATACTGGAAGATGGTCCTGTTAGAAGTCTGAACAACCGTCGAGCTTGCATGCGAAGATGTATGAATGTAGACGAAGCGAAAGTTGTATGTCAGGACAGAAGAGTATGGCGCTCTATCCTCTCTGCCTACCCCCTCGGGGAAACGGCGTGATGGTAAGTAAGTAAGTAAGTAAGTAAGTAAGCGTGCACATAAGTATACGTACACACTTTTTTTTACAAATGCAAGCGGGTGCAATATAGATATTTATAAACGTTGACCAGCACCGACTCGATCACAAAGGTGATAATGGCTCATCAAGAAAATATTAATTGTTTACTTCCTCCATTACCCGAGCTCCAGCTGTTGAACAAACCTCATGAAATAATACTTTGCATTGAAATGGTTCGAGAAATTGAGTGTTGGAATATTATCAACAAACCTCGTGAATTTGATCATTTGCTTATCCGGTAAATTACTTTTTTTTTATTGAATTCGCAAACCACCTCATAGGAAATGATCATAAATTTGGCTTAAAAAAGGGGCGTTTTAAAAAAGGGGTTTTTTAATTTTGACAATTATTTAAAGTGATTTCGATTAAGCCCTATTAATTCTATCATACCTAACCCGCGCCAAAAACTTTTATTTGTTTTCCATAAAATAATATTGTTGTTATTCATAAAATGCTTTAGAAGACTTTTTCGTTATTATATTTATATACCTACATAAAACTGGACGTCTTTCTGTCTCTATAAAAGCTGATATAATTTGATCTGAACCTATTTTGACTTATCTGACTCGCCTATTATTAAGAATATAAACTTATTTATTTATATATTTAGAACAAATAGTTGCCTAGAATATTTAAATATTATCTTTCTACTAATGCTACCCGTTGACGCCTCCATTTTCATAGTTCATTATTTACGATCGATTTCAGAAATGAAACCATGTCTCACATAATTAATTATATATAATTTATAGCAAAAGACACTTTGCTTCAACTTTAATATTAAATACCAATAATAAAGGTATAAAATTAAATAATTTAGAATTTTTTTACACTACAGTGCCACCACTATAAGGGAGGGCGCCCCTGTCGCGAAACAGAAGTTTCCAGGTTGTAAATTTATTACGCAATACATAATGTACCGAATGTCCGGTGACCGGTGTCAGAGCCTTCAATATAAATTTGGTCGGGTAACAGCGCGCTTCGTGGCGGCCGCTCTATCTGTCAAACTGTCAGACGGTAATATCGGTCCATTATTTGCTTTTTCAGCTTCGAAAAACTTAAATACTTCATTGGCGCATGTTCTTGCACCACCCCGGATTGTTTAGGATGTTTTGGACATAATAATTCAGTGTATATTGGTAATCAAGATGTCACAGCTCCCGACCAAATACAAAATTGTACCGAATGACAGGGCGAGGGGTTACCGCCGGGTGCGGGCGGGGCGGGTTTTAGTTCCAATCCTGCCGCACGCCAAGTCATGTTGGGCAGGCAATAGGGAAGCGGTGAATAATAAAGCACCCGTAATAAATAACCAAATCAATTTTCCACACAGCCCTTTGTTCAATTTAACTTTCAAAAAAGATTTGGTAACACCCACCCGCCCCCTCGCACTCTCTCACCCTCGTAGATTCCTGATCGTTCTGTAGGCAAGTTAGTGCATATCAGGTAGACCTAAAATCCGATAGTGGTTTATACTTATTTAACTAGCACTCTGTTAAATATCTTTTCGTTGATTTGATTTTTCTGTATGTGTTTCTAATTGATTAATAAATTTGGTTTTAAATTTCGCAGAACTTTGTCCTGGAAGAAGTTGCAACTGCACGACAAGAGTGTGAACTTGAATATAAAATTTTGTAAATTCGAAACATTATTATTATTTAGGAACATGTATTTTTTTAAATCAATTTATTAATTGACATTTTATCCATCAATTTTGAAAAAGATGATTGAAACGGCATTAAAACGAGTTAATGTAAAATTATGAAAGCGTACGATATTACATGTATATCAATTGTAGAAAATATTACTTATCTTATCCAACCAACTTTAAGAAATTCATCCGTATAACGAACTACGCATCAACGCAACATGTATGTATATTAGGGTGTCCCAAAAAAATTAAAGTGATATTTTTTTAATGCATACCCTCTTATTTTGTTTGAATGGTCTCAAAACATTTAAAAATAAAGTTTTGCGTACTATTATTTCAGAATCAGAAGATGAGTTTTCTTGTGGTGGTTTATAAGATGAGATGTCGATGGAGCTAATGATGAAAAATATTTAGCACGTCGCTTTCCTCCTCAATGTTTCTAAGGCCCGTCTTTTCTTCCTTTCTGTAAGTTTTTTGTCCACTCCGGCTAAGTGACCAGGCCGACCTGGTTCTCTTTGGCGCTCCAAGAAGATCCTATCTTCATTTATTTTAATTAGCTGAAGCGCATCGGCATGAGCAATGTCAAACAAATTGTCTAAGTTGGAAAGAAACTCTTGTCGACGTTGTTCAAACACTTCTTGTGTTATTTCCGCATTTTTTTGCGAATCTCTCCAAACTTGGTATAATGAAACTAGTTTCTTAACACAGTTAGGTAATGATTTAGTCAGTATACGTGCCTTTTCCCAGTTAATAATACACTCACGAATAGTAAGAAATGCACTTCCATTGACACTTAAATTCACTTCACGAATATTATAGATGAAAACTCCCAGTACTTGTCCATTAGAGGGAAGTTTCGAACCGGTGTTGTGATGTTTTACGTTTCCTATTAAAAATTTCTCCTTTTGAGAACTTCGTTACTCCAATGACATGTTGACTACTCAAAAGTAATGCGTTTACTAATAAAATAACCAAGTAATAAGACGCAAGCAATGCGAGATTTCCGGCGCGCCGTACCGTGCAAGCACAGACACGTTTCGCTGCAAGTCGGCACGGGTTATCGTTATCCGATCTCAATAATATTTAATATTTAAGTTTTTGGAGTCAAATGAAAAAAAAATAGAGGGTATGCGTATTGAAATTCGGAAAAAAAAATTTCACCCTTATAGCCTGGGACACCCTAATGTATATCTGCCTTTGATTTACTTATGTCTGTGAATTAAAAAATTATCAAAATTTAAGGTTCAAATGATTATTAGACATAGGTTCAAGTAATTATTATAAAGCACTTTCGTTGACCCTTAGAAACGAGAATTCCTAGCACTTCTTCGACGGCCTCTTGAATGTTTTCTTCAGAACGCACGGCGTTGGAGAAAACGGTATTCAACTGCGTTTGGAAGCTTCAACCACAGATGTCAAATAGTGACGCATTGGTCAAAATTTGTAATATCTCGTGTCACGTTTTGTATGTTTGCGGCGCCATGTTTTTCGCCAATCGAGCGGGCCGCTCGAGCCGCAGACTTTTTTACCGACTCATCCAAACTGTTGAAGCATTGAAGGTGACCCACCACATACCCTGGGCTGTTTTATGCGCCGAAGCGTCCATATCAGCCCAACACATTCGCCGCCTGGTTGGCATTATTTTATGCTAAAGCGTCCTCTCCGCCCGGCCTTGCGTCCCAGCATTACAAAAAGCAAGACCAGGCGAGTCGGTCGCGCAAAACCTTCAATGTCCCATGCTAAAAGTCTTTATTTTTAAAAGAGGTTTTACAAAATTACAATAAAAGAACATCTATAATCTAAAAAATACAACATAAGAACACCCGAGGAGACATCGCACGGGACAAAAATAAATCAACACCCCTCCTTGGAGGGAAAGGGACAAAACAAAAATAAAAACATGTAGCACTTGTGCCAGAAAAGGTAAAACCACCGGTATGACACCGATCAGGAGAGACAACGTAAAATTGACAAAATATGATACAAAACAGAAAGATAACATGGTTGTGCAAATAAAATGGAAAATAACGATAGAAAACACAATGAAATTAACAAGAATGTAAAGAGAAAATAGAAGTAATAAACAGAAAAAGTGAAATTGCAAGATTATTAAAAGAAAACAAAGAAAGACCAATGTAGGGCAGCATGGTCAAGGGTACATCAGGACCACTGAGCAGGACCCCTCAGGATTTCCTAACGGGTCACCCAAATTCCCACGAACACTTTAAAAAGTCTGAAGTTATCCTCACAACTCACAAGGTCACAAACTGTTGAAGCAGTTTTTCCTATTTCCTGTGACACGCCAATCCGCAGGGGCCGTGCTAAATCCGGAAGAGAGTGCTCTCTTCCAGTCCCTCTAGTTGGTCTCTTTTGCTCTTCACACGTAAATTATTATATACTGTGTTTTACTGATGTGTAACATCTTTCCTCTCGCTTCCCTGCAATCTGCGGCAGTGATTTTGTGAAAAAGGACGGAAATGCGTAACAGTAAATAAGACGCCGGGGAAGCGCGCGCGCAATTTCATTTGAACAATGAGCGCGCGCGTTAAAAAAATCATCGTTTGTAATTTAAAATTTTGGAAATGTAAATGAACACACTTCCCGTCATCCGATCGAGCTGAAACTTTGCACTTGATGTAGATGATGATGCATTCTTACATGAATTTGGTGTCACATGTACACATACGCGCACGAAAAATGTTAATTCATAACTAACTAACTAACTAACTAACTAATTTATCTCTTTATTTAAAATTGCTACAAAAAAGCTGGATGTCAGTCTGTAAAATAATTGATTTAATAATAATTGCTATTTTATAAAGGATTTATAATAAACCATTGTTTTATGGCTTAAATTTTATTTTTATTTTCTTTGTATTTTAACCAATTTCCTTTTGTTTGTATAAGTGTGTGTTGATCTACCCCAGAACAGATTTCAACTAGTAGAGCGTTATTAGTTAAATTAAAGAAGTGTATTTCTATTAATATTTTAATAATGCATTAACTATGTACACTTTTGAAATGTAATGTAGAAGTAAAAAATAAGAAATAAAATATATAAAAATTCAGTTCGTATAAAATATCCGCTGTTGTTTCAATAACTAAATAAATAAATGTCCAGCAAGTGCCATCGCAGCGAAGACGCACACTTCCAACAGCCAGCGCTTCTGATTTTGTATATATGTTACGCGGCTGGTGTCGAGCGTGTGGATGTTGTAACATATATGTATTTTGGTTTTTCGAAACTATCCAATAAATACTTTTTTTTTACATTAATGTAAACAATAACCACCCTTAACGACTTACATTCACAAATTTTATGTAATTTATGTATATTTTTAAATATTTATTCAATATCTATGGTCCGCCCATCTATGAAAGCAAATAAAAACGTATAATTGACCAAACACATTTCTAAACATAATGTCTATGTAGGTATACGGTACCTACCTAGTGCGGCAAATTTTAATAATAAATAAATGCACATACATTATCTTTACTTGTATTTACTAGATAATTAATAAATATATAGGTGTTAGCTTTTTTAAATTTTGATGTTATTTCCCGTTGCTGCCTAATCGCTATGTTTAATTGTGAGATGTCAAATGTTACACATCATATGCTGGAAGGCTCGCTCGTTTTTTTTCTTTCTCTACGTATGTTTTTGTAATATTGTTGTAATCTGTGTTTATTAAAGAATTGTATAGCCGGGACAATCGGGCAAATTTTGGATGGCAGCCGTTTGGCTCACTTGTTTTTTACAACAACGGGACGCACGGTTGCTTTTAGCATTAAAAAAATGCCAACCAGGCGGCGTTTGAGAAGGACCCATATAAGAGATTTCGCTTACAAAACGGTCCTGGGTAAGCGCTGGGTCCGCCCTCATTACTTCCTGTAACGCGTTTCAGTCGCATTCACGAAATTAGTCCCACGAACCGAGCGTAAAGATGTTATACATCAATGAATCATGCGATATTCTTGTCTCGCTGGAAAAATCTGTATTGATACATGCAGGTGTTAATTAGTGAGTAAGTTATAATTAACTCCACAATTGTGCGTTTGTTACAGTCAACAATAATACAAATAAATGTAAAAATATAATAAAATAACTTTGTTAAAACAAAATCAAGCGACTTCATATATACCTAAAGCTTATTTGTGTAGTATTATATTTATTACATGCACAAACAATCGGCCGTATTCTGAATTAAGCAATATTTAATTTTAACTTTTTAAGTTTGACAGGTTTGAAATTAATTAATTAATTCATTCAATCAACCAGAAAGCTCTTAAACGTAAACAAAGTTATTCACAATTATGAATAACTAGCTGTTACCCGTCAAAAATGACGGTACTGTCAGTGCCTAAGGAATAAGTATGTATTTATTTTATTTAAAAAAAAATCGAAAAAATGTTTTTGGGTAAAAAAAAATCCAGAAAAAAGAAATTTTGGGAAAAAAAATTTTTGGAAAAAAAATTACTATAAAAATGTTATTAAATGACTATAAAGAATTTACGGGGGCAGGCGGACAGATAACGAGATTATTATAATTGGGATGAGTTTCCTTATTGATTGAATTCATTAATTTAAAACCTGTCAAACTCAAAACGTCAAAATTGGCAAGATATAGAAACAGCAATGTTGCTTAGTTCAGAATACGGTCAAAAATCTATAAATTGTAATTAATTTAATAAAAATCTCGTCGAAACGTGGCGATTGTTTTAAATAAATAAATTTTGACTGTAAATATAATAATGGTATTCGAGAAGGAGGAAAGTAAGACAACGTGTGAAATACTAGTAGGCAATGAATGTTTGGAACAAGTAGATGAGTTTGTGTACTTGGGAAGTATGTTCGATAGAAGAGGGAATGTTGAGAAAGATATAGAGAGGAGAGTGACTGCCGGGAATAGGGTGAACGGTGCTTTGAATGCAATAATTTCTAATAGAAATATGTCTACCGAGGCAAAACTGGCGGTACATAATGGAGTTCTGGTACCGACACTAATGTATGGAAGTGAAGCCTGGAGCTGGCAGAAGAGGAACGAAAGTAGATTGAATGCAGTGGAGATGAGGTCCCTTAGACGTATGTGTGGTAAATCCATGTATGATAGAGTAAAGAATGAAGATATTAGGAATGAATGTAAAGCTGATCGTAGCATAATACAGAGAATAAAAATAGGGTCGCTCAGGTGGTTTGGGCATGTTGAGCGAATGAATGAGGAAAGAATGGTAAGAAAGATATATGATGCAAGTGTTGACGGCGCCAGAAAAAGAGGGCGACCACGGAAGACGTGGCATGACCAGATTAACCAGATACTGGAAGATGGTCCTGTTAGAAGTCTGAACAACCGTCGAGCTTGCATGCGAAGATGTATGAATGTAGACGAAGCGAAAGTTGTATGTCAGGACAGAAGAGTATGGCGCTCTATCCTCTCTGCCTACCCCCTCGGGGAAACGGCGTGATGGTAAGTAAGTAAGTAAGTAAATATTTTCCAGTAAAAAATAAAATATAAAGTCCAATCTCCATATAAACAAAAATAATTACATCAATAAATTTTCCCAAATAAATAGTTATTGATCAATTTACCTTTTAGGTAGATATCCTGAAATT
This sequence comes from Agrypnia vestita, assembly GCA_016648135.1. Classification (NCBI taxonomy): domain Eukaryota; kingdom Metazoa; phylum Arthropoda; class Insecta; order Trichoptera; family Phryganeidae; genus Agrypnia; species Agrypnia vestita. The sequence continues at coordinate 354,119 of JADDOH010024459.1, forward strand.
TCTCTCCCAGTCCTCCTAGGAAAAAAGAAAGTTAGATATGAAATGGGGTATGTTAGAACAACACAGAACAGAGGAATGATTTTTTTTATACGACTATTTTTAATATATAATTTGGTGTGGTAATTGGTGCACCGTGCGTGAGATATTTATAACATACTTATCGCATCTTTGTCTCTCTGCATAAATATTTAAAATATTAAAAAAAATATTAATGCGATAAGGATGTTCTGAAATAACGGACGATTAAAATGCTCTAACATTTTAAACGTTAAAATAAAACACAAATCACTTTGTTTTCACCACTTTATTAGATTATACAATCTACATGTTTCGAGAACAATGTTCTCTTCATCAGGATTGTTTGTGTACTAAAAATTGAAAAAGTTGATGTTGATGTAAAAATACAAAGAATCAAATAACTCTTAAAATGATCAATATACCTACATTTATCCTAATTCTCCCCATTTTATTTATCCTATATAATACCTAATTTTTGAATCAATCAAATATTGATTAAAAAGGGTATTGTAATTTTTTGTATTCAGAGCGGACTGGCGTATAACGCGAAGGCACTCGCATTTGTAAATAATGAAATGGGAAAATTATTTTTAGTTTTATTTTGTTTGTTCAGTTGGTTAGTTGGTTTCCAGTTCGGGACTGTGAAATGATTCAGCGGCAGAATTACGTCGCAAATTGTTCTATCAAACATAGTCGGCGAATGCATAACTTATAATAAACAATGAAATAAACAACGAGTTGATTAGTTATTTATTCAAGGCTCTCATTAATTCATTGAACGTAGTTCAGCCACCCGAGAACGATCGGATTTGGTTTGTCTGGGAGGTCTCGAAGAGTTTTGTTAGAGAGACCTTATCGCGGTCGATAGAGTTCATTCCGACAAATAAGTCGTTCCTATAATCTCGTTCGTAAATATAATAAAATAATTTGAAATATGATTTTTATTTAAAATTTGCACTACACACAATATATACACATACTACTGATATACACTTTATAAATGTCTTCACTTAATTTGTGATTTATGTACTTAGCAAATATATGTTCTTTTTTTTCTTATTTAATCATTCTGTCACAGAGTATTAATTTGTAAAGAGATGCACAAAACCCCGTTATTATGATGGGGGATTGGATGGGTGAAGAAGAATGTCTCCCCTGCGTCTATTTGATGCACGCAATATTACGCAGTATTCTAGCATACTCAAATCCCCTAGCAAACAAAAAAAAACAACAATACCTACAACAATTATTACAAAAGATATTGTATTATAAATTTCATATGTATGTATATGTATACATTTTTAAATGATCATGCAAGCAGATATTATTCACATTTATAAAAGTACACTGTTATCTAGATATGTATAAGTTTCTTATTTTATTGTAATAGGTGTAAACCGTAGAAATAAAATAAAATAAATAAATAAATATGAGTTATTAATTGCTACTTTAGTTTTGAGAGTAGCAGTCCCTCTCATCATCAGGTCAGGAGAGAGACTGCTTCTCTTGAAATTATAGTAGTAATTAACAAATAATATTGTGTGTGCTGTAAAGGGTGTTTTTTATAGAGACGGAAAACTTTAAATTGAAATAAAATACAGAAAAATATTTTTAATATCAACAAAGTAAGCCTTGTTTGATAGATAATTTTATGGCATTAATATTTGAATATAATTTTGGGCATGCGGCCGCCTTGGCTGGCGCGTACATGGCGTATTATGGAGGTCCAATTTTCACAATCCAAATGTGTTCAGCGATGAAGTACACTTTTGGTTAAATGGCTATGGAATTGTCGCATTTGGAGCGATGTGAAAAAGTCACCGTTTGGTGCGCCTTATGAGCTGGTGGAATAAATGGTCCATATGTCTTCAAAAATGATGATGGTCAGAACTAGAGCCTCCAAATATTCGTGATTCCAACGATTTGAGTATCGAATAGTTAATAATAATATATTCGAATATTCGAATATATTCTTAAAATTTTTAAGAAAGGAATAATTTACTTCGGATGATAAATACAGATAAATACATCCGTTATTTAAAAAAAAAAACACAACAATTGTAGAGTATTTATTTTAATTTTTAAAAATATATGTTATAAAAAAACAACAAAAGATATATTGAAAAATAATGTTGAATTTACAAATACAAATTTAAAAAAAAACACAAAGAAAATATTTCAATTTTGTAAATATACATAAATAAAAACAGTAAAAAATTAGATACAGACGAGTCAGTACTCTCTCGATAACGATGTTTATATTACTTCATACCTCACACCCCACGTGCAAGTTTTTTTTCATTATTTTGGATATAACTTCTTGTTGTCGGCTCAAGTATTTATGAAAGCTAAATACTACAGAATAATAGAAAGCCGACTTAATCGTTGACGAAACAATGTATTATAAGTGCTTCTTGTTATAAAACCGTAAAAATAAGCAGAAGACTTGTAAAATGCAAAAGATGTCCGACAAAGATCTTTGATGTCCGACTTCCAAATAGCCGATAGCGGCACTTCTGGAGAAAAAAATTGTATACCCGAATGAATGAATGAATGCTTGCGTATGGCTTCCAGGGTCCGTAAACCTTTGTTTCGTTTAGAAATATATTAAAAATCTTACAATATAAATACAAGCGAATACTTTACGAAAACTTTTTAAAGTATTCGAATAGTGAATACTAAAAAACAGGTGAATATATTCGAGGTTCGAATATTCGAATGTTCGGATTGGTGGCTCTAGTCAGAACGTAACAGTCAACGGTGAGCGGTACAGAGACATTACTAACTTTTTCTTGCCTCAATTGGAAGGAATTAATGTTGCAGACATGTGGTTTCAGCAAGACGGCCTAGTATTCAGTAACAGGCCACGTCGAGGATCGAAGAGGAATAGGGTCGAAGAACCCTCACTCGTTGGACTAACCAAGTGGAAAAAGCTACCCCAGTGACAGCGCCAAGCTCTGCAGGATGCCGGGAATGCTGGAGGGGAACAATCAAGATGGCGGAAGGTCATGAAGATCGCTGTCCATCCCGGGGGACGAACTTGGATGACGACAGAGAAAGGACAATTTTCCGAGATGCGCATTAATGTTGTGAATAGTATATACGCGCCTAGGATTCCTAATCCGTAAGCAAATACGAAGTGTGCATACCGCGCTGCAAGTAAAGAATCTAATAATGCTGTACGCAAGGTGACTTCGTAATTTGATCTCGTGTGAACCCGGCTATCGGTGGGCCTGCTGAGACAAGTGTTTTTGCATTTTAATTTGTTTGTTTGTTTATTTCTATTTAATGTATAAAACTTTGGTTGGACTGTGCCTGTCTCACTAGAAATATACAGGCATAGTTTACAATAGTGTGTATTTATAAAACGTAGTATATAGAACCTTAGAGCTTCGAAACTGGAGAGAGCTGGCACTAGACCGAGAAGAGTGGAGGAAAATTATTGAGGAGGCCAAGACCCACCAAGGGTTGTAGTGCCAAGAATGATGATGATGAGTATATAGATATATGGTAGAATAATTATTTGAATTGAATAAGTATTGTATATTAACATAACATAGTAAAGTGATTAAAGTAACATAATAGAAAGTACATGAGGTTATAAGTCTCTTTTTCTTTTGTTTAAATTTTTTATTCTTTCTTGTTATATAATTCTTAACATGCCTAAGTTTACTTCATAACATATTTATCATTACTAACATATTTCTAAATGTGGAGACCTGTAATTGGCCATCTATATTATATCAATGTTTTCTATGCTTCTTTGTTGTGCTGTTGGTCTTCCATGAATGTTAAATAAATAAATAAATAAATAATTAAATAGTGTATTAGCGTGTTTGTGTAAATGTGCCTATTTTATCTCTCCCCTTGTTTCGGATCCACTGTTTTATTTTGTATTTTATGTTAGGGTTGTAAATTGTGGTTAGCCCGGATGGTTTTAATTCATCAAGCATGCAATAAGTAATTTGGGTCCAAAATAGTTAGGCTCCTTTTTCAATACGTCGGCGTCGTATGTAACCTTGGGATTTGTAGATTGAGTTTGTTTGACCGTGTGGTAATTATTGTTTGAGTTGTTTTAAACTGTGTATTTTGTGTTTGTGTGTGTATTTAAGAGTAGTATTGGCATAAATTTGTTCGAATCAAATCCGATCAAATCGAATACATCGAATTTGTTGAATATTCCATCTGTCCTTGTTAAAATTGAGGTTTTGAGGATTATTTTATATCGCTATATTCGCTAATAAATAAGAGGTGCTCGCGAATCTTAATTAATTACATACACAATATTTTAATGCCTAGCTGTATAAGTGTATAGGTGCTGAATTAATTATTGAAAAATAATATTGTTGTAGAATTAATAAATTAAGCGTTGTTTCAAGATTTATGTGCTGCACCCCACCCGACTATTCCATATTGTAAAAGGGATTGCTCAAGGGAATAACAAACTATTTTTCATAATATTTTGGGTATGTCCAAATTTTTCAGAACAGAACAAGATTTTTGTCACAGGGACATCATTAATCAAATTAAAGTATATTATAGATGATAGATGATCAATAATATACTTTGATTGATTAACGATGTACCTGTGACAAAAATCCAGTTCTGGACATACCCAAAATCTTTTGAATGAAAGTAGGATAAAAAAGGAGTTAAATAAAAAATTTAAATAATTTTTCTGGCGTATTGTAGTGTAATGCTAGTAATTTGGATGAATTTCAATACACAGATAAAGTATATTGCTAACTAAAACTCCAAAATCAATATAGATGTCTCATTAGCGACATCTGTGGTCATTTAAGGGGAATGAAAAACCTTTGCGCGCTAAGGATTGTTACAACTCATATGTGAAACGTGGCGTATAATTTAAATATGTTCAACTTCCAAAAATTAGTAGACATGGTATTTTATCATGGGTGGAAATGGCGAACATTACATTGTGTAAAGTGATCACTTAGGCCAGCCCTACGATAGATCGTAAGTCCTTTGTTCACCCAAAAGACTTCTATACCTACTTTCCTATAAAAAAAAAGTTTCATCTCTTTGAGACATCTATAATACCTATACATTGACCAACTATTTTAAAGTGTTCGTGATTAACACAATGATTTATACACGTTTTACTCTACTAATTTGAGTTATATAAGCCTAAGCGGTTTCCATGAAACTGTATTGAATATGATCACTTGTTTGACAAAAATAATGTTAGGGTCCTACTTCTAGACGCGAAGGGTCGTAAACTGGATGCTCCGGAAATACTAGAAATTAATAGAGCAATCAAAAATAAAAATAACGTAATAAACATTCAAATACCTGCGTCATCCTCATTATTATAATAAGTATTAGTGCATATAAAAATTATTTATTGTTGTATATGTCAATGGGTAACTACCCCTCCCCCTCAATCCCCCTTTAATTTCTATTTGTCGGCCATATCGATTTACAATTAGTTCTAATATTGCCTCTGAAGATGATGGTTGTGCCCTTCGAAAGCGCTTAGGCCTATATAATTCAAATTAGTGGAATAAAAAACGTTTTTGTAGAATGTTTGTTCATGCTTCAGGAGTATATTGCATAATTACATTGACCTAATCAATTTTATCTCTTGATTAATATATAAAAACATATTCTCTGACCTTTAAGCTGCTGATAAACAAAAAAATCTAATATAATAAATATTAATCAAATTTGTAATGAACTTTGTCTATATAATACTAGCTGCAACCTGTCAAAAATGACAGAGCTTTAGTTCGCGTGCTTGTTAAGTCCTATTATATATATATATATCATATCATCATAGATATATATATATTATATATATATATATACATTTATGCATCTATTTGGCGCTCTACGAAGTGGAGTAGCAAGGCCCATATCCGGAAGTTAAATTTCGTTTTTTTTGCCGTGAATTCGAACGAAATTAACGAAGTTACGGGGACGGACGGACGTTTTAATGGACCAACCCTGGCTGCAACCAGCCCCCAAAGTGGCATACGTCAATTTTAAGGCTGTACTGCAGCCAAACCGGAACTTCCATCTCCACAGCAGGAAATGAATGGCGTAACAATTTCCCATTGTTTTTTGACCTCAGAATTCATTGGCAATGAAAATTTCCTGGGCTCGCGGAACAATGAACTCGAATGTTTATGAGAAAAATACGAGGAATCTATACAGTGCGTTCACCTTGCATTATCACGACCATAGCAGGTATTCACTGTGATGTTGTTTGTTAATTATGTAATTAAATGTTTATTTATAAATAGTTAAAAATGAAGAATTAGTGTCGGATTAAGGATTATGTGTCAAAAAATGGGTAAGGCGTTAAAAAATATTTTACAATGAAATCAAAATTATTTTTGGTTATTTGGAAAAAAATAATAACCTCGAAAATGTTTTAGGAGCCATGACGTAATCATGATCAATAGTAGATGGAGTTATGCAATATCAAAGTGTGCTTTTTTAACATTTCTGATTTTCTTACGAAACGTTGAACTATCATTACAGTAACTCGTATCGATTATGAAAAATTCATTCGTTTCAATACGTGTTAAATAAAATGAGGAAAACCCCGCGGAAATTCCAATTGGAATGTTTTCCAATTTGGAATGTTTTTTGGAATGAATGGAGTTTTACATTTGGAATGTAAGTAAGGGCGCAAGGAACTTCGTTTGTATTTTAGGAAGAACCCTTTGAAAGAAATTAAAAAAAGATATTTGTTTTTCGTTCACTTTTGTGTGCTGGGCAGAAGGCATTTCATTACTCCCTTTATTTCAACTCGCGGCGTCTGCTTGCTTGCTTGCCGGCTCGCCGTCAAAAAAACTTTGGATCGATTTTTGACCCTTTTCCCGTGATCCAATCGAGCTGAAACTTGGCAAGTAGACTCGTGGCGACGATCAAGAAGATCAATCAAATTTTCGTTAATAATATTAATAATTATAGTATAATTTCGGATTTTTGGAAATTTTATCGGTTTTTTCAAATTGGAATCATTAGAAAAGTTTGATTCGCAACGGCGCTCCGATAACGTCGCGGAATATATTCTAAATTTGAATTCCTCCGTCGGTATACATAAAAAATGTTTTTAGAATTCAATCTTCAAAGCATGAAGTGTCTTATCAAAGCTCAAAACATCTGACATTTTAGAAATATATTAAATTCCTGTAAGTTTAGTGTTATGTTACATGTTTTAATTCGTCTTTAATTGTTGTTATATTTTACAAAGAAAGGGAGTATAATAAAAACTTGGTTTTTATGGGTTAGTTTATTTTAAATTTTACGCTCCAACGGACCAAGCAAGCATACATATGGACGTGTAGAAAAATGAAATATGAATTAAGTATCAACCGGTTAGGTAGTGAAATTATTTATAAATAACTCGCTACGAATTTCATTGATTACGACTTCTGCCGTGTGGGAAATCTTAGCAGTGGACATGTACAGGGTTATTTGTAAAACATTAATAACCTCGCGGGACTATACTCCTGCCTTGATTATGGGTCGAAAATGTTCAAGCTATTACCGACCTAATATCAATAGTTAAGGAGATATGCGACATCAAAGTTTGCATTTTTTTTTCAATATTCCTGATTTATTTTTTGTAAAACGTTGGACTATCATTACAGTAACTTATGTCGAATATGAAAAATTCATTCTCTTTAATACAAGTCAAATAAAAAAATAAAAACCTTCGAATTCCAATTGGAAAACATTACAATTGGAATTTTTTCAGGGTTTTTATCATTTTATTTAACTTGAATTGAAACCAATGAATTTTTCGTAATCAATATGAGTTACTGTAACGATGGTTCAACGTTTTACAAAAAATAAGTGAGAAATATTGAAAAAATAAATGCAAACTTTGATGTCAAATATCTCCTTAACTATTGACATTAGGTCATAATAGCTTGAACATTTTCGACTGATAATCAAGGCAGGAACACATTCCTGCGAGGTTATTAATGTTTTACAAATAACCCTGTATATATTTTTAATTAATTCCGATTAATGCAGTCCCAAGAAAGGCGTGGCGAAACGGGGCCGCAGAGAGGAAACTCCACAACTTTTTTCTGGAAACAAATACAGAACACTTTGTGGAATTACTTGAATCTGGTTTGAATCACTTTGTGAACTGCTTTTCCCGTAATTTATATTTTTTTATGTTATTATGTTTTTATTTTACATTATTACATATTATACATATTATGCAGTAATTATCACTTTATTTATAAACAATCCTCTGCGTGCGACCGTCAGTGCCCGAATGGCGTCGCCCGTTTCCCCCGCTTCCTGCCGCATGCATTCATCTCTTTCACACTATCACTACGCACTCCTCATACACCACTCTACCACAGTTTGCTCTATAATGTAATTATCTCAAAGTGAATGTTGTCATTAAACCTGCGTTGGTAGTGTGGCAGTTAAAAATATAAGTAGTACGTATTGACGATGTTTAAAATTTCAAAAGATTTTTTTTATAAAACAGTCAAAATACACAATCCTCTATGTAAAAATGTCCGTCGCTAACGCTACCAGACGACGCCAACAAAAAACACAAAGTTGGCAAATAATGATGAGGCGTTAAAAGCCAAAAAAAGGCATAATTCTCTATGTAACAATGTCCGTCGCTAAATTTTTCAGGCGGCGCAAATTATGATGAGGTGTAAAAAAGAAAAAAAAAGTTTAATTGTCCATGTAACATTGACCACCACTAACGATATCAGGGCGCAAGATGGAGCTGTTCTCACAGTTCTCGCGGCCGAAATCAATATATATATATAAAGAAACCCTTGTTTCCCTACCCGCCAAGTTTTCTCCACAACCAGCCCTTGGTGTCACATCGAAAATATGCGAGTTTGATGGGGGTGGCTGAGCGTGGGTGGGAGTGGGTGACAAAAATGTGCTTTCTAGAACATTGTTTTGTTATGGGAAGGCCACAAAGGCTTCAGATTGTTTCAAAATAGGCGCGCCGACTGTGTCGGTGAGTCTAGAAGGTTCCGGAAAAACCTGCTCTAGAAAGTTCTGAAAGGAGAAGGTTCTAGAAAATACCCGAAAGTTCGAATGTAAGAATGGCGGAATGTATCGGTGTGTCTAGAAAGTTTGCGATTGTTCTATGACGATCCAAACAGTGTACTAAAAATTTAGCGTGCGAAGCCGCGCAGGCACAGCTAGTATATTATAACGTAAAAGTATGTCATATTTGACGGCTAGTAGATATTTTTTCCGCACATTTTTTCAATCAATTAAAAAAAACCGTGAAATGGGGGTTTTACACAATGTCAAATGGTTTTTGTACGTCTGTCAAATGTCTATATGTGATGTCAAACCAATGGCGTTGCGTTTCTCAGTTCTTCAGTGAATTTGAACTTTCCCAGCAGCAGTTGAAACGAAATACATGTTCACAATATAACACCACCTGTTTGCGTATCTTTTAAGATTAATATACAAAATAAAATTAAATAGAATATTTTGAGTTTGTTCAAATCTTTCAGAACAGTGCTGGATTTATGTCACAGAGACATTATTAATCAATTAGTGTATATTATAGATATCTCACAGAGACGAAACTGTATTAATTATGGGAAAGAAGATATAGAAGTCATTTGGGTGTACACAGGACTTAAGCTTTCCACGCAATTTGAACATATATACAACTTCCAAAAAATGAATAAGCATGGTATATTCTATCATGGGTGGAAATGGCGAATGTTACAATTGTGTAAAGTGATCACTTAAGCCAACCATAGAAAGACAGGTCATAAGTCCTGTGTACACCCAAATGACTTCTATATCTACTTTCCCATAATTAATACAGTTTCGTCTCTGTGAGATATCTATAATATACACTAATTGATTAATAATGTCTCTGTGACATAAATCCAGCACTGTTCTGAAAGATTTGAACAAACTCAAAATATTCTAACTATCCCTTCCAAAATCAGGTTTCCAATAAATTTATACGCTTTATTTATAAATCTCGAATTCAGTATATTATAAATTAGTAATTCTCGATAACTGCATTCTAATTTTTTTTGGATATTGATGCCTTTGCATTTATACCCCACAATTGATATCATGGAAATATTTGATTTTGGCGGATTACTTCGTGGTGCAAGACTTTTATTTAGAATATTATTTTTATCTAAACTTTGTACTACATGCACAGTACGAGTTATCGTTTACCTACTACTATAGTTACAAGTGGAGCAATTCTTCTCATTATCAGGTATAGTTAAACGATGATGATGATAGGGACAGCTCGAAACTGTGGTAATAATCCAATTATAGTAATAATTGAAGCTATAGTAATAAGGGGCGGCCCTCACCGCCCAGTGGGTATGACACTGGCTTCTCACACCTAGGTTCGGGTTTGATTTCCGGTGAGGTCACAATTAATATACTTGATTAACTCAAGCCTGGATGGTTTGTGGTGTGATTCGCTTGTGTGGAGGGCCTGATGAAGATTGTGTGTGTCATATTTTAAACATCGCAATTATTTTGAATGAATGAGGAACGATTTTCTTATCGGAATGAAATATTTTCCACGCGGAATGCATCGCTGAGAGAGCGATTAATGGAGCGAAAACGAAAGCTGCGTGTGGACAAGTCTGGAAGAGTGCAGACCACTCGAGCACGGAGAAGAAGGTAGGTAGAGCCACCACCAGGGCTTGGGCAATGGGCAGCATGCAGAACGCAACACAACATTGCGTCAAATGGAATATTTGTACGGTTGAAAGAACTGCGTTTGCTGGACTAAATTCACGCATACGTCCCTCTGTTATTAAAAGAACCAGACTTAAGACTCTGTATTACCAACTATTACATACTATTATTCGTGTCCGATATGGCATTACAATAATAACGTGCACTAAATATGAGGGCAAGTACTCTCTTATGGTGGAGAAAGTCCAAAAGAAGTTTCTGAGATATCTCTACATGAGAGAGTACGGGCATTATCCTTGGCTTTACCCAACCGAGTTTCTCCAGGGTATGCTTGGCTACAATAGTTTAGAGACTAGAAGGAATGTGTATTTGATTACACATTTTTATCGATTGTTGCGCGGTATGATCGATAATCCTGAAATTATGCAGAGCATTGGTTTGTATGTTCCTGATAATTACACTAGACATCGTCAGCATAGATTGTTTCACATTCCAATATACAGGACCAACCTGCCGATGGTTATGCCTGTTGGAAGAGCCACAGCTATGCTGAACAAAATTGCTTTGGGTATTGATATATTCCATGTGTCTGAGGGGGTTTTCCGAAGCGGGATTCTCCTACACCTTTGACCAGATTTTATGTTATTTTTAATTTATTAAATATTTTCATTTTTGATATATACTTCCTAATATGTATGCCTTAAACATTTTGTTTGTCATGTACATATTATCGTGAAATAAATTGAATTGAATTGAATTGAATTGAATTGAATTGAATTGAATTGAATTGAATTGAATTGAATAAAATCAGAAGATACTATAAGATTCTGGAATGAACTACACGATTCTCGTAACGACCAAGCAGTTTCCATAAAATCTTGAAAAATCGAGAAAAACATGTTTTACCTATAAAAGCAAAGGGCGTCGCTTCACGCAACAGCCTAAGTGACGTGTAACCAGACCGATATTAGCCACAGAGCGAGAGCAATGTGGTCATCGCGTTGTATATTCCAGCGACAGTAAATAAAGGAATCACCTACGGATGAGAAGTTTTTCTACGTGCGAAAATAGAACAGAATATTCTAGAAAGTGATCGATGTAAGAAGAAAGAAACAGCGTAATAATGAGTGCGTGGATTATTCTAGAAACATTAGGTAAATATAAACTTAAGAACAGTGTTCCGATTTCATTCGTGTCCAGTGAGTTTTTGATATTGATAAAAAAAGTTTAAATTTATTAAGTCTTTTCATTTGCCTCTTCCGTTGACAATATATAGGACATAAACGTTACTTCAGTTCTTTATTTGCATATTTGTATAAGATTACACTTCAATGTAAAGCATAAATTTTTACGAAAACGAGTGTTTTATCTATGTTTTTTTCTTAACAAGTTTCGAGAACGACGTTCTCGTCTTCAGATAACCTTTAAACTCCTATAAGTGATGGTCGAACCGTTATTTTATCGGTTACACAAGGTATAGTTATTTTAGATTTGTGTCTGATTGTATCTTGATATTGATATAAATTAAATAAATACATTAATTCAATTGAACGTAGTTATGCAGAAAAGCGCCAAGCCACAATTTTGGTAAAAATGAGATATTGATGTCGTCGGACGGAATAAGTCAATTCTATTTTATTTTTTATTTATTTCAAAAAATCCTTGTTTACAATATACAAGTACTTAATAATAATTTAACAATAAAAATATAAGATAAGATTACACATTTTTTTTTTGTTAGATTTGTGGATTATGCCACTCTACTAGGCTACGCCTGTCCCAGAGTGGCGTTATAGAACACAATTATAATATTTTTTTGAATTCGTCAATAATATTTGTTTTCATAAGGTAATAATTATTTATCTACAAAGTATCAAGTGCAATGTTAGTGATAAGTTATTAGAAATTGGCACTTAAATGTTAGTTGAATTTTTTTGAAGTAAAGAACATTCTAGGTTCTGTGTAGATTTGATTATTATGCTTTTAGACAAAAGTGCTTTTATCTTAGTTTGAGTTTTTTGTGGCTGGCTGCTTTCTGCACAATTACGTACAATCCCAATCCTATCGTCCAAAAAGGGGGTTTAAGTCATCTCTGTATAATTTTATACTTGGATTAGAACATACAAAACTCTTCATTCGCAGAGCAATATGTTCATGTTGGGAGCGTCGAATATCGATTTTTTTTCGATTTTATCGAGTTTGCATTCGAAATTTATTTATTTATTTAACGCACTTATGGGCTTTTACAAAAATACAGAATATAAATTTAAAAAGAAATATCATAAGACAGATAAAATAAAAATATAGTTAAAGGTACAAATAATAATAGTTTAAAGGTAAAATAATAATACAGAAAAATTTAATATCCATTTTCATTTCGTTGAGATGTAAAGAATTGTATCAGCTTTATCGTAAACACAGTTATATTATCAGCAAAAATGTCAGCCGCCTCTGCATGTTCATTCCCTAATGAGTGTAATCTGGGAATTACAGAGTTTGCTAATGCATTAGTTCTGACATTTCCACTATAATAGAATAATGCACTGTGTCTTGATGACCTCGATGGGGCATATAAGTTGATCAGACTAATAATCTGGGAGCAATCAATCAAACTATTTACGATCCTATAAAGACATATTATAGATGTCTCGTGTTTAATGTGCCGTGGTGCGTCTGCGTAAGTCCATATTTCTATGTACTTATTTTTGTGCTGTCTGTTCAACCCAAAAGGGAGTTTTCTTTTCCTATATCCTCAAATGTCCCGACCTGTTTGCTCCTTACATTCTGTGTTTTCCTTTGTGCCTTTATACTGATATTATACACTTAGTGTTTTGTATATGCTTATAGATTGTGTTAATGTATTGAAATATTACTTTCTGTATTGAAATATTTTGGTGGTTTATGTATGTTTTTTAAATAATAAAGAAGTAAACTGACGGGACAATGAGGGCAAAATTTTGGATGGCAGCCGTGCGGCTCAATTCTGCTCTGCAGTGCTGGGTTGCACGGTTGCCTTTAGCATTAATAACTAATGAGTGTAATTGCATGAAAATGGATGTGAGTCGTACGACACTCCATTATTTCTAGCTACGTCATGGCAAGTTAGTTAAATATAGAAAGGGACGCGATAATTGAAATTGTCGTAAATAAATAATTACGTAGAAATTATTTTGAGCACAGATTAAGCGGCCTTCACATTTGATCTCGCCCCGAGGGACGTAATTAAGAGGTAATGATCCGCCGGCGTTTCTAATGACCCGAGTCAGAGCTGGTCTCGGAGGCTGATTGATGGACCAGCGCGCCGACAGCCGATTGCCACTTGTCAGCAGTTAGCACCAGGGTGTCGGGCGGAGTCGTCAGATGCTAAAATGTCAAAAATTAAATAGGACTGAGGTGGCCGCCCTACATCACATAGACCTTGCGCGAGAAAAATAGCACGTTAACAGAATGTTAGTAAACTTAGTAAAAAATAGTAACCCATAAAAACCAAGCTTTTATTATACTCCCTTTCTTTGTAAAATATAACAACACTTAAAGACGAATTAAAACTTATAACATAACACTAAACTTACAGTCATTTAATATATTTATAAAATGTCAGATGTTTTGAGCTTCGATAAGACACTTCATGCTTTGAAGATTAAATTCTAAAAACATTTGTCAGTCAATTTAGATTTTCGACATTCGTAGTGAAGTACCTATTATGTATACCGACGGAGTAATTCAAATTTAGAAAATATTCCGCGACGTTATCGGGCCGCCGTTGCTAGTAATCAAGCTTTTCTAATGATTCCAATTTGAAAAAACCAATACAATTTCTAAAAATCCGAAATTATACTATAATTATTATTTTTTTTTAACGAAAATTTGATAGATCTTCTTGGTCGTTGCCACGAGTCTACTTGCCAAGTTTCAGTTCGATCGGATCACGGGAAAAGGGTTAAAAATCTAACCAAATTTTTTTTCTTCAAAAGTTAATATAAAGGGAGTAAAAACCAGTACCAGATATACGGTCTACCGGTTTCGAGACGTACCCGTCTCTTCGACAGGACCAACACTACACTACTATATTCACAACACTATACACCCCAACCATAGTATTGTTAAACTATCACCACTATTGATCACATGCGTGTTAATCTTGTCAGAGACAAGCATGCACCGTAAGTCTGGTAGTGGTTTTTTAACATTTAAGTTTATTAACATTCTGTTATTATGTCTAACCACAAAGTTAATGCTTTAAATATTAATAACAAATAGCACATTCTTTAATATGGGGTGCTTTTAGATTCACAATATTTTGAGGACACAATACTGGATCTTATCCCCAGGGGGACATTATCATATGTCTCTCATACACCCTCAAAAGTCTCACAGCGCGTGGCGCGAAATTTTTTCAATGTTTTAATTCCAAATAAAAGTTCTTTCTAATTAATCTTTGTAGTTTTTTTTTCACATGAAAATATGTTTATGAACTATGTAACCCTAAATATACTTTATGAATCTAGGGTTAATTAAGATATATTATCGATGTCTCATAGAGACAAATGTATTTTTTAAATGGAAAGTGGGTGTGGAAGTCTTTTTTGAATGTTTATAGGGTTTGCGACCTACCGTACGGCTGGCTTGAGTGATGAGCGCGGGGAATTATGCCAAACAAAATATTGCGAGAAATGCAAACTGTAGCTAACTGGAAAGTAACACACTCGTGTTTGAAGGTTACAAAGGGGCAGGGAGAATCCAGAAAATATATTATAGATATCTCATAAAGACGAAATAATTTTTATGTGCGAAAGTAGGTATAAAGGACTTACGACCTATCGTACGGCTGGCTTAAGTGATCAATTTACACAATGTAACGTAAATATAGATATATTGAGCGTGTAAGACGGATTCTTCGGAAATCAACCTAAACAAAAATTTTATAGCCACAAAGCGCGGGTACACATTTTCTGACTTAGTTGACCTGGGAGCCTACATGCCTATTATGTCGTGCGGAGAATGTGAACTTCGTTCATCTTGTAATCGTTTATT
Source organism: Agrypnia vestita (assembly GCA_016648135.1). Classification (NCBI taxonomy): domain Eukaryota; kingdom Metazoa; phylum Arthropoda; class Insecta; order Trichoptera; family Phryganeidae; genus Agrypnia; species Agrypnia vestita. The sequence goes on from JADDOH010024459.1 coordinate 369,833, forward strand.
GTACTATACTTATATTGTATAATGTATTAATGTTTTATATTAATGTATTATTGTAAAATGTAACTGTACTAATCACCTTGTCCTAAATGACTATCCATTAGGGTCATTCTGACCTGTCGATAGTCTTTAAATTAAAAAATAAAAAAAAAAAAATAAAAAAATCTCATTATCAATGGCGACATCTGTGTTGGTTTATGGAAATGACAAAGTTTTCGACTGCAGGTGGCGGTAGTAAAAATGACACTCTATCGAGTGTCATTTGTCGAAACAAGGTGTGCAAGTTAAACTTACATACAACTTCAAAAAATTTGATAGATGTGGCAGTCTGCCATGGGCGGAATTGTGAGGGTTAAGCGTGTAAGCGATCAATCATGCCAGCCGTACGATTGGTCGTAAGCCCCGAAACACCCAAAAAGACTTATATACCTACTTTTCTATATGAAAATTGGCTTCGTCTCTATGAAACATAATATATCTTGATTAATATTTTCTTAGATTTTAAAATGAAATAAAACACATAAAAATCGTGAAGATGGCGGTAGCATTGGCTTTATTGCAAAGATAATTTTGTGTATTTATTTTTAACAAGTTTTTAATATTCGAATTGGCAACACTTTTTCAATTTGACTAAAAGCTGATGTGCGCTCAGTTTGGTTTGCTTTTACCACGAATAGACTTACTCCAGATTGACGCTTACAAATTGTGCAAATTTATTTTGAAAATCGTGGTATCGCAATTATATTTAAAAACTAATGATATAAAATTATTTTACTAACCACCATTTTTATCAGCATTTCTGTTCCTATTAAATACACTTACTCTCCGAATACACAAACTCATCTAATTGTTGTAACATTCATTACCTACCGGAATTTCTTACTTTCTTCTTTCTTGAATTCCATCACTTTCAATTTGCTGATGTTCATAATGAGGCCACATTCCTTGCACATATTGTACATTCTTCTTACTATAGACGTACCACTATAACTTGGCGTGCGAGGGAGGGCGTCCCTGTCGCGTAACAGCAGTTGTCAGGGTGTACATTTATTACACAATACATAATGTACACAATGTCCGGTGACCGGTGTCGTATTAAATACAGAAATTTGGTCGGGCAGCACCAAAGAAACCGCGCAGTAATGGCGGCCGTTCTATCTGTCAAACTTTTGGACGGTAATATCGGTCCATTATTCGCTTTTTCAGCTTCGCAAAATTTTAATACTTCATTGGCAATTGTTTTTGCACCATCCCGGACTGTTTAGGATGTTTTGGACATAATAATTCAGTGTATATTGGTAATCAAGATGTCACAGCTCCCGAGCAAATACAAAATTGTACTGAATGACAGGGCGAGGGGGTGCGGGCGGGGCGGGTTTTAGTTCGAAATTCGCCGCACGCCAAGTTACGTTGGGCAAGCAATAGACTTGTTCAGAAGTCTACCACAAGTTCACAAGTTTTGTTTAATGTTTCCAAGTGTTCGGTTACATCCTTCACTAGGGCCCAAAAAACTCTATTTTTTCGCTACAAAATGAACGATCAAAATCTGACAAGAACATCAAATGTTAAAGATCTAGGTGTTAGATTTGTAAGCAACCTAACATTTCACGATCACATAGAGACGATCAGTGGTAATGCTTTGAGAATGTTAGGATTTGTTCTGCGTACTGCCAGGGTTTTCGAGAATACCCGCGTACTCAGAACTCTTTACAACTCCTCGGTGCGGAGTAGACTCGAGAGTGGCTCGATGATCTGGGGGCCACATGAGGGCAAGTACTCTCTTATGGTGGAGAAAGTCCAAAAGAAGTTTCTGAGATATCTCTACATGAGAGAGTACGGGCATTATCCTTGGCTTTACCCAACCGAGTTTCTCCAGGGTATGCTTGGCTACAATAGTTTAGAGACTAGAAGGAATGTGTATTTGATTACACATTTTTATCGATTGTTGCGCGGTATGATCGATAATCCTGAAATTATGCAGAGCATTGGTTTGTATGTTCCTGATAATTACACTAGACATCGTCAGCATAGATTGTTTCACATTCCAATATACAGGACCAACCTGCCGATGGTTATGCCTGTTGGAAGAGCCACAGCTATGCTGAACAAAATCGCTTTGGTTATTGATATATTCCATGTGTCTGAGGGGGTTTTCCGAAGCGGGATTCTCCTACATCTTTGACCAGATTTTATGTTATTTTTAATTTATTAAATACTTTCATTTTTGATATATACTTCCTAATATGTATGCCTTAAACATTTTGTTTGTCATGTACATATTATCGTGAAATAAATTGAATTGAATTGAATTGAAAAAGTTCATCAAGTCATATTCATTGCACCATGGTGTAAAATAAAATTACTTCTCGAATAAATGGGAATTAATTTCACATTTATTGATTAATCGGTATTATCAAGCAACCTTCGTGGCTGACTGAACCTCGTAATTAACGAAATTCCGAACTACAATACTCAACATTAATTTAGTTTAGATCCGAGCCATCGGAGGAGAACTGGCAAAAACATCAGCTAGTTCAAGGATATTGGATTCCTCGTGGCGAGCCACGCTACTCGTTTGTCTCCATTTTTCTTACCCAAAAAGAAAAGAATTCTGGTGGCGTGCTAATTTTTTTTATTTAAAATATGACAATATTAAAATATAATGACACAAAATAATTTTCTACATTTGGCAGAGTTTTAGCATTTTCGACACTTCTATTTTGAAATTGTTAGTACCTAGTCTAATTGTCTGTTATTGTATAATTTTAATCCATAAAAAATTAGTCGTGATCGTCCTATTTTTGATTTCGTTTGAGTTATGTGATTTTTGAGCCATTCTATGTAGTGTTGATGATTTTAGTGTATTTTGTGTAATTTAATGCCTTTTTCTTGTATTTTGCCATTTGCTGGCTTGTGAATGAGTTTTAATGTTTCGATTTTTGTAATGTTATCAACGTTTAATCGGTGTGTTATTGGGTAAGCCGTTTCAGTTGATTTTTATGGTCTTCGGTGTGATTTCGTGTAATTTGTGAAAAAGGCTAGTTCATAGTCTTTCGTCTACTTTTCTACTTTGTCTACTTTGTCCACTTTGTCCACTTTGTCCACTTTGTCCACTTTGTCCACTTTGTCCACTTTGTCCACTTTGTCCACTTTGTCCACTTTGTCCACTTTGTCCACAAGTTTTTTTATACATCACAACGTATAATGTAGAATTAGAGCCGACACTCGTGGATGTATGTTACAACGATGGTGTAAAAACATTCCAATTGGATTTTTTTCAGAGATTTTATCATTTTATTTAACCGATGAATTTTTCGCAATCGATATAAGTTGCTGCAATGATAGTCCGACGTTTTACAAAAGACAAGTCAGAAATATTTAAAAAAAAATGCAAACTTTGATGTCGCATGTCTCCATAACTATTGATATTAGTCATGATAGCTTGAACATTTTCGACTCACAATCAAGGCAGAAATATAGTCCTGCGAGATTATGAATGTTTACCAAATAACCCTGTATTACATTCTTATCTGAGAATCTTTCGTTAATTTTTTTTTTTTTTTTTTTTTTAAATAAATAGAGATGCGAACACGGAATACGTGTCACATCAATATTCTTACTATTTTCAAACTAAGCTAAACGCTTGTGCTATGAAAATAGGACTAACTTCCTAGTCTGGGCTGAGATTCGAACCCGCGACCATTAGATCACGAGGCGAGTGTTCTAACCACAAGACCAACAAGCTAATTTGAATGGACTATGGTAGTAATCGGCAGTTTTTTCTCATGAACCTATACATATTTATATACATTTTTTTCCCACGCACGTTTCTCAAATTCATAGCTTCGTTTCTGTGAGATTTCTATAATTTATCTTAATTGTCAGTTCGGATGTACTCCCAGCAAGGTCGGATATTTCTTGCTCTTCTCAATTTACGCGATTTCGCTTTAAGCGGAATTTCGCGGAACGTAAATCGAAGGATGAATGCAATCTATTTTTACTCCCTTTATATTAACTCGTGGCGTCTGCTTGCTCGCCTTCGAAAAAACTTTGGATCGATTTTTAACCCTTTTCCCGTGATCCAATCGAGCTGAAACTTTGCAAGTAGACTCATGGCGACGATCAAGAAGATATATCAAATTTTCGTTAAAAAAAATTAATAATTATAGTATAATTTCGGATTTTTAGAAATTTTAATGGTTTTTTCAAATTGGAATCATTGCCAAAGCTTGATTACTAGCAACGGCGGCCCGATAACGTCGCGGAATATTTTCTAAATTTGAATTACTTAATTTTTATTTAATTAATATTTTTTTAAATTTATTAAATTAAATTTATTAAATTAATTAAACTTAATTTTTATTTAATTAATATTTAATTAATAATTAAATACATAATAGGTACTTCACTACGAATGTCGAAAATCTAAATTGACTGACAAATGTTTTTAGAATTTAATCTTCAAAGCATGAAGTGTCTTATCAAAGCTCAAAACATCTGACATTTTAGAAATATATTAAATTACTGTAAGTTTAGTGTTTTGTTATATGTTTTAATTCATCTTTAATTGTTGTTATATTTTACAAAGAAAGGGAGTGTAATGAAAACTTGGTTTTTGTGGGTTACTTTTTTCTCGATATCTATTTTTCAGTACCGTACGCAATTTCGTATACATGACGTCACTTAGAGGTGGATTAGAAATTGAGTTAAATTTTTAAATGACAGGCGTTAAATTAATTAATATTTAAAATAGTCACGGATCAATAAATCCACATCCGGAGTGTTGTGCTCGGAGTTTTATGGCAGACGATGACTTCCTATACGATACTTGGACACGGTCTAGCAGAGAGCGACCGGTGCAGTCAGATGAAGCTGCTAGACCGTGCGGAAGAAAAATCTCAACGTCAACATTTCGATAGTGACAGTGTAGAATTAATACTTACTTACTTACTTACTTACCATCACGCCGTTTCCCCGAGGGGGTAGGCAGAGAGGATAGAGCGCCATACTCTTCTGTCCTGACATACAACTTTCGCTTCGTCTACATTCATACATCTTCGCATGCAAGCTCGACGGTTGTTCAGA
>JADDOH010024461.1:0-105096 GCA_016648135.1 Agrypnia vestita
CGATAGTATCATCATCATCATTAGCGGTGTCTCTGATATATATCGTCAGGATACGTTACGATAGTATCATCATCATCATCATCATCACTAGCGGCGGTTCAGCTAAATATCATCAGGTGACGTTTCGATAGTGACAACATCATCTTCATCAGTGATGGCAGGGTTCCAGTTACACATCAGTCGGAGATAATTAGGCAGATCCCATCATCATCGATGGCAGGATTCTAGCTGTACACCATTTGGAGAAAATACACCGACATCCCTGGCCAGGGGCTAGGCATATCCCTACTGTCCAGATCCACCTTTCCATCTACTAATACGAGGGGTCATGGCCTCGTGAAACCACATGGCAACCAACCATTACAAGTATTTATTTATGTATTGTATATGTAAGTATATGTATGTATATTATATTTTATTAGTATGTATCTATTCGTACGTAGTGTATGAGGGGGCTCTTCACGGGTGGCACAACACCCGTGCGGATGTCTTCCCTCGTCTGGAATGGATTGAACGTATTGATGCATATCAGATTATAATAAGTACTACCTGGGAGGGTGGTTGCAGTCACTGTAGTGTCGCGAATGGCCAATGGGCTGCAGTTGCTCACAGGCGAGGGTTGGGGAGCCTAGGAAACTCCCCTTCCCCACTCGCATATTTTTGACTTGACAGGTGGCCCGGGACCATCTTTACAGTAGCTTCAGTATATATACCGTAGTTTAACTTAGTTTAACCTGGAGGAGTTGGAATTCGGGGGGCAAACTGGCTCTGAGCCCGGACGCCAGACACTGACGCGAGGGATGGTGCGGTACTTTGCACAGAAGAGGCCCAACATGAAAAGGCGCATCCAGGCTCAGGTCAACGTATCCGGAGAAGGAAGATGGGATCAGTCACCGATGAGCCTTTGGGTACGGAGGGGCCGAATTTAAAGCAACCACATTTTCCGCGTACACATACATTTACACATACCTTCTACAAACCCCTTATCCATTAGAACCCAACGTACCACTAGAATGAGACATAGGGCCAGATACAGGTGACGGAACTTAGGCCGGCTAGTAAATAAACGTAACAATGTAATTGATATAAAGATAATGCAGAGTAAATATAAAAGATCGTAGGGAATAAGCACAGCGAGATAACGGCGGAAGATAAAATTATTAATCAGCGAGGGCGTCGAAGACGGAATCATCCATAGGAGCGGCTACGAAGGACTCGAGGGCTTTCAGGGGATCTATGTACTCTATATGTGCATGCGCATGTGATAACGGCACGTCACTAACCTTTCCAGTGGATGGCGGTCGATCCCATACAGGTAGGACAATGGGGGATCGAGCGGAGAGGGCATGGAAGCAGAGGATCGCGCACTCTGGAAGCGCAGCTACACCAGATGCAGTGGTTTCAGTCCGTAGGAATGATAGGTAAATAATATAGGGCCACGGAACATAGTATGTTTAGCAATTGCACCGTAGGGCTTAATTGACGTGCTAGGTAGTTTTGTTTGCGTTTTCCATGAACATTCACGAACTTCATACCCCAGTATTTAATTTAAGTTTAGCTTGCGATAGGGTTACCACAAAACCAATTCATCCCCTATAGTTCGAAACAAAAAATTACACAACGTGAACTGGGGAGGTCTTGAATAAAGCGAGGGTGTTTGGAAATACTACGTTAAAAACCGTAGAGCCTTCATCCGACGTAGATAGATAGCTTGTTTGCCTCTAACAAGGCGTAAACTCAGTTAGGAGTAGGATCGAGCTGAAAGGCGAAGAAGAGGAGCCATCACAATCATTATCTATAATCTCTGCTAAGGAAATTTTGATCAACGCATGGCAACATGACTTGCTTAGGTGAATATTGAATTTTTCATGTGTTAAATAGTAAATGTTAAATACAATCAAAGAAAATAAGTCAACGAAACCACCAAAAAATGATTTATACTCATTACAAACAAGCTTAGTCGATTTATTTTTTACCACTCAAAATATTAAGTTGAATCGCAATTTACCTGAAAAATATTATTCATTCCGGTACTTCGCTTATCAAAATCGTTGGATTTGTTTCAACAAATTTTAAATTTCGACATTCGTTTCTTCTACGAGTATACTGCCTTACCAAAACGCAAATCATGTAGCATAAAATTAATAAATACATAAAAAAACTGCGAATGAATTATTTTTATAATTCATTCAATGACCGAGATGAGTGGAGGATGACTCTTGCGAAGGCCAAGACCCAAAAGGGATTGCAGAGCGAACAGTGGTGTTGATGATTATATTACAATAAGTTATTAGTTATGTACAATTAAAGTAGTTTTTTGGTTATTGTTAATGAATGCGTACTTTTCTCGTTATAAATTTTAGCATGAGAGATGAATTTTGGTTATGCAATGAAATAAGCGCGCATGAAATTTCACGTCATGAAGCAAAGACTTGCCAATCAAAAACCATGCAAAACCAAAGCAAAAGCAAATCAAAAGCCAAAAAAATGCACTTTTTTGACTCTTGATTTAACGAATAGCAAATCTTATAAGTGCAAATTAATCTCAAAAATTACATACCTATTCTCCGGGCACTATTAATATGTTATTAAATTAATGTTAATTGTGTATTCGGTTTTATTTTCAGTCTTCTTCACAAGGAAAATGCAATTCTACTGAATTGCATTTTCCTTGTAAATAATAAATGTAATGTAGACTCAAGGTTTTTAATCCGTTAATGGAGAACTGTCATTGATAGCTTGTCTGTTAAATATTTAGTTGGAATATATCTGGACGGAATGCGCATGCGCATTAAAGGCGCACTTTTAAAGGGTTAAAAGTGAAAGATTCATTTAAACAGAAGTTAATAAAGTGGTTACTAAATCTAGGTAGACTTCAAAACGAAAGCATTGTGTCAAATGTGACAGCTTAGATTCCATTGTAAATCGTTTTTGTGACTATTGTAATTCATATACCTTCTCTTAATATGATTAGATTTTTTTCTCTAAGTGATGTGAATTATATGTTTTGTTTTTTTTATCTATCTATCTATCTATATATCCATATAGATCTATCCGAAATGAATTTGTTAAGTAAAAGAAGAAATTTATAATTTATTATTACACACTTATTATACACTAATTAATAGCTAAATTTCAAAAACAGTACAGGTAGTTGCTTAAGAACAGACTAGTCTAGTTAAGCTACTACCTTTACATTTTCTATGTAATAAATAATTTAAAATAAAAAAAAAACATATTATTGACGACAATCGATGCAGTTTCTTCATATGAAGTGATCACTAAATATTTGAATGCATAAAATAATTTTAAAAATAAACTTTATTTTCACCGTTATTTATTGTAAATATCAACATGTTTCAGGGCCAATTCATCAGGATACAATTTGTACCAACAAATTAAAAATCAAAAATATAAGGTTACACAATTAAAAAATAAAAATAATATATGAGAGATTAATAACTAATTAACTACTAAAATGAAAACAAATTTAAATGATAACTATATACAAAAAGAACCTGGTTATTTATAATATTCAATTTCCTATCAAATACTTTTACATATTTCCAAAATTTATAATTTAGCCAACTATAATTCTGTATATTTATATGTAAAATTTATAAACCTATATTTATATCGAGAGAATGATCCATAGCCAAAAGATGATTCGCAAATTCAGAGTAATTAACTCCTCAACTATATCATCAATATTTCTATACGTTTTTCCTACATTTAAATAATAATTAATATTATAAATTAACAAATACGCTCCAAGCACTTACGGTCCAGCCGCTCATGTTTTGATATTTGGATAAGTAAGTCCATCTACCGCCCATTCATCACGCTACCCGCCGCAGCGTGACTAGTCACAGTCCTGTAGATGCTTCCGCATCAGCTTATACCATCCCCTAATTCGGCCAGTGGCGCGAGTCTCTCGGGGTGGCGCCCCCCCACACCGAATGTTCACGGGGTATAGCCAATGAACTCATGCTAAGCATAGCCGCCAATTTTCGACGAAACTTTTGATATCCAATCACTTTCAAAGGCTTACTACTGAATGGAGCTCTGAAGTAATTTGTCGTCAGAAGCAAAACTGCAAACTAGAGTTCTACAATTAAAATCAAATCAATGCATAACTAAGCTAGGTAAGTGAAGCCTGGGATTGGCATGAAGGGAATTGAAGTAGATTGAAGTGGGATCACTCAGATAAATGTGTCAAAAATTTATACACGATAAAATTTATACAAGAGTAACAATATAAAATGAAGAGTATAATATATACAAAAAAAACTTACGTGTACTTTTATTATTTTATGAATAAATTGAATTCAATTAAATTTTATTTAATTATTGAACAAATTAGAAAATAATGTATTTGTAGGCACATCAATTTTTACAGAATTCCGAAACGTGAGATGGTTTTATTATGTGAAACAGCGTCAAGATGAAATTAAACAAAAAAATTACACTAAAAAAAATTGACACACAAAATAATTTCACACAAACACATTGTATTTAAATTTAGTAAAAATTTGTAAAAAAAAATAGAAAATTTAGTAAAAGTTTGTAAAAAAAAAATTTTAAATATGTTAAAGCTTTAAAAAATGTAAAAATTTGGATGTGTGCCAAGTATCTTTGTGCATTTTTTTCGGATATTTTTTCCTCGTGTAATTTAATTAATCTTATAACCATGTGAAACGATCTATTCTTTCTGAATGCTCTTGCGAAGAAATGGAGCATACGTTTTTAAAGAAACAACAAAGACCATTTGTTCTTATATTCAAGCGTATTGCGTTCGAGATTTTGTTACATTTAAATCAATTTTAAATTAAGATGATTACAATTGAATGATTTTAAATGGCGGTGTGATATATCTAGCTATAATAAAAATATATTTTACGCATATAAAGTTATTTGAAATTGATTTCTTTAAATTAAATCATAATGCATTTACCAAGAGCCGACTATAAATAAAAAAAAATCCCTTCCGGCCCTAGTCGCAAGAATTCTCAGCTCTCCTGAATGTTTTTACGTTTATATCTAGGTCCAATACAAACAAATTAGTTACAAATTTCTTATATGAAAAAATGTGTTCTAATGTTTATTTTTTTAATGCTGAACGCGAGAAGAAGAATGAAAAACGTTTTTACATTTTATTATTGGATTGAAATTGATGACCCATCCTCCAATAGGTAGATAATTTTTGATATTTTTTGATATTTCAAAATATTTCTCAATTACTAAACATTTAAGAGTATAAATCTAGGTGCTAATAGATTCTTACTTCTACCATCACATCCATAAATCATTACAAACATGAAGTCCGGATACGAACACCTAGTTTTGTATAAAATTCTATATCTTTTTCTGTGAGATGCATACCATCATCATCATATCATTATCTTCAACAAATTCTGTAATTTTAGCAAGTCTTCCGAATTTAAATTAAAAAAATAAAAATAAAAATGATGAGGCAAAAACTAACCCATAAAAACCAAGTTTTTATTTTACCCACTTTCTTTGTAAATTAAGTTAACCATCATGTAATAATTGATTGACTGAAAATGAAACACGTCTAGACAAATATCTATGTCAAAAATCTCTAAAAATATATCTTTATTATTTGATTTCTTCCCAAAAAACCGAAGTATGCTGTCATCTGTGAACCAATTGTCATAAATTTTAGAAATTTGTAGTGAAATACCTATTATACCTACTGACGGAGTAATTCAAATTTTAAATATTCCGTGACGATATCGGGCCGCCGGCGCCATTGATAGTAATCAAACTTTTGTAATGATTCCAATATGAAAAAATCATTAAAATTTCTAAAAATCCAAATTTATATTATAATTATTATTATTTTTTAACAAAAATTTGATAGATCTTCTTGATCGTCGACACGAGTCTGCTTGCAAAGTATCAGCTCGATTGGATCACGGGAAAAGGGTCAAAAAATTTTTTTCATCGTTCCTTCCATCGATCCAAAGTTTTTTCGACGGCAAGCAGGCAAGCAAGCAAGCAGACGCCACGAGTTAATGTAAAGGGAGTAAAAAAATTAACCCAGAAAAACCAAGTTTTTATTGTACTCCCTTTCTCATTTACCTACTAGTGGAAACTGGTTTGGCGCTTAACCTACGCGTTGGGCTTCGGTCGAGCGACGCTACGAAAGAGAGTAATAAAAAATTTCCAAAAATCCAAAATTATACTATAAGCAGGTTCCGTGTCTACCAGATGCGTTAAAATATTTTCATACAACTTAGTAAGTTGTATGAATAAACCATTAAAATTTTGAAAAATCCAAAAATTTATTTTTTTAACGAAAATTTGATAGATCTTCTTGATCATCGCCATGGGTCTGCTTGCAAAGTTTCAGCTCGATTGGATTACGGGAAAAGGGTTGAAAATCAATCCAAAATTTTTGCGTCAAGCAAGTAGACGCCACGAATTAATATAAAGGGAGTAAAAAGAACCATCCATTCAAGTGAACAACTTGAAAAAGATTTTTTTCTGTATACCTAGTATGATTTCCTGGAATGATTTCCTGTATTTCTAAAAGGTGTATATAGATAGCACTATAAGGATAGGACTATTTTATTGAAAAAAAGAATGTTGAATTTTAAAAAAAATATCAAATTTTTATCGAATTGTGGAAAGGGTTACAGGGTGAGGGAGATAAGAAGTAAAGATAGTAGATATATGCCAAATTTGATCTAGGCAGAGGGGTGAGTTATCATAGTAGATACCAGACACGTACAATGCCGGTGGTAGAGAATGGCTTAGCTATAGGGGGATGCTTTTGTTTTGTTTAGGTCGATCAATATGTGTAGGATTGTTTACAGAGCGGTTAAACAAACATTAATTTTTATTTGATATAAATTTGCATATTTCTCATAAACAAATATTGTTCAAAGTCAGATATCCTCAAATAATTATTTTAAATGATTTTCAATCACGTAAAATAAATCTAAAATACCCATTTGCCCACAATTTGCGAATCCGTTATATCCACAAATAAAATTTTCCTGCAAATAATATTTTTGGGTTGAGGAGGGCGGTGGAGATGGGTTGGGAGAGAACAAAGTAATTAATATTTTGGAAACATTCTCAAAAGAAAATGGTTTATGAATCATTAACTTGGTTTTTTACGAGTTCTGATTTATTTTAAGGGATGAATTATAATTCTTATATTCACTCTGTATTATTAATGACCTCTATAAGACCGCTCGACACAAAACAATATGCTGTATTTATCTGTGTAACCATAAGTAAAATTAATTAAATGTTTACTTTTATGTTTGTATACATATTTGTGTTGAAGAAAAAGTGATTGATAACTTAATTTCGAGATGAAAAGTCTTCAATCGTGAAAACGCTGCCGCTTCGCATTTCGCTATATATTCGCGTTAGTCTCGCGTAGAATGGTAAGACTACCTTCCCAGTTTTGTATATCAAAATAAATATGAGAAGTAGACTGAATGCAGTGGAGACGAGATCCGTTAGACGTATGTGTAACAAATCCATTTATGATCGAGTAAAGAATGAAGATATTAGATATTAATGTAAAGCTGATCTCGACATAATTGATAGAATTAAACGGGTCACTCAGATGGTTTCGGCGTGTTGAGCGAATGAATGAGGAAAGTGTGGTAAGAAGGATATACGATGCAAGTGTTGATGGCGCCAGAAAGAGAGGGTGACCGCGGAAGACGTGGCATGACATTAAACAGATACTGGAATATGGTCCCGTTAGAAGCCTCAACAACCGGCGAGCTTGCATGCGAAGATGTATGAATGCGGACGAGGCGGGAAGAAGAGTGTGGCGCCCTATCCTCTCTGCCTACCCCCACGGGGAACGGCATGAGGTAAGTAATTAAGTAAGAAAAATACGACCTAAGAGAGTGTATTCAGCGATTTTCAGCCACCTTTGTATCTTTTCATCCAAAATAAAAAAAAATTCATGCCGACAAAGTGTTGCAGTATAATAAAATTAAAATTAATTACATTAAAATACAACGTGAATGACAACACTAGTTAAAGTATTTTTTTACAATGCTTGTAGCAGTTTATCGTAGCATACAACTCTTCCACTAAAGCTCGAGCCACGTGCTTCAAATTAAAATTTATTTAAACTTAGCATTTTTTCTACTTACGACTTTATTGAATACAGCATTTCTCAGGCTTTGTATAAAACAAAAAATAGCTTGATTCCACCTGAAATTTAAAATCATTTCTTTACCATTAATAAGATTTATTATAATTTATATTCAATATTATATTATAGGTATTTTGATAGCTTAATAAATTTTCTGATTTATGTGTAGGTATGTACAAAAAGTTTAAGTTTATCCCTTCACCAAGGCAACGAAATCTAAAAGAGCAATAAAATTGTGATCAGATTTGCTGGTTATTTAAAAAAGTACTATTAAAAATGTGCAATTTTCTAATTCTTTTCACGAACCTATTTATTTTATTAGATAATTTGAGAAATTGAAAAAGAAAACTAATGTATGAAACTCTGACAAACATATAAGATATGAGACGTACGTGAATCTTTTATGACTAATTTATCAATTAAATAAACGGTCCATGGTTTTATTAAAAACAATTATGAGATTTCTTGCACAGAAAAAATATTTATTATTTTTCCTCTCTATCTGATATGGGTCCTGGCCACCTCAATAATGTCCACTAGACTCAGTACTGGACTGCTTCCTAATACTGCTGATGCCAAGATTTGATAGGTATTTATTTATGTTGTCCTACCTGAGAAGGCGGAAAGGCAGATGACATAAACCTTAAAATGAGAATTTTCCTTCCTACGCATTCCTTTTAGTTCATTTTTGAACAGAAATTTCAGGAGTTGCGCATCATTAATACGCGCTATGTGCAATAACCTTCAAATTCATCCTTATTTTATACATTTTTGTTAATTTTAGCTCATTTTAATATACCTACTAAATGTGCACGAAATTGATGCTTCAATAGGCGGCCCTCGTAGCCCAGTGGGTATGACACTGGATTTTCACACTGAGGGTTCCGGGTTCGATTTCCGGTGAAGTCACTATAATCTATGTGATTTAATCAAGCCTGGATGTTTTGTGATGTGTTTTAATTATGTAGTTGGGCCTGTTGAAGCGTATATAAATAAATAAAAAATAAAAAAATTACCAAACATGAGTACACCATGGAAAAATTTGCAATCCAAGGAAAGCAAAAAATAACCAGTTCTTGATATTTAAATCAATCATTTAAGCACAATGAGAGTGTATATTGACAAGGAATAAAATAACGTCCATTCTCTTGGTGAAGTTCGACGTTTTTCAACCGAGTTTTTTCATAAGAACGAATAGATAACGATATGAACGATAAGATTTTTTACGGATTGTATTATTACTGAGCTTTACGTTAGGTTAGGTTAGGTTAGGTTAGGATAGGTGAGATAAGGTTAGGTTAGAAGAAGAATAATAAGACGAAAATTCTCGAAAAAAACATTAATTTTTGATTATCAAAACTTTTTTTTTAATATTTCATATTTAAAAAATTTAACTCGGATACTTTGACCTCTCAAAACACTTTCCTTATTAAAAATTCAATGCAATCAAAGCGAACAATAACCGTATTCAAATATTTTGTTTATTTTAATCGCGACCACTGCCGGAACAATAGCCATAATCAAACCGGACGGAAAGAATTATTGGTTTTGCTTAGTTAAAACACCAAACAGGTAGGAAACGCTTATGTAATCAACCGCGTTAATTATTTATTATTTATGAAATTATTTTAAGTCTCCGTTTTGTTTAGTATTTGAATGGCGCCGAGCACAAAGGGAGTAAACAATGCTCGGGAGGGAGCGCACTTCATCCCTGGAAAATTTGTGATTATAAATTTACACAAAAGCCCAATTTTAAGTAACTGAAAACAAAGTACTTAATGATATAATTAAGATAATTATTACTTAACTCTCGCGTCACTTTTCGAGGGAAACCCGAGATTAAAAATATAAATACCAAAGCATAACGTTCCATCATTCTCAAGACATAGCCAAAGAAAATTCAGCATCTTTCTTTCGTGTTTATCGTTTTTTATCCATAGTTCTCTGAAGTCTCTAAAAATGTCACACTGTTTCCCTGTCTGTTGGTTTTCATTATTTGATGATTTCTTCAGTCGTTTTATATCGAACCTCTTGAACATTATTTGATGATTTCTTCAGTCGTTTTATATCGAACCTCTTGATATCTCTCAATTCCTGAAAAAAAAAATGTGTATAGGCATTATGTACATAAGGCGATAAATATGTGTTGACCACAAAGTATAGAATTGTGAAATGTTGATCTAAACCCCTTCATTAGGTTAGGGAACTGGACACAGAGGAAGTATGTCCTTCTTCGGATATGTTTAAGATACATTTTTGTCCGGTTTTTATTCTTGCATAATTAAATCCCTTCTTAAAATAATGTATATTTTGCGTTGGACGTTGTATTTTTAATTAAAAAATATTTTTACAAACTATTTCATTATGTCTACACATTTTGGTGGTCTGTGATGTACCTTTACGAATAAATAATCGAATATCGAATAAAATAATATATCCTTTGTCGGAGGGGCAGATTAATATTATTTGGAAATATGATTACAAATTAATGTATTTGTCATGTTTTTCATTCAGTAATAATTTGGATTGTCAGCAAATCGTGATGTTAATATAAAGTAAATTTATGATTTATGATTGAATTAAAATAGAGTAAATTTATGATTTATGATTGAATTAAAATAAAGTAAATTTATGAACAGAAAGTGAATTTATCTGTCATAATAAGTCAATGGAGTAATTATGTTAGCATTGACTTCATTGTTAACATTAAGTACTCGATAAGGTCTCAACAATACGTATTGTACCAATAAATAAAACTGCTCTATTACTAATCTTCTGGATCGCACACGACGTAAGTTTAAAAAGTCTCCAAACAGTTTTGGAGACTAGTTTAAGTTACGTTTAATTACTTTTATTCCTTGCATTCATACGTTAAGTACACTTATAAAATTTTATAAATTCTGTTTTTCCATATTTTTTTTCTACAGAAGAATTAGAGTGAAAATATATACACGTTTTACATACACAGTCATCTGTATTCTGAACAAAGCAATATTGCTACAACTATATCTTGACAGTTATTATATAATGTTTTTTTTTACTTTTTATGTTTGACAGGTTTGAAATTAATGAATTCAATCAATTAAGAAGCTTATTATTCGCAAATGTGAATAACTTCAGGTTTTTTTACGTTTTAGAGCTTTCTGATTGATTATATTCATTAATTTAACATGTCATTGAAATTGGCGGCAATACAATGTTATACATACTTGTCAAGATTGGAATAAAGATCTGACATCCCAATATTACTATGTAAATAGCAGAGAATTCACATATTGATAAAATCATTGAAAACCAATTTTAGTCTATCAATTTATTTTTATTTGATTTGCCTTATTCGCCTATTTCTATTGAGTTAAAGGACACAGAATTAATTTTATTTTACTTACTTAGTTTGCGCGGAAATTTTATCCAATTGTATTGAAGGGAAAATATTGTTATTAACTATTGGACTTTACTTTGGGGATTTGAATTGAATTCGAAGCCAAAGTGACACATCACGTTTTCATGGAGACCTAAATTATATCCTGCTACGCTCCATGTCATGGAGGTGCCAAGGGAATCCCAATTGCGGTTAGTTATTCAATTACCTTACTCTGCTATGACTCATAGTAAAATGCGCTGAACTATATTAACGGCTCGCTTGAGCATAACTATGCATATTTTTGAGTTACAATTAATCATATCACTAATTACTTTTAACAAAAATTTAATTCAAATATTTCAAAATTTTTCTTATATTTTTAGCAATAATATTTTTAAAAAATATGAGCAAAATTTTTTTCGACATTATGTTCGTTTTTTGCATTTAGTAATCTTTGGTTCAAAATATAAGTAGGTGTATATCAGGGGCGTGCAGTGAGAACATTGAAGCATGACGTCTTTGGTTTTCGTTAGCATATATTTTGTAAAAAAATCGATTTAAAGGAAATATTTCGTAATATTCCTGTCGCAATTATTATCATATTATTCATTAATATGTCAATATTCTGTAACATAACTACTGTAAAATTCATTCATTCGGGGAAGATCCATGGAGATCGCCTAGTTAATAATGTGATTCGGTTCTCTAAGTTCGACGTGGCCATACCATCTCAATTGCCTTTCTTTCATCTCGCTATTGATATCTGTGACGCACAAGCTTTTACAAATGCTTGAATTTTTTCTGTATTTTATCGTCTATCCTGTAGGTAATACTAAAATAACCAAAAAAACTTTAGAAATAAATAAAAAATATAGAATAACTTTGAATAATGTAGATCACGTCTAAATGGCAGGTATTACTTCCATATACGTCAACAACGTTTTTGAAGCACTTAAATTAAGTGAAGATGTTAAAATATTTACATCATTTTTTTGGTGCAAAATCATAACATTAACATAAC
This sequence comes from Agrypnia vestita, assembly GCA_016648135.1. Classification (NCBI taxonomy): domain Eukaryota; kingdom Metazoa; phylum Arthropoda; class Insecta; order Trichoptera; family Phryganeidae; genus Agrypnia; species Agrypnia vestita. Next base: position 12,541 of record JADDOH010024461.1, read on the forward strand.
ATAAAAACATAACCGTGGATGTCGGTCATGGATTGAGAGATTATTTTTATAGTACCGGCATCACTCAGCTACGTCCGCGCTGAAACCTTTTTTTTAAGCCATTTTACCCATATTTTTATTAATATGCTATATTATAAAATACATATATGCATACATACATATCCTACTAGGCTCTTACATGAAAACATGTATACCCGAGGGGAATCAAAAGGCCGACAAGTCACCTTGAATCCCATTGGACTGCTGATAAAGTCATCGATCTGTGAGAATACTTGATAGTGAATAACAATATACATAGAAAATCGGGAGGTACTTGGGAAGGCCTTCATCCATCAGAGAACAGAAAACAGCTGATTATTATGATGTTAACATCGTGATATATTTTAGAATGTCCTTGTGCCTAAATATACGTACGTGATTAGTAAAATCTACAGATACAGAAAATTACTTAAAAGAAATTTCAGAGCAAAGAACATGGGCATCTATAAATTCATATATCATACTCATACAACTTCTTCTTTCTCTTATTCCATTTCCCATTTCATTTGGGGTCGGCTCTCCTTATACTTTTTTTCACGATTCCCTGTTCTGGGCCATCGCTTCGTCCAACTGGGCATTCTTCAGGTCATTTTCCACACTACTCCACCATGTGGCGCTGGTTCGACCTCTATCTATTTTTATTTATTGTATTTTGAGTGCGGAATGCACTCCATGATCTCCTTGCCTCATTACTTGACCATACCATCTCAGTCGCGATTTCTTCACCTTTTCAGTAACAGGGGCCATTCAAAAACTACCTCTGAAATGCTCATTTCTCACTCTGTCACGTCTCGTTACACACCCAGACCATCTGAGCATCTTCATTTCACTGGTATGGAGTTTTTGCTCGTGAACCTTCTTTACAGTCCAGCATTCTGAGCTGTAGATCATACTCATTCTACATAAAATTAAAAAAACACTATACTATACACATAAAATGATTATGAAATGTTTGAGAATGTCTGTCCATAATAATCCTGTATCTTCCACCCCAATATTACGAGTAATAAAAACAAAATTCTACAGCTATCTTACTTAACATATATATTTTTATTCATATTCAATCAATTTTTATATTTAATTATATTAAGTAGTTATCTTGTGGTATCTATATGCGTCGTCATTGTTATCGAAGTGGAAGTGATTTTTGAAATTCAGTGTTTTTGTAAAAGTCTGCTGAATGCGTTCGAGACGCTTTTTATGTATTTCGTAGTACGGATACCAAATTGATGATGCGAATTCCAAAATTCTAAGTATGTAAATAATAGGAGAATAATAAAATGATGTAAATTAAATAATGTAAAGAAATGGAAAAAAATATGACGTACAGAATCTCAAACAACAGGTCAATGACGACAATAAAATCGAAACCTCTAAGACCTTCCACTAAATTCTGGAATTAGCTACGACATCTGAAGAAAACCTGAAAATCCCAGAAGCGACGAGAATCTAGGAGGTTCAATAATCCAGTTTTTAGCTATAAATACGGATCTACCCCGCGGCGTAAGAAGAGTTGTCGTGATTTGACAGGTCGTCCTGTGCGAAGTCGGTCGCAAGCCGCTAGCTCAGGGTGGCCAGTCGTGAAATAATCGAAGCGATAAATAAAGTGAAATAATCGAGCCCAATCGTCAAAATAAAATACGCGAGAATTTAATATTCTACGAGTGATAAATACGTGTTACCCAGCAATAATAAAGAGTTCATATACAGTATATACAAATAGTATAGATTACAGAAGAACGTTAAGTTTAATTCGTGTTAAGTGACCTGAATAATTGATTAATTAATATTTTGCCTTTAGCCATGGTACAGTAGGTAATATATCTAAAATAATAAATTAAAAAATGTTTTGATTAAACTATGTATTTTAGTAAAATGATTAATGTCATCAATACGTTCCAGATAAACGTAATAATATCATCTCTCCTCTTGATACCACAAACGTCGATATTTATGATTAAGTGTTGAACAACATTGATGTCAGGATGATCTGTGTTCTGCAGAATAATAGTTTGCCAGGAACCATTTCAGGCCTTGCTGTATTATGTTCCATTATTCAGGCCTCCATTGTTTAAAGCGAAACGTGCTTAAGGCTTACCAAAAGCTCAAATGCGCTTTTCGAGGCCTTTGTTGTTTTTCGTAATTTGAAAACTCCGACGATTATTTTATGAATTATATTTTTTTCACAGAATAATAATAATAATATCAGAATATCGAATTTCTACTAGCAGAAACGCGTGGTGATAAATTAAATTCTGAATTATCTGTTGTCTAAACGTCATTACGGACGGACAGACGGAACTACAAACATCTTTTGTGCATTGGATGCGCCTTCTTATGTATTGTTTTTTTCTTTTATTGATGTGTAACATTTTTACTCTCGGTTTATGGGACTAATTTCGTGTAAGAGATGTCGGAAACGCGCAGCAGGAAGTAGGAATTAAAAAATGTTCCGAATTCGAATTTATTAATTTTATTCGGCATTTTCAACTTTGATATTAGGCGTCGGAAGAATATGTCAAATTCTTTAAATTAGGGTTACGTTGAATTTTGATTTCTGATATCTTTCGATAACTTATTCAGAATCACCAAATTTACAACATCGAGAAATGTTTCAGTGCCGAAAAAGAAGGCAGAATTCTTCCAACGCCCCTTCATGTTCTGTGCTCCACGAATCTATTTATTTAATATTTATTGATACAATACAGTACATAAATACAAATTTTCTGGATTACAAATGAATTAAGTACAGAATCGTTACCAATATTTTATATTTAAAATAATTTATAATCTGCATGTAAATACATGGCATATTTATAATCCTCTTGTATGGTGTACCATGTTAGGTTAGGTTAAGTCAGGTGTGAACATTAGATTTGATTAGGTTATGTAGGTTAGTGGCATTTTGGTGTACGTATAATTTAAGGGGCGAACTTACTTACTTGCCGTCAAGCCGTTTCCCCGTGAGCGCCTTACTCTTCTGTCCTGACATACTACAACTCTCGCCTCATCCACATTCATACATCTTCGCATGCAAGCTCGACGGTTGTTGGGGCTTCTAATGGGACCATCTTCCGGTATCTGGTTAATCTGGTCACGCCACGTCTTCCGCGGTCGCCCTCTCTTTCTGGCGTCGTCAACACTTGCATTATATATCTTTCTTACCATTCTTTCCTTATTCATTCGGTTAACACGCCCAAACCACCTGAGCGACCCTGTTTTAATTCTATGAATTATGCTAAGATCAGCTTTATATTCCTTCCTAATATCTTTCTATCGTTTATCTATCGTAAATGGATTTGCCACGCGTACGTCTCATCTCCACTGCATTCAGTCTAAAAAAGCTATATCAGTGAAACATAACATACCCTTATGATACTCAAGTACAAAAACAATTGTATAAGATTTTATTTTTATATTAATTCACGTGAGTCGATAACAATCGTAATATTTTTACTGGTGCCAAAACTCTTCAAATAACAATTTTTCCGTCTGAATTAATCCTAAGCCGTAACAAAAAACGGAAAAGAAAAAGTAATCTAAATATTCTGAACATTCCGAATTCATTCAAAGCTGAACAAAAACACGGAAAAGCCGTCCGAACGGGAAACGACAGAGAATTTCAGTAAAGCTCTGACGAATTTAAATACTGCGCTCGCTGCGCGTTGCTAACCAATCAAACGAACCGAAAATAACAAAAAATCATTTTACTTCTGACCGCGTGACAAAGTGTTCTCGCGCACGGTGTTAAATTGTTTCATAAAATTCTCACGCTAGTACATTTTTTTTCAATTTAAAAAATATTTATTTATAAGCTTGACGTTCCAGTCCCTTTCATCATCGGGTGATAAATAAAAATAATAATGGTACAGTTTTGTGTTGACTTAATCAGATAGAGGGATGTGCGATGAAGGTGAAACCCTTGAAACTATCGTAAGTTTTATTATTTATTTATTTATTTATTTATTATTTATTACATTTTTTATAATTAACAAAGATCCTGCTAACTATGAGTTAGTTATCAGCAGGTTTCTTCTAATACTAATGAATATACCTTACCATTTAGTAACAGTGCTGGCTTACATAAGAATTTATAAAATTATATAAAAATAGTTAGGATGCAGATAGTTCATATATTTACTATTATTAATATTATTAATATTTAAAGCATTAACTTTGTGGTTAGACACAATACTATGGTTGAGGTGTGTAGTGTTGTGAATGTAGTGGTGTAGTGTTGGTCCTGACTAAGAGACGGGTACATCTCGAAACCGGTAGACCTAAAATCTGGTAGTGGTTTTTACAAAGTTAACTAACGATCTGTCATATATTTACTGTTCATACTAAACTCCCTGCATGCCACTTTCACCTTTGCATATGAATCCAACCCAAACCGTTGAAAAAAAAAACAAAACACAAACGTAACTAAACGTTTAATTTATCGAAAAAAATATAATTATCATTTAATTTAATTTTGAAAGACACATATCGCTATTGACCCGAAGCATAAATTTATCGCTATTGACCCGAATTGATAGTCTTAGGGTGACATTACAGTAAAGAGTTTAAATATAAGGGAATATTACATAAGGAAATATATAAGACATATCTCATTAAGATTTTTTTGAAGAAAACATGTTACTTCAATATACTTTTTATGATGATGAAATAATAAATTAAATGTTTCACAACAAGAAACAACAAGAAGTGTAGAAAAAATAATTAAGGAGCATTTGAGATGTTTAAATAGCAATGAATATTCAGAATTTGTCAACAATTTGCTGGAACATAACTATAATTTCGACATCAATGTTCATGCAAAAAATATCACATCCTACCATTATACAAAAGTCGGGAAATAGGTGATTTGATGTACCTACTAAAAATTGTATCGGGCAAAGGTTGACTGTCCTGAACTATTAAATAGACTAAAATCCGTGTTCCCTGTAGGTCTCGTAGATACAACCCAGTCTTTCACATTTTACCTCATCCAACTTCGTCGTAATTCATATTTCTTGAGGGTAAGCGATGCATTCAATAAACTGATAAGATTATTGGATATTGATCTGTTCGAGTGCAGCCACACAAGATTAAAAAAAAAGTTTGAGTGCAGAATTTTTTTCTACTTAATAATTCAGTCACTTTTTCTCTTGTTTAATTTTTTGTTTTTTATTTTTATTTATTCATTATTTTTGTATTATTCTTAACATGCCTATGTTTTTCTGCTAATAATTAATTCTCTTTTTCTTGTGTTTAAATTTTTTATTCTTTCTTGTTATACAATTCTTAACATGCCTAAGTTTACTTCATAATTATATTTAACATATTTCTAAATGTGGAGACCTGTAATTGGCCATCTATATTATATTAATGTTTTCTATGCTTCTTTGTTGTGCTGTTGGTCTTCCATGAATAAATAAATAAATTCAATATCAATTTAGTTCTTAAAATATTACAATACAACAAAAATAGTAGGCAGTTAGTTTTGAAGTTTTAGAAATAAGAAAAAATATTAACTTGAATAACGATATAATAAATAGCCAAATTCAATTCCCAAATAACTCTATTCTTTATATTTTCAAATTATAAATAAAAAAAACAATATTAACAATCCCTTAATTTTTCCCACAACCCCCCCCCCCCCTTCTATTTACTCCACCTACACTCATCCTCCAGAGGAATGAAACTTCGTTTCGGGTGTTTATTCATAATGAATAAAGAAAATAAATATTTAGTGGTGTAAACCAAGTTGTGTTTTATTTAATTCTAAATTTTTTTCACTTTCTGATATTAACACGGCGGCGGCGTGTGTTGTGAACTTGCCACGAGACCCAAAGACTTCATAATTAAAATCTCAAATAAATCAGTATTTTGGACGTAAGTCGAAACATTATTCTTATTACAACTGCCGTGGACATCACCAAAAACTTTGTGATGTCCCTGTGCAAGAAGAGTCTAGAAAATAATGCACTTAAAGATTAGGAGCCGACTACCAACCGCAACTAATTTATTTCATGTCCTCACATAGCCAAGATAGTCATCACCATCTTCTTAAATGCGTCAAATTTATCATTCTATTAATTTTGCTACACATCACGACTTACATGTAATTTATTACCCTTAACAGATTTTCTTACTTTAGGTTAATGGAACCCTAACATACACATTAAGGCCAGCAAAGCGGTGTATTAACAGACCTACTTTATTTTTACTTACCCGAACGATCATAACTTAGGGTTAAAGAGGGTGGGAAGTTACCAAGATAATAAATACTGAACCAAAACTAAATTCGCGAAAATCCCTCAATGGAATATACGATAGAAGACCATGTCGACAGTTTATAATCTATAATTATAAAACAGAAAAATTCCTGGGTTGCTTATAAAGTGAAAACTAGGATTCTTAAGCCTTTTGCTGTAGTGGTTATATTGAGTAACTTGTCGATGTACCTAGTGGTTATGACTCTCACCTAGTGATACAGTGGTTGATGGTTCGAGTCTCACTCTAGAACACCAGCAAGATAGTCCTATTTTCATAGCACAATCTTTTTAAAATGAAGCTAAATCATTTAAAAATAGTAAGAATATTCATGCAACACGCATTCTGAATTCGCATGCATATTTAAAAAAAAGTTTGAATGCCGAAACGAAAAATATCATACACTAGCTGTTTGTACCCGGCGTTGCACGGGTTAAGGTTAAAGTTGAAAATAAATTTCTGGGGGGAACAAAGGTTCGATACGAACGGTATAGATTTGCAACGAAAATATATCAGGGGGAGGGAAGAAATGTCATCTTTGTTACTCGCCGGGTCCTAAAGAATAAGTTTGCAATCCAATCGCAAGTCCAATCGGTCGAACGGTGCAGATTTGCATAGAAAATATATCAGAGGAAGGGGAAGGGTTAAATTAATAGGGGTAAATGTAGTCTATGTTACCCATCGGGTCCCAAAGCAAGCGTATGCAAAATTTGAATTGAATCTGACAAACGGTGTAGATTTGTATACAGAACATGTAACGTATCTACCTGTACACCTAAGCTAAATACCTAACTATAAAGTTTAATAATGTAAGTTTTACGAAAAGCCCAAAGCTTGAGACTTTAAGCTACCGAATTGAGCTTTATTACAGCTTTTGGGACTTTTAAGCACACACTTTATGCTTTAAGCTACTAGATGAAAACTTAAGTCGAACTTAGAACTTCGGAAGTATATTTACATGAAAGCTAATATTATTTTTTTTTTTTTTTGTTAAGAATTTATATTTTCAAAATTGGCCAGTCGTGATCCATCTTGTGGCTAGGAAAATTCCCCCTCCGTTGTGTCCGTAGCTATCCAAAATTCTTTTGATATGTGGCGAGATTCGTATTCTTATTAACGCGACTAGACTAATATAGAACGAATTCTTACCTAACTATGGAAATAACAAACGCACGTAACCAATCCGTACTCGTCCTTCTAGAAACCGCTCTAGAATTCTACAGTTTCGCCTATATGAGAGATAGCCGATATCGTCCACGTCCGGAGTCGGCCTAAAAGCCAATTATATGCGGCGTAGCCGAGGAATAAACGCTAGTAGCAAAACTCCCTTACATTGAACCGCCATAACTATAATACCATCGGGGTTAAAATACTGTAATATAAAACAATACAATCGTTGCCAAGTTAACGGCATACGCTAAAGATTCCGCCCGCATTGATTATCAACATCTCATAATAGCAGCTTAGAACAGTGTCAGCACAACCACATGCGGCACCCATTTATGACAGATTTACAAGATATAATAGCATACGTTATATTCAAAACACAAGTAAGAAACCTACCGATAGCGCGTCTCACGTTGTCCAATCTGCTCAATCTGTTCATAGTACATAGTAGGGGAAGACAAACATATATATATTCACAACAACTAGGCGCAACAGAGGCTCAGGGCAAGCTTTGTCTGACATTATCGCAGCCCGAGATTCTAAGGGAATGGAAGATACAGATTTGTAAGTGAAATTTAAGAAGTGTCTAACCACTTCTGTTCAAACGTGGATTCTAGATGCCCCCCCCCCCTGTAGGGGGGAGGGGGATGCGGCCCCAGAGCATCGCCGCATCCGGTGGTTAACTCCTGTTTAGACATAACCTCCCACACTAAGCTGCAGACCAAGATCAAGCCGAGACTCTATTGCTCCTGCTGGAATCCCTCGAAGTCCTCGCCTCCCGGCGACAAACATATCAGGAAGAAATCCCGCGTCTGATATTAAGGTTTGTATATTATCCCGCGGGGCAGTCAAATTGACTGGTGTATTATGATGAGGATCCCACGTTGCGGCTACATGAGCCGGATTATTATGATGTTTACTGCTGATTAAAGGGCTGAATGAACTAACTGGGTGACTGGAAAAGACTCTCCCTTGAGCGCGTCAGTCAGAGCCATGTTAGCATCGCCAAATATAATTGATGTGATTGATCCCACGGTGTAGTCTTATTGACTAGAGATATTAAATGATGGTAAAACAGCATGATTATTACAGTTGATTGTGTAGTTCCTGATATGTTTCTCGCTGGCCGGGAAGGGAGAACCCCGAAGGTCTCTGTATACAGCAGGTTAGAAAAGGTGGTGACTGATGAGAATGATGGTGTTAGTAATGCCATCGCGCTCCTGAATGCGGTCCCGATCGTAAAAATTGATTGTTAAACTGCTAACAGATCTCGTTCATTAAAGCGGCCCCGAGCATAAGTATTGACTGTCGAACTGCTACCTGCATCTTATAATTTCTCGTTCATGAGGAACGTCCTATCTCGTCCTTAAGTACGGAGTTATTACATTCACATACATTCATAACCAGAGCCCAAGCTCGTCGGGCCAAGGGGAGTGAAAGAACGTAGGGGCTTCTTCCCTCCGGCTGTGTTTGAGGCACGACGCTTTGGTCCGATTCGAAATGCTTCACCTTTGCTTGACTGAACACATTTTAACTGTGTGGAGGCTTTGCGCAATTCTACTTAGACCCACCCAGAGTGTCCCCGCAGTCCCGTTCATCCCCTGGATCAAGAACACGCACCCCGTCATTTGATCCCAGTTACATACAACTATCTGTATCGCGAGTGTATCTCTTACTTCAATCCCCTTCATTTGCTTCTCATAGTTGCTCGTCCATGCGTAACGCCCTGTCTCGTACGTTGATGAGGTCCCGAACGAAGGTTTCGATTGAGGTACGGCTACCTGAGTCTTTTAGCTGACATTCATGAACATTCATATCCGGAATTCGAGCTCGCTCGTCGGGCCAAGGGGAGTGAAAGAACGTAGGGGTTTCTTCCCTCCGAAGTGTTTGAGGCACGACTCTCCGGACCGATTCGAAATGCTTCACCTTTGCTTGACTGAACACATTTTAACTGTGTGGAGGCTTTGCGCAATTCTACTTAGTCCCACCCAGAGTGTCCCGCAGTCCCGTTCATCCCCTGGACCGAGAACACGCACCCCGTCATTTGATCCCAGTTACATACAACTATCTGTATCGCGAGTGTATCTCTTTCTTCAATCCCCTTCATTGCTTCTAGAGTTGCTCGTCCATGAGAACGCCCTGTCTCGTACGTTGATGAGGTCCCGAACGAAGGTTTCGATTGAGGTACGGCTACCTGAGTCTTTTAGCTGACATTCATGAACATTCATATCCGGAATTCGAGCTCGTCGGGCCAAGGGAGTGAAAGAACGTCGGGGCTTCTTCCCTCCGGCTGTGTTTGAGGCACGACGCTCTGGTCCGATTCGAAATGCTTCACCTTTGCTTGACTGAACACATTTTAACTGTGTGGAGGCTTTGCGCAATTCTACTTAGACCAACCCAGAGTGTCTCCGCAGTCCCGTTCATCCCCTGGACCGAGAACACGCACCCCGTCATTTGATCCCAGTTACATACAACTATCTGTATCGCGAGTGTATCTCTTTCTTCAATCCCCTTCATGTGCTTCTCATAGTTGCTCGTCCTTGCGGAACGCCCTGTCTCGTACGTTGATGAGGTCCCGAACGAAGGTTTTGATTGAGGTACGGCTACCTGAGTCTTTTAGCTGACATTCATGAACATTCATATCCGGAATTCGAGCTCGTCGGGCCAAGGGAGTGAAAGAACGTAGGGGCTTCTTCCCTCCGGCTGTGTTTGAGGCACGACGCTCTGGTCCGATTCGAAATGCTTCACCTTTGCTTGACTGAACACATTTTAACTGTGTGGAGGCTTTGCGCAATTCTACTTAGACCCACCCAGAGTGTCTCCGCAGTCCCGTTCATCCCCTGGACCGAGAACACGCCCCCCGTCATTTGATCCCAGTTACATACAACTATCTGTATCGCGAGTGTATCCCTTACTTCAATCCCCTTCATTTGCTTCTCATAGTTGCTCGTCCATGCGGAACGCCCTGTCTCGTACGTTGATGAGGTCCCGAACGAAGGTTTTGATTGAGGTACGGCTACCTGAGTCTTTTAGCTGACATTCATGAACATTCATATCCGGAATTCGAGCTCGTCGGGCCAAGGGGAGTGAAAGAACGTAGGGGCTTCTTCCCTCCGGCTGTGTTTGAGGCACGACGCTCTGGTCCGATTCGAAATGCTTCACCTTTGCTTGACTGAACACATTTTAACTGTGTGGAGGCTTTGCGCAATTCTACTTAGACCCACCCAGAGTGTCTCCGCAGTCCCGTTCATCCCCTGAACCGAGAACACGCACCCCGTCATTTGATCCCAGTTACATACAACTACCTGTATCGCGAGTGTATCTCATTCTTCAATCCCCTTCGCTATTCCATTTATACAACAATCACGTGACTAACCTCGAGAGTCTAGCACCGGTAATAAGATCTCATTATGCTACGTTGGAAGTTAACATTGCATAACCGGACGGAATGCCTATTTCCCGCGATCATATTCAATTTGTAAAACGCAATAATATGTATTTATATATGTTAGTAATACGTTTGAAATGCAGAATGCACGTATGATGACCTCGCTTCTATCCTAAAGATAATTAAGAGATAATCCCGACGTTACGTCCCGACATCAGTACTAATTTGTTTCCGCGTCCGTTACCGTCGAACTCTGAACCCACGTAATGAAATGAATAGTGACCATGTGACAATGACAAATTATATAGCACGAACATTCCATTTGATACACATAAGAAAACATCAGGAATAAATAATATTAAAGGTTCTTATCTTAGTTCTGTAGTTGGTCTGCTTCCGAGATGGCATCCAGATCCGAAGTCATATAACGGGTCCTCTCCAAAATTGAGCAATTACCAGCGCCTGTGTAGCCCTTCATTTCCCTTGTATATATATTTTAATATCAGCGCCTGTAAAACTGTATTAGATCCTAGAAACAAGAAAACTATTCCCTCTACGCCGAGCACATACAGAACATAAACCCCTTCAATCTAGTTCATCCACGATTATGCAAAAAGGCGAAAGAATAGTAATGGTAAAAGGTCCTTAACTGACAGAAGTTGAAGTTCTCTGCAAACTGCCCATATCTTCTAGTGGCGCCTGTGTATTCCAATAACAACTTTCCAGTCATGTATTTAACATAACGTCCTCCTTGTGTGTATGTGTGCTGCAATATCTGTCATCCAGTTAGTGATTCCCAAAATAGTGTTTTCCTTGTATATATATATACATATACATATACACATATATTTCAATATAAGCACCTGTGAAACTGTATTAGATCCTAGAAACAAGAAAACTATTCCCTCTACGCCGAGCACATACAGGACATAAACCCCCTTCAAACTAGTTCATCTACGCCGTACAGTGATATCACATGCAGACATAAACAATATAATTACAAGTATGCTTGCGTCCCGCCGACTGGACGCCTGTGTTTTCCAATAACAACTTTCCAGTCATGTATTTAACATAACGTCCTCCTTGTGTGTATGTGTGCTTCAATATCTTCCATCCAGGTAATGGTTCCCAAAATAGTGTTTTCCTTGTATATATATTTCAATATCGGCACCTGTAAACCTGTATAGAATCCTAGAAACGAGAAGACTATTCCCTCTACGCCAAGCACATACAGAACATAAGCCCTTTCAAACTAGTTCATCTACGCCGTATAGTGATATCACAAGCAGACATAAACAATACACTTACAAGTATGCTTGCGTTCTCCCCCCACCTTGGTGGAAATATTCGCATTCGTATTCACCGAATAGTAGGCCTGATATTCGTATTCATGAAGGTAGTATTCGTTGCATCACGGTTATTATATTTACAAGTATGTTCAAGTTCCCCCACCTTGGTGGAAATATTCGCATTCGTATTCACCGAATAGTAGGCCTGATATTCGTATTCATGAAGGTAGTATTCGTTGCATCACTCTCAATAATAAAATCTTATAGATAAATAATTACGGTAACTCATAAAAATATATGATATTACTTATATTAAACGAACAAAACAAAACAATCTGTCATATTAGTAAATAACGTGATCACGGAAGACCGAAGGTTAACTACCCCTGAACACACAGCGAACTGCCCACAATAGTGAATAATGTTCTAGAAAACATTTCAAATATCTAATATTGAATGAATAAAACAATGTCATATGAAAAACTATCACGGTTACGGAAGACCGAAGGTTAACTACCCCTGATCAAACCGCGAACTGCCCACAATAATGGAAAATGTTGTAGAAACATTTCAAATATCTAATATTGAATGAATAAAACAATGTGACTATTCCCTCTACGCCGAGCACATGCAGGACATAAACCCCTTAAATATAGTTCATCTACGCTGTATAGTGATATCACATGCAGGCGTAAACATTACACATGTACTATCCATTAACCGATAAAAAGGCGTAGCAATATATCAAAATGTAATTATAATTACAAGTATGTTTGAGTCCCGCCACCTGGTGGAAACATTCGCATTCGTATTCACCGAATAGTAGGCTTGATACTCGAATTCGTGAAATTAGTATTCGTTGCATCACTAATAATAATAAAATCATATAGATAAATAACTACGGTGACGCGTAAAAAATATGATATTACTTATTTAAATGAATAAAACAAAACAATCTGTCATATAAGTAAATAACTATGATGACTCGTAAAAATATGAAATTATTTATATTGAATGAATAAAATTAAACAATTTGTCATATAAATAATTATCGTGACTCGTAAAAATATGATATTATGTTTATTGAATGAATAAAATAAAACATCTTCTCACGTTTCCACCTAATAAATAATAACGAATACAGAAAACAATAAAAGCAAAAGAAGCCCATTATTAGCCCTGACGTGTGGGACCTAATCTTCCCACTTCGCCCAAGCTGGGTTAACCGATTAAAAGGCGTAGCAATATATCGAAAGGTAATTATAATTTCAGGTATGTTTGAGTTCCGCCACCTAGGAAATACGTAGATTTTTGATTTCAATATATTGTGCAATATACACTATGTTTATAAGATCGTCCGTTGACAAGTAGTCATGAACTTCTTATAAAATATTATTCCGCAGCAAATATTCAAAGAAATTATATTAACTAAAATATTTCTAACATCTTGGGATCGCATACGAAATTGATAATATCTAATGCCCTTTGTGAACAAACTCTTCCTCTCTGTAGTCAAATAAGATGATGTTTATGTTTACTCCGTCCTTGATAATAGCGCGTATCAACGTGATAATATAACATGACATATATATTAGGTCCTTACATATGAAATTGACTTTGTTATGGTAGGAACATAAAGCCGATTTTTTTTTTTTTAATATAATTATTTAATAAAAGTATGTACCATTGCTATCTATGCACTTTTGCCATCTCATGGTAGTTCATCGATCCCTTTACTAAAAAAACCATTCGGACAGGAATCAATAAAATCTTTGAAGGCGGTTTGGACTGCCCCATCGGAGTTGAATTTTTTCCTTTGCAAGAAGTTATCCAAATTTCTAAAAAAATGGTAATCTGTTGGGGCAAGGTCCGGAGAGTACGGTGGATGTCTTAGACATTCCAATTGAAGCTCCTCTAATTTGGTAGCCGTCTGTTGTGCAGTGTGTGGTCTAGCGTTATCATGAAGCAGCAGTGGCCTAGAGCGATTAACCAGCCTCGGTTATTTAGCAGCTAGCTTTTCCATCATGGTTTGCAGTTGCTGACAATAGACATCTGCCGTAATCGTCTGGCCAGATTTAAGAAAGCTGTAGTGAACGACACCAGAACTAGTCCACCAAACGCTCACAAGTAACTCGCGTTTGTTGATTTGCTTCACTCAATTCGTGAGGTACCACCTTTCAAGCTTTTTCACCTTACCAATTTGCTTCAAGTGGATTAAAACAGTTTTATCACTAACACCGCAGCCTGCAGCTAACTCGGATGTGGTTTGCGATGGATCCGCTTCCACAATAGCCTTCAATCTTCATTATCAACTTTGGTCTCCGGCCGTCCACGGGGCTTGTTCTGCAGGTCGAAATTTCCAGAACGAAAACGTTGGAACCAAAAACGCACTGTGTTTTCTTTTGCGGCACCGTCGCCATACACATCATTAATCCTTCGAGCGTTTCTGCAGCACTGGTGCCACGGTGGAACTCGTACTCGTAAATAACGCGATATTTCAAGTTTTTCTTTTTGTAAACTGAGCGACGCAAAGAAAAAAAACAATTGAGGAAAAAACAAATGAATTATAATTTTCAAAACACAAATACATGAGTAAATAGCTGTATAAATTTGGATTTGGAATTCCTAACCAAAGAGAAGATATTTGAGATCAAAATTGCCAGTACGGCAAAACGTCAATTTCATATGTAAGGACCTAATATTAATGAAGATAGAAAACAATTTCAATTAGGGTGAATGAAGGGAAACAAAGGAAGAATAAAACCAAAGAAGTCCAATTTAATTGTATTCGGTACTAAGAGAAAGATATTGCGCCCCCTATTGCTATTCTCGTTAGCGGAGACTCTAAAATGTTTCCTAAATCTTCCATCAGGTGTCATTAACGTATATTTCTAAAATATATTTGACAATTTCATATATGGGCCGGTTTTATAAGGAAAAATGAACTTAAATTTCCTTTGTAAATCAAGACATAAAGTAATTTTAAATCAAACTTATTACACTCAAATGAAACGCGCCACGTACTGCCGCTTACTATAGACCAATCCTTAGCGAAGGCTCAAACCCTTTCTTGATTCCCGCTAGGTGGCGGTAGAAACATTTCAAATATCTAATATTGAATGAATAAACAATGTCATATGAATAACCATCGCAATTAAGGAATATAGATCATCGAAACCACGTCTTTATAAGAACTTGATAGGAAAAAATCGTGTTTTCAACGATTGCCTAATGATACGCAATACAAACATGTAACGAGTTCAAATAAACCACACATTCATGTTTTAATAAAATAAATATAAAATCCAGATGCATTTTTAAAATATATTGTTTGTAGGAAATTCCTCGCACGATTTGATCCTATATCACGCCTACAATCGTGATATCAAAACTCATAATTAAATTCCGTATTATCCCCAAAATAATACAGATCATATAGAATTCCGTGTATTCAATCGCCAGTATAGATAACAAAGCATTCTTTTGCATAAGAATACATCCGCCCTGAAGAACCTCTCGCACATTCCGAACCTCGCGACATTGAATATACATAATTATACTGAATTTTAAAACCCACGAACAAACACGAAAACACCCTTCGTCAGTAAAGTATTCCATTTTAAAGCCTTTATATCTTTGGTAATATATGAATATCAAATTTAAATGATTTTTCATATGAACAGCGACAGAATTACATATTTCATCAGCGTTATGCAATAATTCCCCCGCTGGAATTATCACCGTAGCAACAGTACGATTTCTTGTACATTAAATCAGAAGCGCGTATAGTAATAATTATCCCTAGGCCCAAAATACGTAACAAAACAATCCACAACATGTATCAATAATTGTTACGATCCAGAAAGTTCTAAATTGAATACACGAAAAGGCAATAGAAATAAATAATATTGAAAATGCTTAGCTGTTCACTGTTCCAATTCTCTTTGAATTATTATCAACCTCTGGCTTTTTCCTCGATCCAGCCAAATTATCTTCCTTACTGACTCTCCTCGACAAAGCCTCCGCCGACCTTCAAGCTGAAAACTCCAGTGCCGCTTTCTAATTTGTAACGCCTAAAAATAGTCCCTATCTCGCGCCATCTTTGATTCCAACTAGCGTGTAAAAGTCAAAGTCTAACTCTAAGGACGCGTTTCATTGGCCAGATTCGTTACGCGGACAACCGCTTTTGATAGGCTCGCTTCGCCAAACTAAAATAACATAAAGCCTGCTTTACACGCCCGCGTGCAGAAATAATAAAGCTCGTCCGCACCTACTTATCCGGCAAATATTTAATTATAGAGTATTTAACGGTTTGTGAAGCTTCTCTTTATTATAAACTTTAGCAGATAGATATTTTCGTATAATTTTTCAGCAATGTCTATTTGAATAGGCCAATATCGTTACAGCTTCCCCCTGGGGTGGCGCGGCACGATCGCATGAGCAGGAACGCGTCGCCACAAACATAGGTAGCTATTAGACCCCTTCGTTCCTTCGTTTGGCATCATTTGGTATACCCTTAGAAAATTCATCCGCGAACCAGGTGTTGCAAGTAGCTATGGTAAGACGTATTAGCTAAATTGACTAAGTCCTACGCGCAGGCATGTTAGAAAGTTAATAAGAAACCAAAGATAGTAAACCAAAAACGTATCTACATCATTTAAACAGCGAGTAAGGCTCAAATACCCACAATTAATCGAAAGTAACTTGAACGCCTCATACGATCGCGCCCGTTATTCAACTAGATCTTAAAATCTTCAACATTGTATAAGCAATCCTGCTTATAGCTATGCTTCCCCCGTTCTGAAAGAATTTGATTTCATGTTAGAATTTCGTCCCCATGTAAGTGTTCATCAACACGTTATACCATTGTACACCCTTCCCCCATCCAAAATTGGTCCGTTTTATCCACACTTCCTCTCTCAAAACGCGTTCGCCGCAAGTTATTAAAATAGCACGCCTTACTACAATAATCTACTCCCCGTAATAAAGAAGTAGTTTAGCAATCCCGACGATCCCAAACGCACGTGTTCACGCAGTGATGAAGACGCCTTGTTCCCAACTACAACTGTTTTTTTTTTTTCTAAAAGTGTTCGGTTAATATAAATATTAGAAATCGAAAGAAAAGGTGACCGCATCTATTTTACTCAACTGATTGGGAAGATCCGAATTCCTATTATCAATCGAACGTCCCATCGTTGTGCCTGTCAATTACTCGACCCCATTCCGCTTTCAACAGATCAAAAGAGACACCACTTCCCCCGCTCCGTCACTCCTCGTTCCCCTTTATAGATGGTACATCCCTAGTGCTCACCAGCTCGCTACATTGCAGCACTTCCCCCGGCGTATACTTCCCCCAACACCCTCTGACTAGCACCAATACCCGAATATACACGACGACAAGGACACTATACAAACAAATTCGAACGCGAACCGCGATAAGTTTTTAAAATTCCAGAATTGTGTTAAACTATGATTTTGATGTTCATCTTATTCGTGTGAGCCAAACAACCGGATTCCTAGTATATAGAACCACACATTGATCTCAATATCCCCCTGTACACGGGTACTTAAAATGATGATGATGCTTCGCTATTACCCCCTTCCCCAAAGCTATATGTGGCACGCATCCAAAATCTTCCAAAGATTAGTTTGTAAAATCGTATCCCCCTATAATAACTGCAGATCGCGTATCAACAAAAGGTATACTCCTATTATGATTGTTCTCAACTAACTACACGACTAACTCTCAAAGGAGATATCTAAAGACGATGCACATCCATTAAAGAAGCGCGCCACGTACCTATTGTTGAAAAAAGTAATCGACAATTTGAATCTACATTACACTATTGTTCCCATAGTGAACACGCACCCGCATCTCCCCTCTCTGTTGATAAAATACTAAAACTGCTGGCACTACACTTGTACGAACCTAATACCCTTCCCCCTGTCTATAAGACTCTATTCCCATGTCCAACCAACCGAACATCCGCTATCCGCCAGAAAATATGTAAGTCCAAAGCTAGCTCACATAACCGTCCTGCAGATTATAACGCTTCGCCTTTCACCACGTTGACAGGATTATCCGAATTCCGACTATTTGCAAAATAATTCAATGTACTTGACCCGATACGTAAGCGTTGAAGAAACGGTTCTTATATCAAGTACATCGCGATATTATCAACCTCAATAGACATATATATCATAACCTTACTCCAGGTCTAAACCTTTTACAGCCCTCTCTAAACGTCCTGCTTATAATTCTTATGCAGTCACTAATCTAGGAATTGTAAAAGACGCTTGATGATACCGTTTCGAAAGCATGGGCTAATGTTACTACTCCCTAAAGAAACAAAAATTTTTCGCGAGGCAAAAGAAAACGAAGAAGGGTGACAAATACATACATACAAACACACACGCATGTACATGTGTACATGCATACATGCGGTTACAACTTCACATCATGCATGCATCGAATATAAGTCCGTAATATACATCATGAAATAGCCAAGATTGTAAGTTGTAGACCGTAAATCGTAAATCGTAAAACGTAAAACGTAAATCGTAAATCGTAAATCGTAAATCGTAAATTAAATTAAAGTTCTTAGCCGAAGTTGAGCCGAAGCCGAAGTTGAAATTGAAAATGATCAAACATGCCAAAGATAGGTATAACGAAGGAGAATGAAGTGATTCAAATCATAACCGCCTGTAAAACTAGAGGTGACGAAGGAGCCGGAACCGATCTCTCTATACCGTGTCAAACATTATTTGGAACTAGTTCTAAACCGGAAAGAAATGTCCAAAAAAAGATTTTATCTGTCCCGAACTACAACCGCGCGCATATAATGTAAAAATCCCTGAAGTGAAACTCGCACAGATGTCACTACTATCCCGTCAGAAGATTTTTCAAAGTACTTAAAATTATAGAGAACTTCTTTTTTCTTCAAGGCATACAAGATGTTCTAGAATTATCAACCTTCACGTTATATACTTTCAATATTTAAAAGGAAATATTTCCTAACACACCGTTTCTTTAAAAGATTGCTTAATTACCCATGGTAGCTATCACTTATAATATCTATAAGATGTATATGGCGCGTGTATACTCAATATCACCAATATCAAGGTCAAATGCCTATTGCCGCTACTATTGAGAACCGGTTTATTATATACTCGGCCGAGCGCGATTCCAACTGGACCGCGTAAGCTATTACTGTATGGCCACTACAGGACTTTAAATAGATATTTTAACGCTATTGTTTTTGAATAAATACGTGATTTATATGGACCGTGCGAACACTAAATGATTTTTGATAGAGCGCGTAAAGACATACTTATGCGTGGAAAGAAAAATGCCATTATAATTAAAACAATTTTTTTTTTTCGTTTTACAATATTAACTAATCTAATAAAATGAATACGAATCTCACTCTTGAAACATATCTCCTGGTCTAACGGGACCACTGTAACGTACCTACCTGTAGACCTAAGCTAAATACCTATCTATAAAGTTTAATAATATAAGTTTTACGAAAAGCCCAAAGCTTGAGACTTTAAGCTACCGCATCGAGCTTTATTACAACTTTTGTGACTTTTAAGCACACACTTTATGCTTTAAGCTACTAGATAAAACTTAAGTCGAACTTAGAACTTCGGAAGTATGTTTACATGAAAGCTAATATTATTTTTTTTTGTTAAGAATTTATATTTTCAAAATTGGCCAGTCGTGATCTATCTAGTGGTTAGGAAAATTCCCCCTCCGTTGTGTCCGTAGCTATCCAAAATTCTTTTGATATGTGGTGAGATCGTATTCTATTAACGCGACTAGACTAATATAGATCGAAATTCTTACCTAACTATGGAAATAACAAACGCACGTAACTAATCCGTACTCGTCCTTCTAGAAACCGCTCTAGAATTCTACAGTTTCGCCTATATGAGAGATATCCGATATCGTCCACGTCCGGAGTCGGCCTAAAAGCCAATTATAAGCGGCGAAGCCGAGGAATAAACGCTAGTAGCTAAACTCCCTTACATTGTACCGCCATAACTATAATACTACCGGGGTTAAAATACTGTAATATAAAACAATACAATCGTTGCCAAGTTAACGGCATACGCTAAAGATTCCGCCCGCTTTGATTATCAACATCTCATAATAGCAGCTTAGAACAGTGTCAGCACAACCACATGCGGCACCCATTTATGACAGTAATACAAGTAACAAACATATAATAGCATTTATATTCAAAATACAAGTAAGAAACCTACCAATAGCGCATCCCACGTTGTCCGATCTGCTCAATCTGTTCATAGTACATAGTGGAAAGAGTAAACATATATTCATAACAACTAGGCGCAACAGAGGCTCAGGGCAAGCTTTGTCTGACATTATCGCAGCCCGAGATTCTAAGGGAATGGAAGATACAGATTTGTAAGTGAAATTTAAGAAGTGTCTAACCACTTCTGTTCAAACGTGGATTCTAGATGCCCCCCCCCCCCTGTAGGGGGGAGGGGGATGCGGCCCCAGAGCATCGCCGCATCCGGTGGTTAACTCCTGTTTAGACATAACCTCCCACACTAAGCTGCAGACCAAGATCAAGCCGAGACTCTATTGCTCCTGCTGGAATCCCCCGAAGTCCTCGCTTCCCGGCGACAAACATATCAGGAAGAAATCCCGCGTCTGATATTAAGGTTTGTATATTGTCCCGCGGGGCAGTCAAATTGACTGGTGTATAATGATGAGGATCCCACGTTGCGGCTACATGAGCCGGATTATTATGATGTTTACTGCTGATTAAAGGGCTGAATGAACTAACTGGGTGACTGGAAAAGACTCTCCCTTGAGCGCGTCAGTCAGAGCCATGTTAGCATCGCCAATTATAGTTGATGTGATTGATCCCACGGTGTAGTCTTATTGACTAGAGATATTAAATGATGGTAAAACAGCATGATTATTACAGTTGATTGTGTAATTCCTGATATGTTTCTCGCTGGCCGGGAAAGGAGAACCCCGAAGGTCTCTGTATACAGCAAGTTAGAAAAGGTGGTGAATGATGAGTATGATGGTGTTAGTAATGTCCTCGCGCAGTGTATAGATTATTAAATTGCTTCCTGCTTCTCATAGTTGCTCGTCCATGCGGAACGCCCTGTCTCGTACGTTGATGAGGTCTCAAACGAAGGTTTTGATTGAGGTACGGCTACCTGAGTCTTATAGCTGACATTCATGAACATTCATATCCGGAATTCGAGCTCGTCGGGCCAAGGGGAGTGAAAGAACGTAGGGGCTTCTTCCCTCCGGCTGTGTTTGAGGCACGACGCTCTGGTCCGATTCGAAATGCTTCACCTTTGCTTGACTGAACACATTTTAACTGTGTGGAGGCTTTGCGCAATTCTACTTAGACCCACCCAGAGTGTCTCCGCAGTCCCGTTCATCCCCTGGACCGAGAACACGCACCCCGTCATTTGATCCCAGTTACATACAACTATCTGTATCGCGAGTGTATCTCTTTCTTCAATCACCTTCATTATTCCATTTATACAACAATCACGTGACTAACCTCGAGAGTCTAGCACCGGTAATAAGATCTCATTATGCTACGTTGGAAGTTAATATTGCTAACCGGATGAAATGCCTATTTCCCGCGATCATATTCAATTTGTAAAACGCAATAATATGTATTTATATATGTTAGTAAAACGTTTGAAATGCAGAATGCACGTACAATGACCTCGCTTCTATCCTAAAGATAATTAAGAAATAATTCCGACGTCACGCCCCGACAAGTACCAACTTGTTACTGCGTCCGTTGCCGTCGAACTCTGAACCCACGTAATGAAATGAATAGTGACCATGTGACAATGACAAATTATATAGCAAGAACATTCCATTTGATACACATAAGAAAATAAAGAATAAATAATATTAAAGGTTCTTATCTTATTTCTGTAGTTGGTCTGCTTCTGAGATGGCATCCTGATCCGAAGTAATATAACGGGTCCTCTCCAAAATTGAGCAATTACCAGCGCCTTGTGTAGCCCTTCACTTCCCTTGTATATATATTTTAATATCAGCGCCTGTAAAACTGTATTAGATCCTAGAAACAAGAAAACTATTCCCTCTACGCCGAGCACATACAGGACATAAGCCCCTTCAAACTAGTTCATCTACGCCGTACAGTGATATCACATGCAGACATAAACAATATAATTACAAGTATGCTTGCGTCCCGCCGACTGGACGCCTGTGTTTTCCAATAACAACTTTCCAGTCATGTATTTAACATAACGTCCTCCTTGTGTGTATGTGTGCTTCAATATCTGCCATCCAGTTAATGGTTCCCAAAATAGTGTTTTCCTTGTATATATATTTCAATATCAGCACCTGTAAACCTGTATAGAATCCTAGAAACGAGAAGACTATTCCCTCTACGCCAAGCACATACAGAACATAAGCCCTTTCAAACTAGTTCATCTACGCCGTATAGTGATATCACAAGCAGACATAAACAATACAATTACAAGTATGCTTGCGTTCTCCCCCACCTTGGTGGAAATATTCGCATTCGTATTCACCGAATAGTAGGCCTGATATTCGTATTCATGAAGGTAGTATTCGTTGCATCAAGGTTATTATATTTACAAGTATGTTCAAGTTCCCCCACCTTGGTGGAAATATTCGCATTCGTATTCACCGAATAGTAGGCCTGATATTCGTATTCATGAAGGTAGTATTCGTTGCATCACTCTCAATAATAAAATCATATAGATAAATAATTACGGTAACTCATAAAAATATGACATTACTTATATTAAACGAACAAAGCAAAACAATCTGTCATATAAGTAAATAACGTGATCACGGAAGACCGAAGGTTAACTACCCCTGAACAAACCGCGAACTGCCCACAATAATGAATAATGTTCTAGAAAACATTTCAAATATCTAATATTGAATGAATAAAACAATGTCATATGAAAACTATCACGGCTACGGAAGACCGAAGGTTAACTACCCCTGAACACACCGCGAACTGCCCACAATAGTGAATAATGTTCTAGAAAACATTTCAAGTATCTAATATTGAATGAATAAAAACAATGTCATATGAATAACCATCGCAATTAATTATTTCTAAACAATATGTACAATAGGAAATACGTTTTTATAAGAACTCGATAGGAATAAATCGTGTTTAAAACGATTGCATAATGATACGCAATACAAACATGAAACGAGTTCAAATAAACCACACATTCATGTTTTAATAAAATAAATATAAAATCCAGATGCATTTTTAAAATATATTATTTGTAGGGAATTCCTCGTACGATTTGAATCTATATCACGCTTACAATCGTGATATCAAAACCACATAATACTCCGAATTATCCCCAAGATAACACAAATCATATAGAAATCCGTGTATTCAATCGCCAGCATAGATAACAAAGCATTCGTTAGCATAAGAATACATCCGCCCTGAAGAACCTCTCGCACATTCCGAACCTCGCGACATTGAATATACATAATTATACTGAATTTTAAAACCCACGAACAAACACGAAACACCCTTCGTCAGTAAAGTATTCCATTTTAAAGCCTTTATATCTTTGGTAATATATGAATATCAAATTTAAGTGATTTTTCATATGAACAGCGACAGAATTATATATTTCATAAGCGTTATGCAATAATTTGAATAACTATCACAGTCGCCATATTACGATTTGTATATTGAATCTGAAGCGCGTATAGTAATAATTATCCCTAGGCCCAAAATACGTAACAAAACAATCCACAACATGTATCAATAATTGTTACGATCCAGAAAGTTCTAAATTGAATACACGAAAAAGGCAATAGAAATAAATAATATTGAAAATGCTTAGCTGTTCACTGTTCCAATTCTCTTTGAATTATTATCAACCTCTGGCTTTTTCCTCGATCCAGCCAAATTATCTTCCTTACTGACTCTCCTCGACAAAGCCTCCGCCGACCTTCAAGCTGAAAACTCAAGTGCCGCTTTCTAATTTGTAACGCCTAAAAATAGTCCCTATCTCGCGCCATCTTTGATTCCAACTAGCGTGTAAAAGTCAAAGTCTAACTCTAAGGACGCGTTTCATTGGCCAGATTCGTTACGCGGACAACCGCTTTTGATAGGCTCGCTTCGCCAAACTAAAATAACATAAAGCCTGCTTTACACGCCCGCGTGCAGAAATAATAAAGCTCGTCCGCACCTACTTATCCGGCAAATATTTAATTATAGAGTATTTAACGGTTTGTGAAGCTTCTCTTTTTTATAAACTTTAGCAGATAGATATTTTCGTATAATTTTTCAGCAATGTCTATTTGAATAGGCCAATATCGTTACAAGCTGATGTGTTGTTATGAGTGTTGCTGCTGTTACTGCTATAAGTATTGGCTAGCAGTACCGCTTCGAAAGCCGGGTAAAACGTTGTCAGTGTTGTGATAAGTACTGGCTAGCAATACCGTGACGAAAGCAGGGTATCTGCGGCAATGCCGTGTCGGAGACACATATTGTCAAGAGTTGTATTATATTATGTGTATATTTCATCTTTGTCAGCTAAATATTTTTGCGGAATCTGCCATGATCACTGCCATGATCACGTGGTATCCAGCACGTTTTGAAGTGCTGGATACCACGATGTTTTAATTTGACCGGGTTCTTGTAACCTGCTTCCGACATGGTATTGCAAGCATTCACAATGATACATCAGCCTGATGATGGACTCCAGAAAACATAAACCATTCTGAACGACCGCGAAAATCTAAGAACATTATTTCAACTAATTAAATTTTTTGTCGTGAAGATACAAAGTGGTGGGCAGGTCGTCACAGTTAGATTGTGGGATCCAGCGGTGACGTAAGATTAGTGTTGATGAGGTGATTACGCGTCGGGAGGCTGTGATTTATTGAGAGTGGCTGGACCCGACCGGCCAGCGGACACAGCGATAGATTGCTCTTGTAATGTCTTCATGGACCAGCTCTTGGGGTAATGGTCGCGATGTGTTCTCCGATCTAGAGTTATGGGTCTTTCTCGGATGAATCATTATTTCAAAAAAATCTATCATGGAACACAGAGCGAGAATACTCACACTCTGCTGCCCTAGTAATTCTGGTTTAAGACATTTAATAATAAATTAAATACTATGTTTTAAACCACTTTATCACAATATATTTGTCAACTAGTTTCGGTTGGACTCAACCTTCTTCAGGACAATTAAATATAGACTGAATTGAAGTCTATATTTAATTGTCCTGAAGAAGGTTGAGTCCAACCGAAACTAGTTGACAAATATATAGTGATAAAGTGGTTTAAAACATAGTATTTAATTTATTCTTAAATGTCTTATAATGTCAAGCCACAAAGTGTTTTCTTGCTTTGCAAAATTAATTCTGGTTTAGTCCAAATACCCTTTTCTACATACACTAAATGCTTTTTGAAGCAGTAACACCATTTTCATTTAATATAAATGTATTAATGTTAAAAGACGAATTATAATATTTTTATAATAAAATTTAATACCATTGTTTCTTCACTCTCTTGCTTACAACTAACTCTCTTTCAAACAGTTTTTAATGAGGAAAAATGAAAAAAAAATCGGAATTACATACATTTAAAAACTTTTGAAAAATACGCTTAAAATATAAAATAAATGAATTTATAAGTAATAAAAATTCATTTCAGTTATTTATCAATGAATTTTTTGCTAGCGCAAAATCGAAACCAAATGCTTTATATATGGTTCAAATAGGTCACTTTTATTAAAATGAATTCCCAAGTGGATTAATCAGTTAATCTATATCTTGAACTAAATTTCATAAAATTAATTTCGGAAAATAATGAATCTGCCAATTGTTAACGTGCCAGCTAAATTGTAGTTCGTGCCATCTATGGCGCGCGTACCCAAGATTCGCTACCAATGTCATAAGGGACAGGTAGAAACAATAGAGCGCCACACTCTTCCTATCCTAGAAAACCACTCTCGTCTCATCCACATTCATACCTCTTCACGTGCAAGTTCGCCTATTGTTGACATCATCTTCCAGTATCTGGTTCACTTGCTCTGGTTTCTGGCGCAGTCAATATTTTTATTTTTTATTTTATTTAAAAAGTAATGGAAACCTAAGAGGTTTATGGGTAACATTTTTAAATGATTCAATATAAGAAAATATAATAAAATATTTTAGATATAAAGTCATTTTTTTATAGTTGGCCGAGTTTTAATATTTTTGTCACATCTGTTTTGAATTTTTCAGTGGTCAGTTGTTTGGTCTGTTGTTGCAGGTCATTGTATAGTTTTAGTGCTTTGCAAATTAGTCGGGATTGTCCTGTTTTTGTTTTGGCGTGTATTATGTGATAGTTTTGAGCTATTCTAGTGTTGTGTTGGTGTCTTTCGTGTATTTTGTGTAATTTTATGTCTTCGTCTTGTATTTCGCCAATTGCTAGTCTGTGAATGATTTTAAGTATTTCGATTTTTGTAATGCTTTCGATGTTTAATTGTTGTGTTGTACGGTATACAGTTTCAGTTGGTGTCCGGTATTTCAGATCATAGATCATTTTTAATATTTTGTTTTGCTGTCGTTGGAGTCTGTTTAGGTTAGTTTTGTTTCCGGTTCCCCAGAAGGGTATTTGCATCATGTAGCTTTCTTAACACTATCTCCCCATTCATTCGCTCAACACGCCCCCACCTAAACGATCATTTTTTAATACTATACTCTGTGCTGATATCAGTTTTATATTCTTTATTACTAGTATCGTTACTTCCGTACTATCTATTTTCCGTTCATCTTCTGTCTCACTTCCAAACATCAGTGTTGACATCAGAACTCCACTCACTCCAGTTAGTCTCTCTCTCGCATATTATTCAGTTATTTGGTAGCAAACACAGCAATATTCATATTTAAAAGATAAATATTTATTTATACACTTATATAAAAAACGAAAACTGAGGTGGAAATTGTTTTTATTTTTTTTTTTCCGGGAAGATGTAGTTTTCAAAGATTCCAGAGAAATTTCCTTGAGTAGTGACAGGTTTCTTGTATTTATCTCAGAAACATACCAGTAGGATGTTACCATTGCTTTACTGCCATATACGGTTTAATCAAAAATATAATATTAAATAAGTATATTTTATGAAATTAAAAAGGAAGTGCAACGATCAATAATTTCGAATCCTTTTAATCCTAATCTTTTAATCTAATCCTTTTTTTTTAGAAAAATTTTACCTTGTATTGTCTGGCAATCGGCATACTGTTTGCAAACCATCTTTAATTGGATAAGCAATTTAAAAAAAACCTTGATTAATATTTGATAATATGAATTTTGATTCTTTACAATCATCCGTAGATTGTGAATCATCTAGTATATAGCTTTGATACATCAGTCTAAGGGTGCAAGACTATGGTTCAATTTTTGTCCTTGGATCATGTTATAGGTAGGTACCATGGTTCATTATTCGGAGTCTAACTTCTTCAATCGGAATAATTTCAAAAAAATATGTTACCATAACTTGACCAAACAAGTAGATATGTCATATTCGTTACCATGGAGTCTAAAGCCCGGTCGCCGAAAAGAGAGATTTTAGTACATTGACCCTACGCTACGTATCCTTGTCGCACGCGTACCATTATGTCGCTGTCACTCTCGCACAGGCACAGCGAGCGAGCGTGACGGCAACATAATTGTAGGCGTGCGGCAAGGATACGCAGCGTAGGGTCAATGTACGAAAATCTCTGATTTCGGCGACCGGGCTTTAGTAGACACCATGGTGACACTGTCTACATGTTTAATTCATTAGCTGTAAACGTCAATCAACACATAACATGTGATGTAACACGCGATGTTTACAAATAACCACGCTAGTATGTGTACTATTGCTTTTTGCGTGCAATATTGTTTTTTTTTACTAAAAAAAACTTTGTACTGTATGCATAACTGAGTGCTATTGTTATTATGACTGCACTTCTGAGGCGTGCAGTCTCTCATCAACAGGTACATTCATAATACACATGTTGTGAACAATATTTTGTGATTTTAATTTAACCACAGAGTTTAAAAATTTACAGAGATAAACTAAGCTCGTTGGGTCACAGCGGTAGAAGGTCTCCCCTGGTGTATGTTTAAGACATGAGAATACTGCATTTTTTTACAAAACACGTTTTTTTTCATTTTTTAAAAATCGAGTTTCTTTAAGTAAAAACGTTTTTTGTAATAAATCGCGACTTATTTACTAAGAAATTATACTTTCTAAGAATTTTTTGTATAATCTTTTCATCTTTGTTTCAAAATTAACAAGCTTGTGGTACCAGATCATATACCAAGAAATTTATTTCATTATTTAAAAAAGTAGAAAAAGTTAGTTCATGTATATAAATTTTGGTGGTCTGTGAGTATATATTTTTTTAATCTAACGATACTAAGATTTAGGGATGTGGTTCTATCGAAATATACTGGGGTGACCACAAAAACAATGAAGACGCATTAAGACGCGTGAATATATAGGTAAAGAAAACTAATAACAACCTCTAAACTAAAAATTGAAAGTGAAACATGTCGGTGATCTTTTAAGAGTATATAAATCTTAGATAAGCTAAATCAGCATACTGTAGAGTAAGCAGAAGAAGAATAAAGTGAATAAGAATAACAAGTTAACGTAGAAGTAGAAGTATAAGAATAAGAGAGATAAAAAGAAGAAGCAGTAAAAGATAAGTAAAATAAGAAGAAGAAAACGAAGAAGTAGAAAAAAAGGAAAAACCTCTCCAAGTAATATTAAATAAATTAATTGTAATAGATCTGAGGAACGTATGTCGCGACGCCAGAAAGAGACTGCATGACAGAGAGAGAGAATGTATAAAAAGGCGCGTGAATGTCGAGTCGAGCTCTCTTTTACTACCATTGTTATCTAGACCGCATTTTACTGTATAAACGATTGTCTAAACCTTTATTGTTACCAAATAAATACTTACGAGAACGAAGTCTTTACTGGAAGCAACCTCATCCCGAAACAAGAGTATTACATTAATAAAAAACGAGTAAGAGGTAGAAGAAGAAGTCCTTACATTTTTTGTCTGAATATTACTACAAATAACCATCATTTTAATTAGTGCCGGTCTCAAAAAGGTTACACGTAATCATTGGCAACGGTTCATTTGAAAATGTTCTTAATTGGACAGTAGTCTAAAATGATTACGGTGCAAAATGGCGTACTGGTGATAAAAGTCATTAAGTTTAATACTTTTAAAACAGTAAGCTCTTTCGAGTGGATTTATGGAGTGTGACGTCACGGTAATGTCCATTACGGTATGAAATGTTGTGTGTGTATCGTTTCATTTTTTGCTGAGAAATATGCAAAAGATCAAGGCTACAGTGATTTAGCGTCGCGTAACCTATTAATCCATTTATTCTTTGACCGCGAGTTGGACAGAGCCGGTTTAAGATATATAGGGCCCTAGGTTA
The DNA here is from genome assembly GCA_016648135.1 of Agrypnia vestita. NCBI lineage: Eukaryota > Metazoa > Arthropoda > Insecta > Trichoptera > Phryganeidae > Agrypnia > Agrypnia vestita. The sequence goes on from JADDOH010024461.1 coordinate 42,162, forward strand.
GTTCGTAAATCCAGGCCCTTAAGGCGGCACATACATTTTTCAAGCTGTCAAAGTGGCGATATGTGTCGGATAGATCATGCTACTTCAATACGAGATCGAGACATGAACAAACGTCATATCAGATAAACCTTGCAAGAGCGTATTTTTTACGTGTCCCCTTGTGAGATAGAAAGGTTGCGAGGAAACGAGACAACCATATGGAGTACCGACGTTTAAAATATATGGGAACGCAAGTCATGCTCGCGTAATATTATTAGAATTTTAAATGTTTTAAGTCTAGAATATAAAAAAGCGTATGTATATTTCTCCAATAATTTAGGTGTTGTAAAAAAAAAAAAACAATTTTTCTTATATCACTGTTTTTTAATTTAAAACTTTTGTCGAATAAGCAGATTTAGATATTATTTTGACTTCCGACTGAAATGTCAAAACACCTGTGAAAATAATTGAATTTAAATAATTTTTATTTAAAATAAACAAAAAACTACTACAACAAAATGTATTGAATTAAAAATAAAATTAAAAACCATTTATCTATATTTTAAAAATTATCTCGTAAATTAATATCTTACTTGACTTTCAAATAACAATGACATCAACGCGAACATAGCGAGTCAGCGAGCAAGTCGGCAAAAGTGACATGCGTTCAATATTAGGTTGTGAGTAGAAATGCAATTTAATACAAAACTAGTTAAAAAAAACATTATTATCTGCGATGAATAGATTGCTTTCGAATATATAATATGATATTATTTTGAACTAAAGTCAAATTTGGCATAAAAACACGTTTTAAAGTGATTTTTTTATGAAAAAATGATTGGACTACATGAACGCGTCCGCCTCTCCCGGCTGGCGCGCGGATTGTGATCTGCAAACTGCGTAATTTTTCGACACATTTCATACTATAGAATTTTTATTTTTAAATATTAATTAACGTGTTTTTTATAAAAAAATTAGCTTTTTAATAGTGAATGAAGACTCAAAGTGCGAATATAGATAAAATATATCGTTTAAAATCATCTTTTTATATGAATAAACAACATTTGAAAATGACCAAAAATCGTAAATATTTAAGCATGTTTGAAAAATGATATCTTTTTTAATATTGAATATTTCTTAATTTCCTACGTACAGATTCTAGATAATTAAGTAAACTTTATATGTATGAAAAAACATATTATGCTTACATACAAATTTTAAACGAATCACACTTTGCCCGGGAACATTAAAAACGTTTTTTTTGCCGCGGCCTGTGGATTAATGCCTATATTTTACTTAATTATTGTAAATAATGTTCAGTTTATTACTTTTATATAAGAACAAAAGTTCTATCTAAGGTATTGCCCTAAAAAAATTGCAATCTATCATATACATTCTGATATAAATGAATAATAAAAACCCACATTTTCGTAAAAAACGCCGAAATATGCATTTGCAGTGAATGTACCGCCTTAAATAAATCATCTTCTAAAATGAAAGCAATCGTGATCTTGGAACAGCAACTAGTTACTGTGGCTGACGGTGTGGATGAATTGTCGCAATCTATCTCGTGTATGGTGCTGCTTGCGGATTTCAGGAGTAGGCTTTACATTGAATGTTGGTCATTCCATCGCCGTGGGGACATTCTACGGAATATGATTCCTCCTTTGGAATACCAATTTTTCGATAGTGTCCTTGTGTCTAGTATCATGGCCAAAATTTCTGCAAATTCGGAGCAGTATAGTTAAAAACTGTTCACGGTTTTCGGAGCATGTGTCGTTAGCACCACATTTCCTATACTCTTGCGCTTCCATTCTCTATAGGTTCAGATTTTTAGCATAATAGAAAAGGATAACAAGAAGGATTCTGCTACATAAATTGTGGGGTAAAAAAGCAAAGTTCAAGTGGCGTGATGAGGCGTCCACATAAAATCGTTTCACTGTCTCCTAGGTGCAAGGATGAGGAAGGAGAAACCATAGTTTATTTGTCTATTAAATAGGATCACAATAACATCTGAACGAATGAGACATCATACATGATATACACATATGTGAGGTAGTATAAGTAAAGCCCCAAAGAATATGAATGATAAGTAAATGAGGTGAAGACATAGCCAACTACATGAAATGAAAATGAGCACCAAATTGTAGAGACAGTTAATAAAAGTACAAAAGGTACTCCCCCGAGGGAAAAATAAGAAGAAAATCGTACAAGTCAAAAGAATAGAGGACTCGGTAGTTCGCCTTGTATACTCAACTGCGAATATATTAAGAGAGAGATACATTTTTAACACGTTTGATACATTTCATAATTACTATATGTCTTACTTCCGATGGCCGTTTAAATCTTGGAGAGCTTTACAATTGCCTCCTGGATTCCACTTCTTCAGATCCATTGCCTTCTGCTCCCATTCCTTTTTCTCCCCTAGCTTCTTAAGATCTAAAAGTACATTGTTCATGAGGCGTTATCTGCCCAGCGACCTTTTTCCTGTTGGTTTAGTCTCGTGTACTATTTTAATTTCTCTGTCGAGATGGCGCTTGTTAAGTTGTTGTGATAAGGACAGCATTTTTGCATTAGTTTTAAGCCTCCATGTGCCTATTGCAACAGGTTTAGGTCTCAGTATTGTCTTTCATTTTCAAACGAGAACAGCCTGTGTTGTTCTTTAAGGGTCATCGTCTATGACTCCGCTGCGCATCTTATAACTGGTTTGATTGTAGTATTTTTATACGCGATTACGCAATTTAGTGTATCAGCCTACGAGTTTTGATTTTAGGAACTTGCTCATAGAGACATTAGTTCTTGGGCCGTTCTGGGTTCCTAATATCAATATGTAAATTATTACTTCGTTGATAACTTAATAATAAATAGATGTAATATTATTTAAAAAAATGTTGTTTTCTTGGGCCCCTAGGATTAATATGCCTAGGCCTCTCCGGTCCTGCAGCCAGATGAAGTGGCAGCCTGAACTGTGATGAATGCCACACTTTAATAGTGAGAGTGGATCTGGTCAGTGTCGATTATTACACGCCAATTTACAAGCCTTAAGTAGAGTTGTTGTTGTGCTTTGTTCTCTGCGATCAGCATTGGTGTACTTTCAATTATTTATAGGTTGCAGGTGTGATCAAAAGTCTTTTAACAACTCTTTTAGAGTACCTATAGTCAAAGTGGCTTTTGCATTAAAGTCCGACTGATGATGTTCGTTTAGATTACTTTGACAAATCTTTCATCTTATTTATTGTCAAAATGCCCCAAATTCTCCGTAAAATTGACGCATACGTGTTCGAAATATTGCTCTCTATAAATAATGCGAATTTATCGCTATGCATTTAGGACATCTCAATCGTCGCTTGGTACTTTCGTGAGGCATGCGTGTGACTGAGGTAAGTGTCACCAATTTTTTAATATAATGTCCGCGTGAGTCAAATGACGCATGATTGACTTTTAAGTTGATATGTGCCAAAGCTGTATCTGACTCTGTATGCTCCTATCATATATAAGATATCTCAATTATTTAGTTTATAAGTCAAAATAACTGATTATTAATTATAAATAAGAATTTTGTAATGGAAGAAAAAAATTTCCGAAGTTTTGTTGCTTATTTATTTATTTATTTATTTATTTATTTTATTAATTATACGGCTTAATAGCCTTTTACAACAGGTTTATACATAATTAAAATACAACAAACGATTAAATGTACAAGAAAAATAAAGGGTATAAATGTAAAAAAGTATATATACATAGTTTAAACATAATGAGGTTAGACATATATGTAAAAAAAGTATATATGCAAAAAAGTGTAAAATAGTGATCTCAGAAAATTTTACTCACCGATAATATAGCAATATTAAATTTGAATAGCCAGGTATATATAAAAAATTTAAGACATTATATAAAAATTTAATATTTTGAAAAGAAATGATCATATAATGATTTTTTAAAATTTGGGAGAGTTAGATTTAAAATGTCGACATATGTAGGTATTTCATTGCCCAGTTTGTGCATCCGAGGTATGCTAGAATTTGAACGATAGTTTGTGTCCAAATTGTCACAATAAAACAGCATGTTTTGGCGGGTCCTACGGTTAGGTACTTTAAAATTAATACTATTCAGGAGTTCGCAACAGTCGAAATTTGAGTGTAATATTTTAAAAAGGAATATTAAATCTGTTAATTTTCTTCGATCTTCCAAGGTTAGGAGATTAAGATTAGTTTGCAAATATTTGTAGTTTATTTGGTCGATCGGAATATGAAGCTTAAAATTTATAAATTTTAGGAATTTACGTTGTACCCTTTCTATATTTTTTATATGAATCCTGTAAAAAGGAGACCAAATGATGGAATTGTATTCCAACTGACTACGGACCAAGGATACATATAAGAGATTTATTACATTAATTGATTCAAAGTACTGTATTGATCTAAGTATGAAACCTAAGGTTTTCATACTTTTATTCGTAATAATGTTGATGTGACTTTTGAATTCTAGTTTATGATCAAAAATGACACCAAGATCACGGATTTCTGTTATTTTTTCTAGGTTTGTATTATTTATTGAATACGAAAAGGAAATGGGAGATTTATTTCTGCAGAAGGATAGTGATTTACACTTATCAACATTTAAAAATAGGTTGTTAGAGATGCACCAATCGTTTAATTTGTATAAGTTAGATTGGAGTGTAAGGCAGTCACTCACATCTGATATTTCCTTGAAAATTTTAATATCATCCGCAAAAAGTAAAATTTCAACATTATCGAAACATTCGACAATATCGTTGATAAATACAAGAAATAATGCGGGTCCAAGATGGCTACCTTGTGGTAGACCACTAGTGGCTAGGATAGCTCGGGATGTACAGGATTTTATTTTTACGTGTAGTTTCCTGTTAGTCAAATAGCTTGCAAACCATTTATGTAGTGGGTCAGTTACGCCTAAGGAGTGAAGTTTCTTAAGAAGGATTGTATGAGAAACCTTGTCAAAAGCTTTTGAAAAATCCGTGTAAATGCTGTCAACTTGACGTTTGTTTGTGAAACTTTCAAATATGTACTCCTGATAGATAAGTAAGTTTGTGGAAGTTGTTCTACCTTTAACGAAACCATGTTGCCTTTTGTCTATCACTTTGAGAAGTTCTGGATATATTTGGTCCAGTACCAAGGATTCGAAGATTTTAGGGAGTACTGATTGTATAGAAATTGGGCGATAGTTTTTGACATCAGATTCGCTTCCCTTCTTGAAGATAGGAGTGATAAAACTTGTTTTCCAACGTAGAGGAAACTGTCCAGAAGAAAGCAGGTAGTTGAAAAATTGAGCAAGGGGTCGAGCAAGCACAGGGGCACATTGTTTTAGATATATCGGTGGAATGTTATCCGGTCCTGCAGATTTATTAGTATCCAATGATACTAACTTTTTCTTACAGGATTCAAATGTAACGAGACAATTATATAGATACATGTTGTTATTGAAATTGTGATAAGGTATGTTATTAACAGGTGTGTCTAGGTCGTAAACATTTTGGAAAAAGTCTGCGAAAAGGTTAACAGTATTTTCTGTATTGGTGGCTACTTGATTGTCCAGGTACATTTCAGATGGAAATTCGTTACTGTTTTGGTTAAGTTTTTTTATATACTTCCAAAGATTTTTGGATTTTAAGGCACTGTTTTCAATATAGTTAATGTGTAATCTGTAACATATTTTTAAAATATTTTTACACTCTGCCCGAGTTTTACTAAATTGAATGTAGTCTTCGACTGAACGACTGTCTTTGAATTTTTTATGTAGGGATTTTTTTAGTTTAATTAGTTCTATCAAATCACTCGTAAACCATTTTGGATATACATTAGGTTTAAAGTTTTTAAGAGGTTTAAAGTTTTTGTTATTTTTATATAAATAAACAAATATAAATAACAACTTGTGGTGTTTATTATTTCATCTATGTGATAATATATAATAACGATTTGTTTATTCAAATCAATAAATAAATTTTGACGTTTCAGCTGGTTAAATCTCATGCGTAAATTTACGCATAATTATCTTTTACATATATCACAATATGATTATTTTTCTAGGGTTAAACCACAGAACCATTTACACGATCTGATCTAACAAAATTTTTGCTTCTTTTTTCCGTTTAAGGGGGGGGTAAGGTTAATTCGTACAAAAAAAGGCATGTTTTTGTGAATTTTTTGTGACGACACAGTTAAAATCTCTTTATTAAAACTAATAATACATTGAAGTATGGTATTTGAAGAATATTGTGTAAAATTTTCAAGACGAAATATTACGAAATACGGCAATGGCAGCAATTATTCGGACGTGTCTCGGAAAAAAGTAGAATTGCGGTGTCCATCATAACTTGGTGCTAAGTCATCTGAAATCAAAAAGTCAAAGTTCATTCGTTAGATAATAGATTTTCACAGGTAACGCTGGGAGGGTTTTTTGAAATTTCATTTTTTCAATTTTTTGGAACCCTTTGAAGGGAAAAACGCTTTTTTTGCGAAAAATATCGACTAATTTGTTATTAAAAAATAATAATTAATAAGAAATTTGAAAAAAACTCGACAGCGTTACCTCGTAAATTATGTACAGAAATAGTATTCAAAATTTCAAAAGGATAGGTGCAGTAGTTTTGAAGTTATGATGGACACCGACTTTGAAAACGTGAGATGTGGGGAAAACGATTTAAAGTTTTGCACACTGTAAAATTCAAAATAAAACTCAACACTTATTTTATACTTACACATAATCGTCGATGCCATGTTCACACGGCAAAGAGCTTTCATCATCAGCATCTGTTTGTACTTGTCTACGCAAAACTCTTCCAATACAATAGCACGTCCGGTAGTCCTCAGGTGAGCGCGTCTCTTAGCTGCCCGAGCAGGTATAGAAAATCAGTCTGAGTATGAGCTCAAATGTTCATAATTTCGTCAATTTTGCTCCGATTGACTTGAAATTTTATAATCACAATATTCTTACGATGTTATACATTCATTTAAAAAATTAAAAATAAAATGCAAAAAAAAAAAGTTAAAAACCTTACCCCCCCTTAATATCAGCCGTCTATCACGGTGCATCTCCATTTTTACGATCTTAGTACATTCCACATGCACCTAACATTTTTTCTTCCATACTGATTACTTAAAATCTTTTCTGGATCTATGATACATTTTAATTCTTCTTATACAGCCAGTTTGATCATTACCGAGATTCGTAATTTCTGGGTTTTGACGTGTTGTTGTCCTTGACGATTCTCTTCCACATTTTCTTCAGACTGTAGGGAGAAGAACAGGATTACTAGAACAACTCGTTGTGTCCTAGGCCTGAGAACGAGAAGAGCCAACCCCAACAGCCTACCTAGGCAATGAGTTGGGACAGTGCAAGGAAGAAGAAGAAGAAGAAGAAGAAGAAGAAGAAGAAGGACATTGGCCATCCCATATTTATGGTATTGATATAGCAACTATTAAGTTTAAGCTAAGTGATTCTGATACTCCCGAAACTCGATTAATAAATACAACACTTAGTTCAGTTCAAGTAGAAATAACAATGTTTACATTTTCCATCCATTTAAATGATCATCTTGAATAATCTCTACAATTTTTTAACACCAAATCCATAAATAATATCACAGAAAGATACTGAAAAATCTCAGGAGCGTGCAGTGAGAACAAGAAGCATGACTTTTATTTAAACATATATTTGGGAAAAAAATCGAAATTAAGTATTTATCTGGCAGAATATTATGAAATATCGGAATCTGATTATTATGTTAATTTTTGTGATAGGAATTTTATTTCGGTTTCTTTTCAAAATATATACTTAGGAAAAAGTCATGTTTCTTGTACTCACTACACGCCCTTGGAAAAACTTGACTTAGGTGCTGTTAAACAAAGGACAACGATTTTTTATACTTTTGAATACGGATTAAAAGATCAATTTTTTAGTTTAAAAAACTTATTTAAACAATAGATTTAGTATTAATCACATATATTTAAGAAAACACATTATTATTGTGATGTTGCAATTTCAGAACAAAGTTTTTTGAGTTATTAAACATTTTTTTTATAAATCAATTAGAAAAGACAAACAGAAAAATCAAATTAACCAAAAAAATATTTTAGCTGCTTCTGGTATTCGAACCAACGGACCTCCATTCTATTTGGGGATGGCGCGTTATCCAAATTCGCCACGGCAGCTTGGTTAGCTAACGAATTAACGTCTAATTGATTTATAAAAAAATGTTTATTAATTATAGATACACCACATTTTTTTTCTCAAACATGTATTATTTCAATAATATTTTAATAACAAAATATTGATTCTTTCATCCATACTCGAAGGAAAAATATGTGTACACCTTTCTATTGCAAATATATAAATTCAATTATTGATTTAAGACCCCGCTTAGAAATTTTTTGGTCTTGAAGTAGACTTGTAAATCTCATGGATGTTTAAGTGCATCGGTTAAAAATTCAATAACTTAATGATTGCCTCTTTCAACTTCTGAAATACGCCGAAATAAATTGACCACAATTTTCCAAATTTCTTAATATCCACTGTCGGCGCACAAATGATAGCCAAAGGCGCATTTCGCACATTTCAATACTCTTATTGACTTACCAAATTAACCAAAGAAGAAATCTTACGTCCAATGAAAGCCGTACGCGATATACTACCTTATGCGGCATATAATAAGGGTAGTATTTGTAATTGTCCAAGTGTGATGTGGGTTGTCGTCTCTGGGGACTGTCAAAGTTGATGGAAGATCTGGTTTTTGAAGACGCCGCGCCGCTTTGAACAATGTAAAATATAATGATTAAACGATGGATTTTTTTTTATTAACGGATAATTTTGAGGTAATAGAGTAGGTTGTTGGTGTAGTGGTTATGACGCTCTCCCAGTAATCTGGTGGTTGGTGGTTTGAGCCCCGTTCCAGGACACCAGCAAGTTAGTCCTATTTTCGTAGCACAAGCGTTTAGATATCTTTGAACATAGTAAGTATATTGATACGACGCGCATTAAAAAATTAATATATATTAATAAAAATTAATATATATAGAATAAGTATGTATTCAGCGAGTACTCCAGTAAAATATGTCACAAAAACTGTGTTAGAAATAGCATTTTAGAAAATTTGATAAAACATTTGTAAACACTCAATTGACTTTGTATTTAAGAAAAACATTAACTTTTTGAAATCAATAAAGATTTTAGAAGCGATCTATGCTTCTCACGTATTAAGCAAGTGTGCTCGCACAAGCAAGTTATTGGGCCACATATTTTGGGATATTTTCGGCCATATTTACTCATGAATCTACCTGAAATGTGTTGTGGACCAGCTCTGTTGCACCTTATACAATCGGCCATATTCTGAACTAAGCAATATTGCTATTGATAGTTATGTATAACGTTTTATTGCTGCCAATTTTGACGTTTTAAGTTTGACAGGTTTTAAACTATTGAATTCAATCAATCAGAAAGCTCATTATTTATAATTATGAATAACTTACCAATTCAGTACATTTTTATTTATTTTATTTTATTTTATTTTATTTGGGAAACATACAGTACAATTTTTTTTTTTTTTATATATAATATCAAAAAAATATTCGTGAGTATGACCAGTAAAGTTTCCTCAAAGCTGGTAAAAAAAAACTAAATAAAAAACAATGATAAAGAATATGTGATTAATAATTAATATTTCAAAGATTTAAATTATGATAATGCATAAAATGGGAGGGGTGGGGAAAGGGAGGGAATGGGATTCAATTAAAGAAGTATCAAATCAATAGTCATAAATGAGATTACGGAGTTTCTTTTTAAATAAAAGCAAATTGTCAGTAAAAATGTCTAGATTATTTGTAGAATTTAACATTCTGATATATAAATAATGAACTTTCTGATTGATTGAATTCATTAATTTCAAACCAGTTAAACTTAAAACGTCAAAATTGGCAGCATTATAATGTTATGCATAACTGTAAAGATACAAAAATACCAATATTGCTTATTTCAGAATACGGCCAAATATATGGATTCTTTCCATGCTGCGAATCTGAAAACCTGTATAATTTCAACAATTATATATATATTTTTTTATTTATTAGAGACACTAACAGGATACCTACAGATATTAAGAAAATCGATGACTTGCAACAATTAAAGAAAAAAATAAACCAACACTTTAGATCGATACAATTTGACAATGCATAACAAGACATATAGCTAAGGAACAAATAAGCCAAATCCAAAATAAACTAATAAAGTGTAAGCCCCTCACCAAGCACATGAGCAAGTCTCATTTTTGGAGAGGCAAAGCAATAAAATAAAATGTATCTAAGTAGATTATAATAGACAAATGTATTATGATTTAAATGTAGTTTTAATATTAAATAAAATAATAAAATGATACTCAGATAATAAACATTATAGTGAAGACCATGCCCATTATCCCAATTACAAGTGTCTTCGGCACGCTCTAGTAACATGTATTTTTGTAATTAACCATATTTTACATGTACATGTATATTATATATTTTGTGTTTGAGTGTAGTGCGATTAGTATTTAATGAATGATTGATTTAATGGATCTATAGGTTCATGGATTCATATGGATTCTTTCCACGCTGCGAATCTGAAAACCTGTATAATTTCAACAATTACATTTTTCTCATTGGCGTTCTAATTGTCCGATAGTTCTATCTCGGCAGGTGCGAGGCGTTTATATTTAAACTCATACGGCATTTATTTTCCTCCTCACGGCGCTGATCTTCGCAGCATCCGACCATCCCCCGGGGGGCGGCCGTCTCCCGCGGGTGGTCTGGCCGCGCGGAGCCCCGCTGAACAAACAGGTGTGGCCCGGCGCGCAGTTTGCCCACATTACCCCGAATAATGGTCCAGATTGCCCGCCCAAGGGGATGAATAATTGCGGGAGAGCCTTCGCGCGATGTCACCAGCGTTTGAGACGTTCCGTGAGAATTCGGGGAGGTTTCGGCCGCCCGAAAATACTGCGGTTAAATCAATTGTTTATTTGTCGAAGCCTTTCGCGTGATAAAGGATTGAAGGCATTGTCGTTCGGTGTTGCGATATTTTATTTTAGCGCGTAATGATGGCTGTTTGGTTTAAAAGCCGTGGGAGCGTAACACGCGTTTTGTGAGATTCGTTGCGGGGACCCAGTTTTTTTAACGTTACGTTCGTCAATTTAAAAAAATGTTTTGTTTATTTTCATCGAGTACGTTAATGTAAGTACAAACGGGAGTGATTGTAAATGAAACAAATATTAAGTAAAATTTTTGTTACGCAATTTAAAAGATAGTTATATTTGGTTATATGTTTGTTTGTATGTGAATTACACCACAGAAAAAATATCAAAAAACAAATAAACATCCTTACAGTTTTAACACTGTTAAGAAAAACTACACAAGAAATCAATTAAAAGGACAATCACAAATTAAAATGCACACATTTTAAAATAGCTCAGCAAATTATAAAAAAAACAATATCAAAAATTTTTTAAAATGTTTTGAATGTAGTCACCTTAGACTATATACTCTAAGGCAATCACCGGGGATTATTAATTTAAAATGTACTGAATTCTACATTTTATGTATCTATGCCTCCCAAAATCATGTTTCCTATAAACTTATAGGCTATGTTTCTTATTAAATCTCGAATTCAGTACTTAATAAATTAGTAATCCTCGGTGATTGCATTAATTTTTTTTTGGATATTGCTGCCTTTACTTTTATACCCCACATATGATGTCAACAATGAAATAGTTATAAGTAATACATTAACTGATTTATATAACAAAAAGAAAATACTTTGTATATAAAACCAGCCACTGTATATACAAAGAAAATACTTTGTATATACAGTGGTTTTACATAAAGAGTTTTATTTTAATTTAATAAAAGCACAAAGTTATTTTGCTATTAGTGAAGAAGTAAAATATAGTTCTTTGACATTTCCATTACACATACAGTGGTTTTACATAAAAAGTTTTCTTTTAATTTAATAAAAGCACAAAGTTATTTTGCTATTATTGAAGAAGTAAAATATAGTTCTTTGACATTTCCATAAATTTACGATATGGAAAATAAATATATCGAAAAAATAGTTAATAAACGTTACTGTATAATAATTATAATTTCAATTGATTTAAAAAAAGAGTTACCTTTGAATAAAATAATCTAATTGATTTATAAATCCAAATGGTTATTGTTAAAATAGTATATCGATGACTTTGTAAACTATTTTTTAATACATTAAATTAATTCGCTATTGAAACTCGCTGTACTATTGAAATATAAGAAGAGTAGATTGTTGGTTTGATCGATATTCATCTAGTTATTGATGGTTCGAAACTCGTTCAAATAATCACTAAGCTAGTCTTATTTTTATAGCGCTAATGATTTGTTGATTCGATGTTACAAAATAGTAATATTAGACACCTATTCCGTTTACGTATCCCAATAATGATATTTTCACTGTCTGTCTGTCTGTCCGTAACTTCCTGTAACCTCCATAACTTATTTTATATATTTTTTTATTATTTATATTTTATTAAAATATATAAATACTTATTCTTTAAGAACCGACATGTAAAAGTATCGTCATTTTTGAGGTGGTGAATATTAAAGAAAAGAATAAGCGAATTAAAGAAAAAAGATAACCATAAAATATAAAGAAAAGTTAACCAAGCAATACCATCACGGAATATTACAAATAGTGAACTTAATATCAGACGGCCTTAACAAATACGAGTAAATAGTTTATATAAACATCAATACAATTAATTGATAAGATAAACATTCAAAGAATAAAATTCAGTTACGGCGCAATTGGTATTCCTTCAAAAGTTTAACATGTAAACAATCGAATTGTTCGTAAAATTTACGACAGCGCGCTAGCTCAAAGGTTAATACATACTAGGTAGGTACGTTATATATAAAAATATTTGACTAAAAATTTTAAATTTTTGATGTTGCAATTTTAAAACATAGTGCAGGTGGTAAAGATGATACCTTTTTAGTGTTTCATTTAATTTAAATAAATAAAGATTCTCTGTCATTTTAGTTTAAAAATGTAATTCAGTCGGTCTTAGGATTTGCCCTCTCATTAAAAATATACAGGTGCTCATTTACGGAGTATATTTGTGCAACCTGTCAATATTGCATCACGCTATTAGATGACACTGCACTTTTTTTTTCTTTGATATTTGGATCAAAACGGGCGTTTATATACCCGACACTTAAGTCTATTAAAAATATTTTTTAAGGCGTCAGGAATTTTGAAAACCCCACCATCATGACGTGGCCTTGTTGTCGAGTCCGATCACGGATCTCGGTGGTGTTTGATTATCGTGTTTTGAACCAAATATGTTTGTTAATAGATTTTTAATTACTGTTTTTTTTATTTGATGTATTACTAAAAGGTAATAAATCTTGACGTTGCAGCTAGCAAAATGGCGAGATTGATTATTTCGTGAATGCCGTGTGACGTCAGCTCCTAATAAATCATTAGTCTTGACTTTACCAATCCGCATCCCCAAAAATAATAATTTCGATTGTCCGTCTGTAACTTCCTATCCAATAGCTCTCCATTCCGATAGATCTCATTAACTATGACGCGAATTCCGTTCACTCGCGCCATCTGGACCACACGTACAACATGCGAGTTTCTATTCTTTTTTTCGCTCGCGCATATCAAACTTGCAGCAATTGCGTTTATATCATCATAAGAAGTAATTTTTAAAACTTGATAATTTGTACAATAAACTAAGCTGTACAAATGTTCTTATTTCCTCTGATCTTACAACAATCCCTTTTCCACATGTCTTTAAGCGGAGTTGTAGGCTCTAAACCTCAGAACCATAACTTTTACTACCCCTGGTAAACTATCATTGGTCTATATTCTTCTTCTTCATTGGCCCTCTTGTCATCAATCATTGTTATCTTAACACCCTCACACTTCCTACACTGCCCATGTCTTGTGCAGTTCTCATACATTCGCAGGCAGATATTTCTGTACTTCTTTCACGTAGCCATTGATGCTATTATAGAATTTATTATATGTTATTGTAGAATTATTGTAGATTGCATTGATACAACATACATTGTATCAATGCAATGCGTTCATGTACGAATTGATGTACTGCATAGCAATAGGCATGTACAGTGCATGTGGTGAACATGCAAACAAAATAAAAGTGGTAACAGTCAGTCAGAGTAACGTGAGAATCGCAAATTTACGAACGTGTGCGGTTATTTGGCATATAGTTCCGTAACAATAAAAACGAATTTAGATAAAGCACACACGTAGATAACCGTAAAAATATAACCGTCACCGGGACTCGAATCTGGAACATTTAATAGAGAGTAAAAATCTTTGCTGATTCAGCTACAATGTGCCACATAGATATCACCAGATTTTATCTTTATATGATTTTTCAGTAAGATATCTATTATTTAAATTGTTTCTAATTTTTCAAATAAAAATAAAGAATTTCTAATTTTTCAAATAAAAATAAAGAAAATAAAGAAGAAAAGATAAAAAAAAATAAAGAAAAGTTCGCAGAGATGGTTTGGCCGTGATGAGCGAGAAGAGGATGGTTAAGAAAATACATGAAGAGAGCGTTGAAGGTAGTAGAGGCAGGGAGAGTCCACGAAAGACCTGGCATGGTCAGATGAACCGGATATTGGAGAATGGCCCCATTAAAAAACTTCAACAAACGAAGGGCGTGCATGTGAAGATGTAAGAATGTGTTAGAAGCAAAAGTGTTGTGCCAGGATGGAAGAAAGCGGCGTTCTATCCTATCCTATTAATTAGTTCTAATTTCTCGTAAAATTATTCCATTATACTTTGATGTTACAGTAAGACTATTTATCAGGGTCATTAAAGATATTGACGCTCTGTATTTAAAAAGAAAATTAAATAAATTATTCACAGACAACTAGTGTAGGAGGAAGGACCTACCCATGTGAATGTGTGTTTTTTTTTTAACAAAATTATTTAAATAATTTTCTGGCCGGTAGGCAGACTGGTAGGTACCGGGATGTGCTCGTACCGACGCAGTTCTCTGCCTATCCGGCGGCGAGAGGCCTGCGCGGCAGGAAGCGCACCGTCACTGCGCATAACGAGCTGCGCAGGTGTACCCCGGGACCCGACCAGCCGGGTCAGGCCTAATTAAAAACTAAGTGTAAATGTGTCGTAAATAGCAAAAAGGTACGCTTTCACTCGCATTTGTTTAGGTATTTCAAGTAACGTCGCAGCACTCCGAATTAATGGCCGCACAAATTAAATTAAATAATTAAAAAAAAAATGAACAAGGCAATAATATGATACAAGCATAAAGCAATCAAGAGTATATCACGCTGGTTGTAATTGCAATAGTGTGTTAACCCTCAAAATGAAAAAAATGCAATTAATTACATTATTGATAGATATCTGCCGTATTTTTTCCTTACAAAATATATTTTAAGCGGATTAGATGTTTACAGTAGGTAGTATTTATGTAGTAAGTATTTTTAAAAAAGTTAGCCAGCAATCTTCTAAAGGATTACAAAATTATGTAAAACTAGCTGCGCCCGTGCGGCTTCGCACGCGTAGATTTTTAGTACACTGTTTGGATCGTCATAGAACTTTCGCGAACCTTCTAGAACATTCTCCTTCCAAAACTTTCAAGAAATTTATCGAATGTACATGGACCTTCTAGACACACTGACACATTCCGCCACTCATTTTAGGACCTTATAGAACTTTTGGGAATTTTCTAGAACGTTCTCCTTCCAGAACTTTCTAGAGCGGATATTTCCGGAACCTTCTAGACTTACCGACACAGTCGGCGGGCCCATTCTGAAACAATCTGAAGTATTTGCGGCCTTCCCATAACAAAACAATGTGCTAGAATGCACATTTTCGTCACCCACACCTACCCACGCCCAGCCACCCCCACCAAACTCGCACATTTTCAATGGGACACCAAGGTCTATCCACCACCATAACCACCAGGGGGTGGTAGTATCTGGTTGTGAAGAAAACTTGGCAGATAGGGAAACACGGGTTTCTTTATATATATATATTGATTAACTTATCTTTAAAGTCTAATATGACGGTTTGAGTTAAATGTGGCTTCTTAAAGAAATGTGGCTTCTTGTAGAATGCAGGTGGATTTCTTACTCACGGCAAAGTATAGTCGCTAGTATCTATATTTTTTATTATCACAATATTATAACAGTAGGTACATAGGTTTATTTAATTATTTTATGGATAGGGAATGAAATACTATTATTTACATCATAGTAATAATAATAACTCTCTCGACACCCCTCATCAGCTGAAAACAGTAGATGAAGAAAATAAATTTTGGTTTAATTAAAGCGAACATAATACATATTGTACGCGACGCGATTCGCCGCGCACGTGGGGATAAGGGAAATATGTGGATGGAAATGGGATTAGGAATATGGAAGGTTACGAGGAGTGATGAGACGAGAAGTGGACTGTGTACGGTCGAGAAAAAAAAACGTTTCGGCTTTATTATACGCTGGAAGGGGTACCGAGAGTACGCACGGCTTATATATGTCGCAGCCATCTGGTTAAATTAGCCAGTTAGTTGGATGCCTAGGCCGTTCATTAAACGCCGGCATTCAATTAAATGGCTGAAGGACAACTAGCCAAGTTATTGAGAGCAACGTTTAACTAGATGGCTGAACGTCATGTAGTCATTTAGTTAAATCGGATATTGATGAATTTCTGATGTTTGGTTAAAGTGACCATGAGTTGACAAATTACTCCTACCTCTAATCTATATAAATAAAAATGTAAATGTTCATTTGTAGAAAATCGATAATCTCTGAAAGTTTTCACTGGTTGCTATGAAATTTTGGCACAACGTTGCATTCAAATACGAGGATATTTTTGTATATCTAATTTGTTTTTATATACTTACCATTTATTTATATAAATAAATATGTAAACGTTCGATTGTCCAAAATCTTAAATCTACTATAGTTATTTTTGACACAACGTTGCATTATTTGTTTTGGTGACTACTAGCGCCGCAATGGAAAAAAGTGATCTAAATTTGAATCACTTGGCTGAGTCTTGGTCAGTCATATTCAAAGGGCTGAATTTCAATACGCCAAGTCGTTAAACGTTGAGTGATTCTAGTTCAATTAACTATCGGCCTAGGCATCCAATTGAATGCCGGCGTTTAATGAACGGCCTAGGCGTCCAACTAACTGGCTAATTTAACAAGAAGGCTGCGACATACATACTAATTCAATTGTCTTTCATAAATGGAAAGAGGTCTACTAGTCATGAACGCGATGTCATTAGAATGATGAATAACTTTGTATCCTTTTTAAATCCTCTTGCAATTTTTCTAATACTCCTCTTGATGTATGGCACCGACCCTTGTCATATTTCCTTGCAATTGTATGCTTCTTATATTCCCAATAATATTCCCAACTTAAACTATGCGGGAGTTGTAAAGCTTTTAAGACTCCTATCAAGTGTCTGGTACTCAGATTTTCCCGAGAATAATCCATAAACTCGTCCATATAATTCTGTCAAAGACCTTCGGGTAGTCGATATAACAAATGTATAATGGATGTAAAATTCGCGTGCCTTCTCTACTGTACGCCCACCGACCTTTAAAGTGTGGGCCTTTCTTTAAGTGTTGAAGTAGTGCAAGAAAGGGAAGGAAGGTTTCACCTTGTCAAAACTTTAAGCTCCGGAAAGGATGAAGTGGTGATGATATAATTTTTTTTTAAATTTCATTTTTATTTATTTTTTCTCTTTAAATAAATTAATATAATTTAACATATAACACAAGGAAACAATTTACTCTACTATCTTTAGGAAAGTCAGAGACTCGTGTATAGAGAAGAACTATTGCAGTATAAGTATAAATTACGCATTAATCTAAGTAATACAAAATAGATTTGAATATATAATAAGTATATTAGTAAGAAGTAGTAGTAGCCTTAAGTTCTGTTTTTATTTGATGATAATATTGGGGTGGAAAATGCAATTTGTTGTGAACTGACAAATTGCAATAAATAACGTTTTTAATTATTTTGTAATAACATTAATAATTATCATATAAGATAAATTATAGAAGTCTCACAGAAATGAAGCTATTTGTTTGGTAGACATGTATGGAGTCTTTGAAGGGTAGCCACATGGCTTATGATCTGTATTAGCTGGCTTAAGTGATCACTTTACACAATGCAACGTTCACCAATTCAACCGTAAGAACATCCACACATTATCAAGTTTTTTTAATGTTGAATATGTATTATGTTCTTTATCTGTCTTCTTTCAAATATTTGTAGGTAATATGCTACAGACATCCATGTATCATAATGGCGATATCTACATATGTATAATATTTCATGGAAATTACTTATTTTCAACCATAGACGGCTATAGTACAGTCCCTTAAAATATTTAATAAGAAGACGGATAAAGAACAAATACTACAATACAACAAGAAAAACATATAGGTAGGTACATAACTTAAAAAAAATTGATAATATGTGAATGTTCTTGGTGGAGTTGGTGAACATACTTCCATACAAGTTTCCCATATAAATAGCTTCGTCTGTGAGATTTATATAATTTAACTTAATTAATGATTATCTCGCTTTTGACCAAATCTAGCAATTGTGTTCTTAAAACATACACATGTACCTACATATTAAAATATTGTTACATTAATAATTGTTTAGAATCGGTCACTTAGCTTGGTAAGCCCTGTATAAATGGAAAATGTTCGCAAATAGTGGCCATCACTTCAGAACCGTTACAACTTCACGCCTGTTAGAACTCAATAACGGCGCAGAAACTTCGGAGGTGGCGCGGGGTAAAAATGTACACATCATCATCACTTAAACAATTATCGAACTGCACAAATAGCGTAATATATAAAATAATTTGTTCATATACGTCGTCCTAAATATGAATTAGGCATCATTGAAAGATTTGGAAGATACTTTGTGGTGCAACATTTTAAATTAAAATATGTTTTATTTTAACTATGTAATACACACATAATATAAGTTATTAATTACTACTATAGTTTCGAGAGGAGCGGTCCCTCTCATCTTATCGTCTGCTTCTCTCGAAACTATAGTAGTAATTAATAACTCATATTATGTGTGTAGGTATTACAGAGTTAAAATAAAACACATTTTAAATGAATTGGGTAGTTTGAATTATTTTTTACGAAATTGTAAACGTAATGAATATAGTAATATAAGTGTCACAAAATAATTGTGACTTTGACTAATCACCATTTTCATTAATCAGTGGAACATCCTATCGTCGGAAGTACATGGTGCTTCCGGATGTAACGTATTTACATAATGTGCATTTGTATATACAGTAGATATATTGTGATGATGACACGTTATGAATAGGAGATGTATTCAAAAAGGGAAAATTTTAAAAAATATCTTAAGGCTGGACATTCACTGCAAATGCATTTTACAGCGTTTTTTTTTTTTTGAAAATGTGAATTTTTATCATTCATTTATATAAAAATGTATACACTAGATTACAATTTTATGTCAATAAGTTAGATAAAATATTTGTTCTTATATAAAAGGAATAAACTGAACATTATGTACAATAATTAAAAATATATAAGCATTAATTGACAAGCCGCTTCCAAAAAAATCGTTTTCAGTATCTTATAAAAAATAGATAGTTACCGATTATTGTCTTACCGATTTATATATTGTCTTACGCAGAATATATTTTCTTACGAGTATAAAGCAAACATTATGGTTATAAAACTGATCTAAAATAATTAAGAAATGTTCAATATTAATGAAATTATAAATTTTTAAATTTGCAAGAAATATTTCTTGCAAATAATAATATTATAATACAAATTTTTTTGATGATTTTAAAACGCTTTTTATTTATATGATTTTAAGCGATATGTTGTATTATATTCCGTATTAACAGCGATATAAAACCGAGTTTTGCTATTGAAAATACGTTAATCACTATTAAGAATAAAAATTTCAGTGTATGAAATATGTCCACAAATGTCGCGGTTTTAAAATCATGTTGATTTAATTGTGACGTTGACAAATAACATACACAAAAAAAACATTTTAAATATAAATATTTTATCCGAGATGTCATAAATATAAAACACTTAAAATTCACGTACGCGATTCCAGGCATTTCTTCACTTGTAAACTATACAAAAATGATTATTAACAAATTATTTATTATCCAAGTTACATAAAAATGATATCTATGTCATTTCTGCTCTGCAAATTATATAATCAATATACGTATGTGTTTTAAAATAATCTGTACATTTCTACTTTGCTACTTTTTTTTTCATATTGGCAGTGCACCTACTACATGTCACACGTTGTACAGAAAATTTTGGCGTTTCCACTTTTTACCCTGTTTTAAGGAAACTGTATCAATTATTTTATGGAAAAAGTACTTTTCCAGTGAGAATGCAAGTAGCAGACTCCAGAATATGACTGAAGAGCAAAGTGGAATTATGATAATAATGCCTGGTGAAGAGATTCAAATATAACATAATACTAATGTCAAAGTAGGAATGCAATTCGAAAAATACTACATATGACTGAAATGGAGCATGATAGATCAAATAGTAGGCAATGAGTGAATGCAAGAAAAATATTTAATGTTCAGTATTTATATATTATAGAAGATGACAAAAATATACTGGTGGCTACGTAGTCAGTAAATTGTTTATTGTTTATGACCTAACTGTAAGATAAGAGTGACATTTGATATCAAATATTTTCTGGGTAAAAAGATTGCTGTAATTGGTGTTTTTCCAGCTCAAAATATACGGAATTCAGGGGCGGTGAGAACAAAAAGCACGACTTTTATCTAAGCATATATTTTGAAAAGAAACTGAAATAAAAGCTATATCTTCTAATATTCCAAACACAACAATTAACATACTATTCAGATTTTAATATTTCATAATGTTCTACCACATGAATATTTAATTTAGATTTTTTTTCCAAATATATGTTTAAATAAAAGCCATGCTTCTTTTTCTCATTGCACGCGCCTGACGGGATTTATGTACGCGTATAATTTCCTTACAAAACATAATTGATGATTGCATCTAACACACACATGGCTGGCATGCCATCTAATATACACACATGCATCTAAATTACACAAACCTTCACGGCTGGAAATTAGAGTTTAGAGGTGATCACCTTCAGTCACTTACCAGGGATTCACAGTCACCACTGACAACGACATAAGAGAAGAAATCATGAGGAGGATAGTGGCTGTAAACCGTTTTTACTATGGTCTTCAGAAAAAGTAAGGCCAAAGCAAGTCAGAAGAAACGCCAAAATCTTAGTCTACAAAACCTTGAAAAAGCAAGTCCTGACAAGCCTTTTACCCTCGGTATTAATGAAAGCCATTGCATTGGGATCCATTGCAGCATTTGAGAGGCAGATCCTCTGAACAGTCTACGGTCCAATGAGAGATCATAATGGTTGGCGTCGTCGTAAAACAGAGAGCTGTATAATTTGTATGGAGTTCAGTTCTATTAAGATGCGGCACTTCAGACGATCTGGTCACGTAATCAGAATGGACGACGATAATCCTGTAAAACACCTCACACTATTCACACCACAAAACGAAGAGGATCGGGAAGGCCCTAACTGCGATGGATTGACTCTGTCAGCGCTGATACAGCCATATTACGAATAGCAAACTGGAAGACAAAAGCAACAGACAGACAAGGATGGAGGAGACATCTGGATTCAGCCCAGGCCCACCCAGGGCTGTCGAGTTTATGATGATGATGATGATGAAAGTTTCTTAAGGAATGTCTAGACATCTGTCAAATGTCAATGTCTATATCATGACTGCGAAAATATTGGTTTTAATGTAATAATGGGATACTTTGGATGAATAAGTTAATTAATGTGTGTGAAAAACTGATTTCTACCAAGTTTTAAAATAATATAATTATTTATTTTATATAATTATAAGCGCGAATTTTTTTTAAAGTGTTTGATATTACATAATAGTGGTCAATACATGATTGTTGAAATATTGCTAACAAATGAGAATAGTCCCTGAAAAAACAATGAAGCCTCTTGCCGCATATCACACTTAACATATTAAATGTTTAAATTGTAAAGAATGAGTAATATTCCCCAGATTGGCCGCATCATCACCAAATCGCTTATTGTTTATGATTTTACATTTTAACTTTGTTAAAAGATTTTTTCATTTATTTAATTTATGGTACAAATATAGTACTTATATATAACATATCAGATTAAACATTTTTTTAAATACTTAGTAGTCATGTAGAATTCATCAGTGAAGAGAAGCTCTTGAGTCTGATGAGGGAGCCACAGTTCTTATTCCTTGTTATAATATATAGGTACATAGTGTATACAAGATATTTATTAATACAGTAAAAAGGCAAATTGATAATGAAAGTATAGGAGTTATTTTGAAAAAAGCTATAAGTTTAAATGATTTATGAATTTTAGTTTGATTTTAAGAAAATTTTAATTTTTTTGATTTGCTCTGAGAGGTTACTGATGCATCGTATCTCGATAGGTACGTTATTATAGTAATTAATGGCTTTATAAATATAGTGATGCTGCATTTGGGTTGTTTTAAATTTAGGCATTATGAATTGGTTTCCATTTCTCATAAGTTTGAAATATTCCTGGTTTTCTGTAAGGTTTTTTTCTTTACATATTTTTAATATGGAAACTTGCTTGAAAATGTCATCTACGTTTGGTACTGGAAACAATTTAAAGAGATCTTTTGTTGGAAATGTAGATTTTTTTTTAGTATTACTTTAATGATAATCCTTTAAAATAAAAATAAAACACAAATCACTTTGTTTTGTTTGAAAACAAAGTGATTTGTGTTTTATTTTAATAATAATGTCACCACAAAGTTCAAGCCTTCATACAGAAAAAGAAAAAATATTCTTCGAACAGTTGATAATCCTTTGTGATGTTTTTACTGAGTTTATGTTTTTCTTATAACAACCTCCCCATCCGATAACACCGTATATGAGTAGAGAGTGAACAATGGCGTAATAAACATTTTTAATAATTTTTGTACTTATTTGTTATGTTAATATGTATAATGTAATAACGTAAACCAAATAATTTTTTTTTTATTATTTGGTTATGTTAAAAAAATATTCCATATTCAAGAACAGTGACCTATTCGCGGACAAAAATGTTTTTGATCGGTGACCCGTGCCATCATTTTGTGGTTGCATCGGGTATTATTGTTATTATTTTTTAATATCTTTAGATTCCCTTTCGCGCGGGTCAGCTAAAAAGTGGACAGACCATTTTATCTCACAGTGCCGTAACACCTTGAGGCACAGGTTCTCAAAACCTTATTTATTTACAATTTTTAGTATTTAATAATTAATTTTAGTACATAATTTACAATATTTAATAATGTAAATTTGTATTGCAAAGGATATTGTCTATGATAAAGGAGATAGGCTTATTTATTCTCAAAAATTACACTGTTTGCTAATGACCTAGTAAGACGAAATAGCTGTCATATTTAAAATAATGCTTTACGCTAACTCGCAGAACTTAATAATGATATGAATTAAAATTAAAGTTATTTTAAATTTCATTAAAAAAAAATATTTTTAATTTCAAACTGAATGACAATAAATGTTTTTACCTATTATGTACCTGCATATCCATATCCTTTTATATTTTTATGTATCGCTGGTACTACAATTAAATATATGTACCTATACTTATTCGGAATGTGTGGGACTACACTAACCTCTCCACATACTGGAATAAAGACATAAATAAATAAATATAAAATTATTTTTAAAAACAAACATTACTGTTTGTAATATTTTGATTTTAAAAATGTTTGTGTGGTTGTACAATACTGTGTTGTTGTACTTTATTAAAAAACAAAGAGTAATTTAAAATCAATTTTTATTCTCGTACGATATTTGTCTGACGGATTATGATATAGTTCTGCTGTCGTTAAAATAACAGGTACATCCTGTAGTATCTGCCTAGTTGTCGTATATTAAGAAGCTAGCATTCCTTAAGCTATGAGTCGAAGGGATACTTACCCTTCCCTACCCTAAAATATATGGCTTTCTGCACATTATCCTAAGGATAAATTTCAGGATTATCACTTTTTTTAAGCTCAGTTTTACCAGCTCCCCAACTCAAGATTGAGTAGTTCAAAAGGGACTGTCAGAGAGCAACATAGAAATGCGGAAATTATCGGGAAGTGTCCAGAAGAGATCAAATAAATTGCGCATAGTCAAAAGTCTTTTAGAAATACGCAGGTGTCGGGCGGCTGCAAGTATATGAGATGTTGTTGGCGGCCGAGCAAGTAGTTTTATGCTTTAACAAAACGCAATCTCTGAGCGCAAAATTCAACGACAGAAGCAAAAGATTAATCAACAGATTAATTGAATGAGCGAGTTCTAGTGTGCACGTAGTCATATAAATTATTTTAAATAAAAATTAAATTATTTATTGAAGAGTTTTATTCAAATACCATCACCGCAAATATGTAACAATTTTTTCTTTTTTGCATCAACTTAAAAATTAAGAAAATGAATACGATGATATTTGATTATTTTTACTTTCACTAATTCATTAAATTTGTATCTTGTGTTATGTTGTGTTACTGTTGCAATTATGAAGTTCAGAGAACGAGATAAAAAGTCTACGAGATTACTATTTAAATTTACAATATTAAATTGGATGGGAACATAAATTATGTTACCAATATTTGCGCTTAATTAAAATTTTATGTTTTATTACTCCAGATTATAATACTATCGAAACTCGAATAATAAATTATATATAAAATTATAATTATATTCAAGTAGAAATACCATAGTTTATGATCCCATTCAATTTAATGGTCATTATGAATAATTACAGTGTTAACGCTAAATCCATCAACATTACAATAATAATTTCTAGCCACGATTAAATATTTTGTAATATAAAATTTCTTCTTTCTGGAAAAATATGAAATTTACTTTAAAACTGTTAAAATACTTACAACAAGATGTTATTTATGTTAGTATATAATCTATAAAAAATCATTTTTCGTCTACCGGTTTCAAGAAGTAATCCGTCTCTTCGTCAGGACAACTACTACACTAACTAAAGGACAACACTCATGTGAAGAGAATTTTGTGAATGTGTTGGTGTGCAAATAATATTATGGTTATGCTATATAGTGTTATTTACATGCTAGTGTAGTGATTGTGTACTAACACAAATAACATTTTGTCAAAATGTCTGATCACAAAGTTATTGCTTTAAATATTTAAAATATGAATAATATCAATACTCACAGTTTGACGACTGCAGGTTTCCAATACGCCATCACACCTCCGCCTCGGAATCCACCTCGTCATCACATCGCGGTGCGGAACAGATCTATGGCGAAAGAACAAAAAAAAACACCGATAAGAAGAAGAAGAAAAAATTAACAACATTATAAAAAAAGTGACTCGTAAAAAACACGGACTTATGAGGAAAACAGAATTCCGATTTGTCTCGCGTCCGTTCCCTTCTCTACAACCTGTACTGATTCATTTAATTAATTAATATTCTTACTTATTTAGTTATACCATTTTGATTTTGTTTACGACTTTACCTATGCAACCAAAAATAGTAATAATAATAATAATAGTAATAATAATAGTAATAATAATAATAATTATTATTATTATAATAACAACAATTATAATAATAATATTGAGGGAGCCAGGAAGAATTAGGTGTTTTCGCTGAGTGCATAACATTAGGTAGGTACTATTGTAACGTTTTAAAAAACTTTTTTTTTTCTATTACAAGTAGGTTTGAGCAAATATATATTTGACATGTAGGTATACATTTGATATTTGTCAAAAATTTCATTTCATATTTCTTCGTAGTTGATAATAACATCACCGTCGTATTTGTAGATTTTTTTTAATTAGATTGATTAAAAATATCACCCTCTGCGGTCAATACTTATAAGTTTGCTGTACTTAACTAATTTACAATTTATTTCACAATAATATCGACTTCCCTGATTACTCTCTGTGATCAAATTAATACTCCTGTTCTTATATTGTTTTAAAACTAACGCCACTTTTAATTCGCTTATATATCGTGCCGTTAACAGTTTTGATAAATAATTTGCGTATATTTTACGACAACGTCGTACATTTCGAGAAGGAAATTTTGCTTACTAAGTTTTTTCTCATCAAGTCCACCTTTTAAATTCTACATACACCATCCACGCGGTCTAAAAATAATGTATTTTACCATATGCTATGTTTATTTTAATGTCACGGCTCACGGTGGTGTGGTACGAAATGAAAAACTAAAGTAATTACAAACTTTATTAAGCCGTAAACACGTAATTCGCGCTAAAATATTCCACCCGTCTGTGGTACACTTTATATTTGATGTATAATAATATTTTACTCATCTCTGGTAGGCTTTATATTCGCGTAGTCGCACGGTTTTTATCTAGATGGTTTTCTGTTGTTAATTGTAGGATTCACAACAAAAATTGTCATTACTCGAATCTTCTCGTGTATTTACGTATGTTCCTCCAATTTTAGTCCATTATAAAACATTCTTAAGCATCCAGATTGTTTTGGAAATCCACGATTACCTACAGTTCCTCTTATTTCTAGAATCTCGTGACACTATTTTTTTAAATATATATTTTTTTAAATAGAGTCACATTAATATTCTTACCATTAACATTACGCTTGTGCTATGAAAATAGGACTAACTTGCTGGTCTGGGGTGAGGTTCGAAGCCGCGACCTTTGAATCACGAGGCGAGAGTCCTAACCACAAGACCAACAAGCTACTCGATGTAGAGTAGATGTCGATGCAGAGGATGATATTTATGTCCAGCTTATTTCAATATTACTGCAAATTATGACACGCGCCCGAATAACGTAATATAAAGGCGTACATACATTTACCTAGAACCTTACAACAAACGGGGAAAATTGTGAAGCAAAAATTTAAATAAGAAACGCCGTGTATAAAATAAATAATATGAAATACACAATATGTATATGTAGGTCCTGCATGGATGATAACTGCACTAGACTTGGACTGCACGGTCATGTTTACGATCTGTGCACGTGTTATGCAATCTTGTTGTACCTACGTATGCGACTTTTGGACTTCTCACGTTCCACATGCCTTGATAGCATGAAACAGGAATAATAACAATAGAGTGGTCACATATACACGGCAGAATATCCCAGAAAACTATACACAGAAGATTCTAAACGGCCGTGAAAACCTAAGGACATTTTTAGTGTTTTTATTAGTTTTTAGTTGACAATATTGCATTGTTGATGAGAGCTTTAGCAGAGAAGCTAACACTTCATTCGTTGTACTGACTGCTTCACTAGCTATCGTATTGTTAAAGACACTACTTTTACGTTGTAGTAATAAGAGTGCGAAAAGCACAATTATAGTTAAAATTATTTGGAAATTTATAACTTTTGAATTTATAACAGATTTTATTTTTATTCAAAAACGTTCATCAAAATTCTTATTACTACGATCATTTAACAGACCATGTGAGTAGTACATGCTTGTAAATTTTCATATAAAAATGTATCTTTATTCAACTCCGTTGCTTTTTTATTAGTGTTATAAGAACCTCTTACTAATTCTGGTGGTTATTTTGCTATTTTAAGACTTTTAAAAATGATCGAACGTTCGTTAAATGTGTTTAATTATAATTTAACAAAGTTTTTTGTTCTTTACTCATTACATAGTCGATTAACCACTTTTTATGTGTAATAAATTTATATTTTCAACATTTTTTTATAGTGGGTACACTTCATGCACGGGGAAATACCGTTTTTTGTAACCATTGATTAGTTCTGCGATGATAATACTGACGTTGACGATCCGGCAGTGAAGGTTAGCTGTGTTAGTGATTGTTTGAAACGAGCAGATGTTATAAATTTTTGGCATGAAGATGTTAGAGAAGACCTAGGCCGACGTTTCGGCATGGTGCCATTGTCAAGACTAAAAAGGCCTCAAAAGTTACGGACCAGCCGTACTTTTCGTAAAAATCACAAACGAAAAATGACCACAAAACAAACAACTAAACACAAATGCTCATTAATAAAAAAATATATTTGTTTTAATCTACTTATATTTATTAATTATACTTACGTGTTTCGGAAAAACCTTTCCATCGTCAGGGTGTTTTATAAATGTCAAAATGAATGATGTCTTTTGTTTTTAGTTTTCAAATAAATTTAAATAGAGTGCGAAAAATGATATATATATTTTTAATATTACGCAACATTTTAACGATTGAATCACTTAGAACATTGTATTATGCTTTTGTACAATCTATATTACAATACGGAATAATAGGCTGGGGGGGCTCTTATAAAAGTAACTTACAGACTCTTAAAACAACTCAAAAATTAATTATCAAAGTAATATTAAAAAAAACAAAGAGCCTTCCCTACAGATTTACTTTTTAAAGAAATTAATGTACCAATATTAGACAGATTACATAAAAACACCTCAATTTTACAAATACACTCTACAAAATATAAATACACCACAAACTCATAATGCTCATAGTCATAGCCAAAGAGCACAAATAGTAGAATGCTTAAACATTCCTAAATATAACAAAACAGCCACACAACACAATTATACTTATCTAGGTGTCAAATATTTCAATAACTTACCAATGAATATTAGAACTGAAGAACACTATACAAAATTCAAGAAACACATAAAACAAATACAATATACATAATTAAAACAAAAATAGTTAGAATTATAAAAATAACGAAATAATTAGTATACTTCAGTCATTAATATTTATCTTATGATGTTTGTATTTCTCTACACTGTCCCATTATTAACTTATACATACTTATTCAATCCATGCTCTTATGCATCATACTCCTGTCCCCAAACACAAGTATTACTTTACTGGGGACAGTTAAACATGTATTAAAAAATGTAATATTCAATGTAAAATGTATGATGTAATATTTTTATTTTCAATAAAGAAATATAAATATAAAAAAAAATATTTTTGTTTAAATATTATTGCTGAAGTTCTCGATTACACAAAATTATTAGAAATTTTTTTAGAATTGGAAGATTAAATGTAATTGATTATTAAGAATATATTTACTTTTACATGCTTTACTAATTTCTAATGATTCTAAATTATTAAATTTCAGACCAGTTTCAGTCCTAAATATTTATCAAAACCGTGATTATTTTCTAATAAATGATTTGCAAATTAATTTAGATGTAATTAATGGATATAAGTAGATAAAATAATTTTTTTTTTTTTAAATTTCAATCTACAAAGTTGCTCAACCAATTGAAAAAATAAAAATTAAACTCTTTGTACATTACATGTATTAAGAATTCTTTTACAACAAAAAGATAATAAATTAAAAAGCGTTAGATACAAAGTTAGGTTTTTATTTATATTCAATAGTAATGAATACTGCCCCCGAAATAATGTTCTAGATCTAGGATCTAGGTTTGCTCACCACTCACCCTAATTATACTCGTAGGTGGACCGAGGTCTCATTAATATTCGGTACTCACTTCCTTATTCGCCTGTCAATCACTCCTGATACAGTTTTAAATATAGACACAAACGGTGAACATTTTAAAAATCACATTGAAAGATAAATTATTCCTATTTATTTTGTAAAAAAACCGTACGGTTTTTCACCGACGTCGGTAACCGAGAATCGCGACCTTAAGTAACTTTTTACCCGAGTAACCGACTTGATCTTGCCGCCCGTCAATTTGTTACTCTAACGAAATTCTTTAATTACACGGAAACTCGTGTGGCAATCTTCATTACATTACCTCCGTCGAATAACGTTATTAGCCCTCTGCGTCCCAATGTGAGATTTTATTATTGCGTTTTTCTCTTAATTCGAAAAAACATCTTAAAAAATAAAATGATCACAATTGCAATCTTGCGATTTATGGATTAGATTTTGATGAGCTCGGGATATTCAAACAATAATTTAGTCATTTTAAGAGTCCGACCTCCACCTCCGCGGGTAAAGGTCGTCCTCCTGATGACGTTGGATAAGTATCCAACGAAACGTCGAGATTCGCTTCTCGGCAATACATACGGTGCGTATAAAATATCCGAAATTACAGTTAAAATAATTTACTCGTTAATTTTACATTTGAAAACAAGTAAATAAAAAATAAATTTGAAAACATCCTTTTATACGCTCTCTTTGCATACATTCATAATCGATTTTTTAATATCACCCGTGCAGTATCCAAATATAAACTGCTTATTCATATTTTAATGCAAAACTTTACAGCTGGGCGCACAATAATAATGAAAAAATATTCATTTTAATCGAAATAATGACCAAATTATGAAAAATGATTTTATAATGTATAGTCATCTATTTTACGTAAATGTTGAAAGCTCCAGCTAGTCGGGAAGTTGGTGAAAATCAATTTCAAAATTCCACTATTGGAAGATATATCGCAAAACATTTTTTCATCATCATGGAATTTAGTTGAATGCAACAAAGCTTCAGAAAATGTAGAATGTCAAAATTCACCTAACTCCTTCAACACTTCATTTCTCATGGACACATTTAGTTTTGGTATAATTATGATATCCCAGTTGTTAGGTAAACTAAAATATTGTTCCACAGGTGAGAGGTAATCCAACAATTCATACTTAAAAAAGTTTTCACAGTAAAAATTATAGATATGTTTTTTTTGAGGACTAACAAATCTACCCCATAAAAAAATTAAAAAATGTTACGATACCTCAAAACAAGCCGTGGAGAGGAAAACCCTTGAGGAGGCCAAGACCCACCAGGGGTTGTAGATCCAAGAGTGAAGATGATGATTTTTTTTGAAAAGTCAGTCAATAAATGATTTATTTATTAATATTTCGTTCCGTGTTTTTCTTTTTATTTTGTATAGGTAATCTGACATTGAAGAGTGATAGGTGTCATTAACCAGCTAATGTTGGGTAGGGATAAAAAGGAATATACCTAGGTAATATTTAATTTAATTAAGAGATTTATTATATTTTCGATCAAAAATTTTACGTGGGTATTAAATGTAGCGAACAAAGAGGTGACGCATATTAGACATTGAAAAATCGCCTTGATCAGCTCACTGCGTAAGAAATTGCCAGGACAGGCAGGCAATTCATTACATTTTAAAGGAGATTCAAAGTCACACAACCTAAGGAATGGATTAAAAAATGTTCTCAGGTTTTCACGGCTGTTCAGAATCTTGTGAGTAGTTATCTGGGATATTCTGCCACGAATGCTTGACCTTTCTGGCCTGGCTTTCTGGACATCAGCCCTGATGATGGGTAGATAATAGATGGGATGCAATGGGATCCGAAACGTCAGCCAAAGAGGTCAGACATACATGGCAGAATACCCAGAAAACTATACACAGAAGATTTGACGCTTGAAGCCCAAATTTGTCTTCAAAAATGGTCTCGAATCAAAATTCTCATAAAAACTTCATCCATGGAGGCTGGCCGTGGGAGTAGACAGAGGGTTAACGTAAATCCCGCATTGCACGCGCTTAATCCCAACAAATGATGCTCGGTGAACGCTTCAGGGAGCCTGTTATCACCTCCAACGGAGATTTCCAATACCTCCGATGCGCGCATAATGAATGCCAGCACCGGCAGCGTCGGACCTTGGTACGTCGACCTTAATTGCCGTATTAGATTGAGCGGTTGTGGAGTGGTGATCGAAAAAAACCTAAAGCATATGTAAACAGTTTTGAGTGGTGTCTTGACCTCGAGAACAAAGCTGCAGCGCCCAAGGTTGGTGGTTATGTGTGACGAGGAGAGAATGCAGCGACTTCGAGTGTTGTCTAAGCAAATGTTATTAGAATGCTGGAAAAATCAGCTGGTGTGCGAAGCCTCCAGACGCGGGAATATTGTAGGTCTCGGCCGTGCGCGGGCAATCAGTGGACTGGACGACCCACTTGTTGTCTATGATATGAAAATTAAAAAAAACTCTAATCAATATATATATAAAAAGAAACCCGTGTTTCCCTATCCGCCAAGTTTTCTCCACAACCACCCACCGATAGCTGTGGATAGCCCTCGGTGTCACATCGAGAATATGCGAGTTTGGTGGGGGTGGCTGAGCGTGGGTGGGAGTGGGTGACGAAAATGTGCTTTCTAGCACATTGTTTTGTTATGGGAAGGCCGTAAATGCTTCAGATTGTTTCAAAATAGGCGCCCCAACTGTGTCGGTGAGTCTAGAAGATTCCGGAAAAACCTGCTCTAGAAAGTTCTGGAAGGAGAAGCTTCTAGAAAATTCCCGAAAGTTCTATAAGGTTCTAAACTGAGTGGTGGAATATGTCGGTGTGTCTAGAAGGTTCCTGTACATTCAATAAATTTCTTGAAAGTCTGGAAGGAGAATGTTCTAGAAGGTTCGTGAAAGTTCGTTGACGATCCAAACAGTGTACTAAAAATCAACGCGTGCGAAGCCGCGCGGGCACACCTAGTAGATGTATAATTAAATGAATTGACTTAGTTTATCACCACTTAATTTTTGGTAAAAACCAACCGGTTTCGGAAACAACGTTCCTTCGTCTGGGTATACTTAATACTAGTATTAATACTAATTTAAAGACATTTTAACATTTAAAAAAAAATACGAACACGGAATGTTGCATCAATATTCCTACCATTTTCAAAATAAGCTAAACGCTTGTGCTATGAAAATAGGGCTAACTTGCTGGTGTCCTGGAATCGACCACTGAATCTCTAGACGGGATTTAGAACCCCTACAACAACAGGTTATACTAACTGCACTGTAAAAATTAAAAAAAATGAATTTAGTCTGATTTAGAATTGATTACTTTTAATTGTATCAAGCTTCAAGATATATTAAAATGTAGTTTGAAATGGAAATTAATAGAGCAACGTTTTAGCAAAAAGCTACTTAGTCGATATCAGTTATATCAAATACGGTTGTAATGATATTACGGCTGCAGTAAGGAAATAAAAATAATTGTGTGGAAAACAGAGCTATTAATGTGACAACTTTATGTATTGTCACGAGTCGTGGCTGCGGGAGGAATGGATGAAAGTACTGGAAATTAATAAGCGATTTATTAATTAATAATTGTTTAACTATTCGATGTAATGTCACTAAAAATTATTTAAACTAAACGCTATTCTCTAAATTACACCTTTTCGCAATATATCACTCGTAAATGAACATTTTATTATCGCTGGGTATAGGTATTTAATATTTATTAAAATATTTCATTCAGTTTCGCACGTATTAATCGCTTCGATTTATTTATTTCACCAATTAGGTATTCCGCCTATTATTCGCTTTATTCATCGCTTCGATTCCCTCACGACTGGCCACATTGGGCATCGTCCTGCGCGTACTTCGCGGCCGTTTTCAACTGTCAATGCGACAATTATACTCTGCGCCGTGGCCGACGCCGTATTTATATCCACAAACTGGATTATCGAACCTCCTAGATTTTTCT
Organism: Agrypnia vestita; assembly: GCA_016648135.1. Taxonomy (NCBI): domain Eukaryota; kingdom Metazoa; phylum Arthropoda; class Insecta; order Trichoptera; family Phryganeidae; genus Agrypnia; species Agrypnia vestita. The sequence goes on from JADDOH010024461.1 coordinate 75,724, forward strand.
AGTGTTAAGGAGAATGTTCTTGTCGCTTCTAGGCTTTTCCAGGTGTTTCTAGATGTTTCTCAAAATTGTAGATCACCGTAAATTTTCACGTTCACGATGTTTCGATAGTGTTAAGGAATTTGGACAATGCGTAAATTCTTTTTAGCATGGCATTCCGTGACAGTATTTATAACAAATATACAAATGCTACTATTAACCTTACCGCAAGGAAGAACTATAACACCTTTAATGGTCTATTGTACCTGTAGGAGACTATTCTATAATTTTTTTAATCTTAACTGTTCCTGCGGCCAGAAATCAGGACCTTGAAGCCATGTATTCACTAGGGGACAAATCGCGAAACATTCCGCTCGACATGTCGCATCAACATCTACGCTCATGTTTCGGGGACAATGACGCGGTCAATTGACGTGTACACACCGGGATTCGCATATCTTGTCGCGGAAATGTCATGCGAAGAGGTTATGGATGACAGCTGCGGTATCACATTTGGCGAAAACGGGGTTCCGCGCAATTCGAAATGTTTTTTTGGGTCGCAATTTCAAAATAACGAGGTTTTACTGTAGTAAATTGAATATTATTAAAAACAAGGTCCTTTTTGCAAATAATTATTGTTTTCCAGACGTCACGGAAATATATCGCCCTATGAGGTTATGATGATAGGCGCGTATCTGTTTATGTTAATGAGTTTATCGAAAAGTAAGAGGAGAAAAAAGAGGAGAATGCGAAATTATTAACTGCAAAGAGAAAGAAGGACGGACATTCTATGCGATCTTCGATCGATACAGCTCGATGAGTTCGAGAACGATTTCGTTTCCCCGCATTGTCATCTTGACAGATACAGCGCATGCGTATTCACTTGTAAACATACCACGTGGTACTGACGCTCCGCAGAATGTTGCAGTGAGTACGCTCGGGTACCGTGCGCATGGCAACGTTGCCACGGCACGTAGAAATGCCGCGCTATGTTGTGCGCGAGGTCGCGGAACAGTGCACGACGTTGCAACGTCACGTAGACTCTATGCCGCGCATGCTGTTGAGGACAATTTGTCCCCTAGTGAATACATGGCTTTATGCGGACAAGAATGCAGTTCAACACATACAGACGTACATTTTTGTTACTGGAAATTAGATACAGTCGGTATTCGCTGCGAGTAATCTGTTTTTAATTTGGAAGACCTTCAAATAAATGTCGCCATCGTCTCGTCATCATCTCGTCATCACTCTCCCGTGTCCTCGAAATCACTCTTGCCCGCCCAGCGTGTCCAGTTTTTTCCCTGCACCAGCTCAGCGCATCGCACCAGAAACTAATGCCATACAAATGAGCATTCATTAATTTTATTTTAGTATTTCAACTACCGCAAAAAGCTCTCGAGCGGCTTGTACAACTTCCTGTTTCCGCGTAATTATTGTTTTTTAAACTAACACCACGATATTGTTAAACTGTATTTAACATCCTTTGGCTAGTTTGGTACAGCGTCCGACAGAAATATCTTCCTATTTGAAAAATTGATAAAACACACGTTATATCAAAATTTTATTTATTCTGAAAGAACAGGATTTGCCATTTATTTTCAAATACTATTTATTGATTTTTTTAAAATATGATCTCCACAACCTTTACAGGTCCTCAAACTCTCTCTTCTTAAAGAAAAAGAAGATATTAAGACATCCAGAGAATTGCGAGATATTGCATCCCATAATGCAGGAAGAGATTGCCGGAAGTCGAGGCCCTGGAAAAAGGAGAACATCATGGCTGAAAAACCTTGACAGAGACAAACCCTGAGACAGTGGTTTGGTCAGTCTACTGTAGAGGTGTTCTGAACCGCAGTAAACAAAGTTCTAATAACCAACAAATAGCCAACGTCCGTCGACCGGATAAAACACTAAAAGAAGAAGAGAATCTCCCTCTAAAATTGCGCAATACTTTTCTTATGATTTTCGATGTTGTTGCAGAATTTTTTTGATGAATAGCATCTTTCATATCATCAAGCATTCTTGGCTTCTGTCTACAAGAACAGTGGTGGTTTCTTCTACAAAGCTGAACAGGTAGCAGAAAGTGTACGAAATAGTGGCTGCGTTTTGATAACAGAATCACCATTTTTGAAATACGTTTCAATAGCGAATGCGCGATGCTAATCACTGAATGCAAGATGGCAGACTATTATAAGATGGCAAAACATTGACTAAAAAATGGCGAGCCGAAATCAAATGAATTTCCTCTGTAAACAATAATCGCAAGTCACACTATGATGATCTTTTGTTATGAAATAGAACCAACATTGAAACAAAATATGACATTCTTAATACAAAAAGTTTTTTTTAAAGGCGATGGTTTTGCACTATGATAAATGAATATTTTGGATACAACAAAACCGAGTCTCAACAAAAAATAAGTACTCGTAAAATGTGCACGTCACTAGAAATATTATCTTTTAATGAATTATTTTGAATTGTACATTGATGTGTTGACTGTCTGGCCTGCGAGGCCAAAAAAATGTAAGGTTTTCCAAAAGTAAACACTGCCAATGTATGGAATGGTTCTTTGAAAAGACGTCGATTGTTTGAATCACAAAAGTCGTACATCCATGCCTAAAAAACGAAACGGACTCGCGACGGATTTTGTGTGTCGTTGCTGACACATCCATTTATCACTCCCATTCCCGCCCAATCAAGTCAAAATTTAAAAAAAAACAGCATTTTATTTCACATACTTCCAACTGGTTCACGTCTTCTTGTCGTGCCTTATCCTAACGTTGCTAACTTTTGTAAAACAGTTGTGTTTTAAAGCGGCTGTCAAATTATCTCGTTTTTAATGATTAATAAGAACAATGGCAATCTTCTACTACTCGGTTAAAACTATAATTAGGATAGCTAGGAAAAATTAGGTATCTTAGTAGTAGTGAAGATACTAGATACTATTTTAGCGGTCTAATAGGTAATATAAGTTGTATGATTTTTCAAATAGGTGAGTCTTTAGTTGTTTTAACTGTGGTTAGTTGTTTGTTTCGTAGTTTATTCCATAACATTGTTCCAGCCACCAGGAAAGCCAGCCTTGTATTGGATATTGATGATGAAGGAATTTTTAATTGTCGATTATTTACTGCAAATGGAATGACGAAGTCGGTAATATATTGAGGAGCCATGTGGTGAATAGCCTTGAATACTGTGAGGCACAACTTATATTTTTGTTAAGGTTTTGAAGATGGTGTGAGAAGTTTTGAAACACCGGTAATGAATCTCGCGGCGTCATATACGATTTGTAATTTGTTTGTTTCCTGTTTGGGAGATGTGCGGAAGATACCATTACAATATTCTAAGCGAGAAATAATAAATGCTTTTTAAAATAATTTTGTTGCTGCAATCAGAATGCTTCTGCGAATATATTTAATACGTTGTAAATTATAGAAAGTATATTTATGAGATGAAAACCTGACACATATATAATATTTCATTTCATGTCCAGATTATTAAAGTTTTAAGATTGTTAATGTATAAGGTGTACAATATGTTTCTTTAAATAAAATAACTCATTGTTTAACACCATTTTATTGAGTTTTTACCAACTAGTTTCAGCTCACAGCTGAGCCTTCATCAGGGTTCAGTATTAACTAAACAAAAACAGAATCACAAATAATCAAGCATTAAGGAAAGAAAGAAACAAAACGTCAACTGTGGTGGGGGTTATGTGAGAGAGAGAGAGGGAATGGGCGGGTGTAGTTATTTGGAAGGGAAGTATATATTTTTATTTATTAATCTTTTTATAATTCTTAAATAAATCTTTTTATTTATTAAGTGAATAGATTTTATTTATTTTTAATGATTTTTTATTTCTAAGGCTTCTAAATTATTGAGACGAATACCTATGTCATTTCTATGAAGTACATCTACACCCGAAGATTGGTCAAATGCGTGTTTTTTTTCTATTAAGTGAATCGCGAATTCTGAATAGCCTAAACTATTTAGGTATCTTTTGTGTTCAATGACTCTCGTATTTATATTCCCAGGAATATAAATACGAGAGCCATTGAACACATATATTTATATTCCTAGAAATATAACTACGAGAATATTGGGACGCTTTTGTGGATGATTTCCTTGAGAAAACCTATACCGACGTTTTGGCACGCTAACGCGTGCCATTATCAAGGCTTTATCTCAAAACTTACGGCAGAACTGTACATCTCATTAGGTGAAATTAATCTCCTTCAGGATGTCTTTTATTATTATATGTACCTATATATAATAGGTAATTAAAATATTTTGTTTTTTTTTAATTTAAAAAAAAAAATTTTAATTTAAAATAAAAAAAAATTTAATTTAAAAAAACCTGTATCCATAAAGCGTTTAAGATATATATATATATCCGTGATATCCTTACTTGTCACCCGGTAAACCGGGACTCGATTCTCCTCCAGATAAATATTTATTTTATCTAATTCATTGAGTACGTATATACAAATTATCGTCCATACTCTGCTTGTTAATAATAAGAATGCAACTAACAATCCTGCAATGGTATTATACGTGCTAGTTTATTTTGTTAAATTTTGACGCTCACTACAAAAGAATGATAAATGTCTTCTAACTCCGTGTCTTCAGGGATTACCTCACCACTAACTAACCGTGCTTTAATTTTCATAACCTGATGTAACTAAGCCTTGCTCTGAAAACAGTGGAACAAAATATTTTAAATGGGTCAGAAAGTAATTCGTGCAATGGTTTGAAGCGGTGGTTCGAGTAAACTCAGAAAAGGAGGTCTTCAAAAATAATGTCTTGCTCAAGATTTACATTTATAACAAATATTTACAATACGAAATAAGACGTGATGAAGTTTGAAGCAAATGGGAGTTGGAATGGGTGAAGAAAGGAAGAAAAGGTTGGAATTGGGGTCGATGGCAAGAAAGGCACAAGATGTTTAAATAAGGGTAGGTGCCACTAGATTTGATTTGGTGATGACAGTGAACTACAGTTACTACAGGGTTATTTGGAAATCATTAATAACCTTGTAAGACTATATTCCTGCCTTGATTATGAGTCGCAAATGTTCAAGCAACCAAGACCTAATATCAATATTCATGGAGATATGCGACATCAAAGTTTGCATTTTTTTCGACTATTTTCTTGTAAAACGTTTGAATATCCTTACAGTAACTTATATCGAATATGAAAATTTAATTACCTTTTTAATACATGTCAAATAAAAAAATAAAAATCTTCGAATTCCAATTGGAAAACATTCCAATTGGAATTTCTGCAGGATTTTTATCATTTTATTTAACTTGTATTGAAACGAATGAATTTTTTTCTATTGATATAAGTTACTGTAATGATAGTCCAACGTTTTACAAAAAATAAGTCAATAAAATAAGTAAAAATAAAAATACTGAAAAAAATACAAACTTTGATGTAGCATATCTCCATAACAATTCATATTAATTAGGTTATGGTAGCTTGAACATTTTCAACTCATAATCAAGGCAGGAATATCCAAATAACCCTGTATAGTTCACAAATGTTTTTTAATGTTGTGTATATTTTATATAGGTACCTACTGCAGTTCGAAATTCAAAAAGAACATTTTATTTCAATTGACAATATAATCATTGATGAACAGATAAAACAATTTCCTCATGTGATAATACCTTTGTACATTCTAGTCTCAGTGAAAAATCACGGGACATAATAATAATTAATAACGACCCTTGCGTGTAACCTGGGCCGCGCGCTGATTGCGTGTCGTACTCTACTTATCTAAAATTGTAATTCCAGAAAATTAAGAATGTTACGGACTGACAGACAACGAAATTATTATTTTAATTTTAAAACGAACGGTATAACGCCCCATATGCCCCGAGGAAAGTGAAGCAACGGAGGCTGCGGTGGTGAGAGTAGATGAGTAACACGCAACACGCACGAGGATTATGGTTGAAACATACTAGTGATGCAACGAATACTACTTTCACGAATACGAATCCGAATACGAATATCAAATATACTATTCGGCGAATACAAGGTAATAAATAACACACCACTGTTCTTTTTTTACTAAGAGATTTAATAATTAAAATTTACCACCGGCATATTTAAATTTAAATTACCAGATTTCTTATATCATTTTTTATCACGCTCACGATAGGCCATATTATTAGATTTAAGTAATTTGAAATTATTTTATAACAGATAACACTTTTACACACAACGGAAATAAAATGGAACGCACACTAAGTATTACAAAACTAAAACTATATGAAATGAGCACCTAACCTTATTAATAACCCAACGAAACTAGATAAAAGAACTTATTGTGAAACAAGTAGCAATTGACAACTTGAGAACTTAACAAATCCATTCATTCAATGTTATAGGAATCCCCGATAATAGAGGGCGTCGGATTCACAGTGCACAGCCAAACCGTAATTTGCGTTGCGTTCAGTTATAAATAGCTTTTTTCAATATTGATGATGATATTCGGCGAATACGAATATTCGGTAAATATCTACTATTCGGCGAATACGAATATTCGCATTCGTATTCGTTGCATCACTAAAACATACTACTAAAACGCGACGCGACGCGACGTGTCGACACTTGATGCGAATCGTGCACATATACAACACGCCACGCGATGCTATAGCACGCTTTGCTAGTATCACAGAACGACGGAAGTGTATTGACGTGGCCATGGATTTACTATTTAAAGACGAGCTGGATGAAGATTTTGAAGAAGATTTATGGCAGATTTCAGGGATATATTTTATACTGAAACAGTAAAATAAAAAAATTTCTTCCCAAGCATTATTTCTAATACTCATATCACATATCATATAACAGTGGGTAACGTTTCACAAATTGTATAAATTGCTCATCCGACATTTTAAACAAAAATTGACAAAAAATATCTATAAACCAAGAATGTTCTTGAAAGACTGACGCGTGGTGTCGGGTGTTAACAGGAAACACACTGCGTGCGATGCATCGCTATCCCGGCAACACGCCGATCTGAATCGACCGGATGTTACCGCGTGGGGTTGCGTTTCATCACATGGCGTGTTGTCTATGTGTATCTGTCCATATTGAATATGTGAGATTGATATTGCTTGAGCACAATAACTTGGCGTGCGGCGACTTTGGAACTAAAACCCGCCCCGCCCGCACCGCACCGGCGGTAACCCCTCGCCCTGTCATTCAGTACAATTTTGTATTTGCTCGGGAGCTGTGACATCTTGATTACCAACATACACTGAATTATTACGTCCAAAACATCCTAAACAGTCCGGAGTGGTACAAGAACAATTGCCAATGAAGTATTAAAGTTTTGCGAAGCTGAAAAAGCAAACAATGGACCGATATTACCGTCTGACAGTTTGACAGATAGACCGGTCGCCATTACGGCTTGGTTTCATTAGTGCTGCCCGACCAAATTTCTGTTAATGGCTACGTCACCGGTCACCGGACATTCTGTACATTATGTATTGTGTAATAAATTTACACCCTGGCAACTTCTGTTACGCGATAGGGACGCCCTCCCTCGCACGCCAATTTATAGTGGTCGCATTCTAAGTCCTGACATGCGTGGTGTGGCGTGGCGTCGCGTCGCGTTTTAGTAGTATGATTCAACCTTTACATAGCAATAGCGTGTGATTTCATTTTCACTTCGTGGTGTAAACAATCGAACGATAGCTGGCCTTAGCTCATTAAACGCTCACCGCGCACACGAAACGTACATTGCAAAATCCATCCTAACAGAATCCATCGTATTTTCAGCCATTTTATTAGCATTAACTTCGTGGCTAGACATTACTATTCATCAAGACGAATGTTTATGTTGAATGTTATTTTTTCTGAGTTTGTAAATCAGCTTTTAGAAAAAGGATAATGAAAATAATCAGACACTTATCATTTTAAAATTCTAAGAAAATTGCCAAAAAAGTAACATTTTTGGAAAGAATGAAACAAAAATTTATTTTAAAAACAGCCATAATAATTTATAAATCAATAATTTCTCCTCATTCATTACTGAAGTACTTTGTAATTAAAATGTGTTAACAGATTGGCTCCCCGTAAAACAAGAACTAAAGCTAAACACAATGATCAAAAATACTTTAAATGAGTCAAAATACTTTAAAAATAAGATTACATATAACACAGATATTCATGGACATATTGCAAGAACTGAAAACAAAATAAGAATTACAGAAAGACAGAAAACAAATACATACAACTGCATATATTACAAAGGACTAATAAATACAATAATCTAGCAGAAAAGTTACTCTACATTCTAGGAGGTCGTAGTAACGAGCCCAGTAAGATGCACAAGTCACCATACACAATCGAACAGGATCGAGAACCAAGGGTCTTCCCTTGGTTCTCGATTCTGTTCGAGTTGAAGACGGGTGGATGTCAAGTGAAACTTGTAAGAGACAGGCGAGAGAATATTCTGTCACAAGACTGTAGAAACGGAAAGAATTGATTGAAACGCAATCGATGATTTTACAGCATTTAGTCAATTATATATACATATAATACACACAGTAAATTAGAAATTACTGGAAATTTTATGAAGTCAGTCCACTCAAATCTTCGCGAAATGGCATTCCCTGTTCAAGGGGCGAAATAACTGCAGCGCCCAACGGTTTCCTACGACAGTTCAGCGATCCCATACAAACCAGCGGCGACTAGGGACCAGCAACAATAAATTAAGAGAGTACCTACCCAGTGTACCTAAGACGAGTATGAAATGTTTCACAGACCAGTGATTAGTACGAAATTATTTTGAATTAATGAACAGTGCTCTGCTTAAGTTGGTGTTCAGTGACTTTGGTGATTAAACAAAAACTTTATTTAATTTTTAGTGTTTCTTTTTTATTCCACCGCCGCGGCCCCGCGACAATTTTTTAATTTTTTATAATTTTTTAATAACGAAATATATCTCGAAAATACTTGCGCTTCAGAAAGTCACGTAGATGTATGGGAATCAAACCCGGCGCCCGCGGTACCAGAAGCCAGTTATGCTACATCTTGCGCGTTGATCTCTCCACGGTCAAGTTCAGGTATCCGACACGTTTATTTAATTTGGTTATTTATCAACTGTGATGAAATTCGCCGGTTTAACTGGCCGGTTAAAGTCAGTGACTCCGGTAAAGACCTTGGGTAGCGATATTGCGTGGTCACATGTTACGTGTCGTTACCGTTACTACAATCGCCGCACTGTTAAGGTACAGATACACATGCTTCTTTAGTGGCATGCTAATGAGCATGCCACTAATAAGCATACCCTAACAACTGTACACACTTGCTCATTACTGGCATGCTTATTAGTGGCATGCTCATAAATAAGCATGCCCAAAGCTAACAATCAAACACACATGCTTATTAGTGGCATGCTCTTGTCATAGAATAGAGACGCTCTTGTTCAAAATGAGAACTTTGCAAACTGAAATAGAAAATTCAAGTGAACCAATAAATCAAAAAAGTTCCCGAGTTTCCATCCGCACATTTTGGATTTTAGTTTATATAATTTTAATTGTAAGATTTGAATCATTCATGCCTATTAATAAAGTTTCGTAAACATTATTTCTCGCTTTATTATTTTTACACAACGGTGACCGAGTATTCCACAGACATTCGTGATTCCTATAATAAGTCACGAAAAGTAATGTTTTATCATCTTCCCAACGCGCCATATTTGTTTCATATGTCGCGGACTGAGAAGATCGCATTGATAATACTAGCCGCGAAGCCCGCGAATGACATAAGCATGCTCATAAATAAGCAGGTCTGTTCACACATGCTCCAAATATACCCCTTATCTATGGTGAATGACAGTGGCATGCTTATAAATCAACCGGCGGTTGATTTTTAATAGGCATGCTCATTTCTAGCAATGTGCGTACACACATGCCACTAATAAGCATGCCACTGTCAAGGTCGATACTGCGCATGCTCACGTGCCACTAAATAAGCATGTGTATCAGACGCCTTAATCGAAGACAGTTTTATGCCCCACGTCTCCGGATGAGATTGTCGACTCGAGACAGTCTCGACAATGCTTCAAGTGTTATTTATCCACTTTGAGACTTTTAAAAACTCTCAAGTATTATTGCTTCTTCAATTAATGAAGAGAAAACACTTTTCTTAAAATCACTATTTATTGAACAATTAACACGTTTCGGGGTCAATAGTTTCGAAGAAATTTAAGAACAAATTAGATACTATATTATAATTATATATAATATAGTCTATATTATAATTATATATAATATAGTATCAGTCTATATTATAATAATTGTCCTGAAGAAGGTTAAGTCCAACCGAAACTAGTTGACAAATATATAGTAATAAAGTGGTTTAAAACATAGTATCTAATTTGTTCCTAAATTTCTTATAATGTCAAGCCACAAAGTGTTTTCTTGCTTTGAAAAATCAATAGTTTCTTTTGGAGATTAAAAGCATTCTTTTGAAATTAACAAGGATTTAGAAATTTTACACATTAATAACTTAAGATTACATAAAGAAAAAAATAGATATTAGAAATAGTATTAATAGGAAATCAAATATTATATATAATAACCAAATTCTTTTTTGCAATTTTGAATTTGTTTTTCAACTCCAATATATATATTTTTGTTTTTGTGTAACGCAAACAAAATAAGTATTCCAAATAGAAAAAAGACAAACACACAAAACTGTATTTATTACAAGGGAATAAATGAGTACAATAGCCTGCCAGAAGGTGTGAGGAAGCTGAGCAGAATCGATATGTTCAAACAAGAATGTAAACGGCACATAACAGTGGAAAATGTATGGAGAAAAATAATATTTAATAAGTGTACATATGTATATATATAATGTTTATAATATTAGCTAATCATAAACAACTGTGTATCATTAACTAAATAAAGATATATTAATAAATAAATATAATACTTCCAATTTTATTTTTTAGTATATTTTGTTTCCTAATAAAGGGGACCATTGGTCCCGTAACACATTTATAATTCAATAACTAGTGGTTTTATCCACAGTTATTTATTTATTTTTATTAATAAAATAATATTACCGTAAAATTATTTTGCTCTTACTGAAGAAGGAATAAAACTAAGATATTTCTCTATTTAAGTTTAATTATAATATTTTACTACACGAGTTTCGAGAGTGACAGAACCTTTCATCGACATATAAAGTATTTAACTAACTATAAAAATTAATAGAAAATGGCTTGGTTGGAAATACGGGTTTGGTTGTTGTTTCTTTCTGACAATTCTAAGTTAATCTCTGAGATTATCTCCAGATCAACATCTTAATACATGTACGTAGTATTGAGATTTATCTCGACTAAATCTCAGAGATTTTTCTCATCCGAGGACATGGGCCTTTACCCTTGCCTATGCAACCAGCTTCAAATGGCAGGAGCGAATTGGAAATTCAAATATGTATTTTAATCTTGTTTATATTTGTCTAGAACCTTTTTTGGATATGTTGGAAGCTTTGGAGTTTGTTGAATGAAAGGGCGATTGAATGTGTATGTGTTTATCACTCATTGATGAGAAGCTCCGGGAGCAAATAAAGCACCCCACGTGGCGTGGGTCGCCGGGTACCGCCACGTTATTATAATTGTCCTGAAGAAGGTTGAGTCCAACCGAAACTAGTTGACGAATATATAGCAATAAAGTGGTTTAAAACATAGCGTTTAATTTATTCTTAATTGTCTAAAAAATATAGCTTCGTCTCTATGAGACATCCGTAATATATCTTCACTCTTGGCGTATCACTCCTGGCAGCTTTGCTACGCGCATTTTAATTTCGTAGCCTTATTAATGGATTATTTTTTGACAGATTGATGTCAATTAAACGTCAAATTAAAAAAAGGCCGATAACCTAACCTAACCTAACCTAACCTAATACAGCCTTCTCTCCAATTCGCCCCTGACAGCTAATTAGAGCCTCCAGCCACCGAGGCGGCGTTCCACAGAATTCCTTTGACTCGAGCTGAATGTGCACGCAATTTGAAGGTGCGGCTGAACGATAACATATGTACGACAGTGGCGTGCAGTGAGTATAGACTTAGGTTATGCTGTGACCGACTATATACCTATATTAAAAATATATATACACGCATATACCTACAAGGGTATATACATTTTTTTTTAATTTTAACTATATATAATGAACTATTTTGAGTAGCTTCAATCCACAAAAATAACTGCACTATAAAAGAAGTATTGTAAACAATATATCCTAAATAAATATATATTTTATATAGGTTATAGCTAATACGGCGAAAAATTTCAATATATTTCGAAGACGATTTATATATAATTAAATAGGGAACAATAATAATTTCAGATATACGTTTCTTTTCACAAAAATAAATCAAACATTTTATGATATGACAGATAACAGATGATATTTGTCGTATTCGTATTTACATTTACCATAGAAAAAACATTAAATTTACACCGAAAGTATTGGGTGGAATTTGTAAAAAATAACATTTCTGCATGACGTGCGCCTGGCATAGGACCTTTCGAAGAAGGACGCTATTACACGAAACTAGCAGCATTAAAAATACACGGTTTTTTTCTCGACTTGACTATATCTGTGGAACATGGAAATTGGTTGGCGAAATAAATGTAGAATTGACATGAAGTTAAGCACAGAAAAGTCGGAAATAAAACTTCTAGCCGTAGAACGAATTACGGCTAGAATTTTAAATAGAAAAAAACAGATACTTCACGTTAAATGGAAACGTCAGAAATAAAACTTCTAGCCGTAGGACGAATTACGGCTAGAATTTTAAATCAACTTTTTCTTAAGATGAGGATTATTTAATTAATATTTGTTTCTCAGAATCTTGCACAGCTTTTTTGCTTGTATGCGCTGCACGCCACTGATGTACGAGTATAAAGTCCCGGTTACGAAGTCAACTTTATAAAAGGAAAAGTGTGCGTTTTGTATAGATACGTGTGTTTAAGGGGGAACACCTACCTAGACATTACGAAAAAATCGAATTTTTAATTTTTTCTTAAACATCACTGCAAATGCATATTTCGGCGTTTTTTTACGAATTTTTTTATTTTTATTATTCATTTATATCAGAATGTATACTCTAGACTAGAGATGCACCGAAATTCGTTTCACATTCGGTATACCCGAACTTCGGCAACTATTACCGAACTTCGTCAACTATTACCGAACTTCGTTTCCGGCCGAATTTCGTTTGAATCTGCCGAACTTCGGTAGCTTTTTAATTAACTAGCTTTTTCCAGCAACTTCGTTCGTGTAGACTTCGATTTCATCCCACAGAAACCTATTACTGGGATAAAAATTTGTGACAAATGTGACAAAAATTTGTGACAAATTTCATACAGCTCCGTTTTGTCGTTCTGGCCTGATTGAGTAACAAACATTCATCCATCCATCTAAACTTTCACATTTATAAATATTAAATAAGCAGGATGAAATGTAGACAAAATGTTGATTTATAAGTAAATAGATAACGCGCGAATGGATCACCTTTTTTATTCTCTAGAAAAGAAACCTCATCAAGTATCAACAATATATATGCTTTAATAAAATAATCAATTTTAATATATAATATTCTATAACACTAACTATCCAGAATTACGTTGTGCCGCTTAATTAATTAAAAAACACACAATAAATAAACAATTACACGTGTTTTCGTGATGGCGATCTGATCTGTTCATCTGGCAAAAGCGCACGAAATTTAACCGAATTTCGGCCGAACTTCGGCTTCGGCACATATTTAAACCGAACATTCGGCCGAATTCGACATTCGGCAGAACCCATATTCGGTGCATCACTACTCTAGACTGTAATTTTTATAAGGCAATAACTTGGATAGAACCTTTGTTATTATATAAAAGTAATAAACTGGACATTATTTACAAAGTCTAGTAAGCAGGATGTATGATGTATGCAATTAATGTGACTGATATGAATGTAAACAAGTCAAAAGTGATGGTATTCGAGAAAGAGGAAAGTCAGACAACGTGTGAAATTAGGCAATGAATGTTTAGAACAAGTAGATGAGTTTGTAAACTTGGGAAGTATGTTCGATAGAAGAGGGAATGTTGAGAAAGATATAGAGAGGAGAGTGACTGCCGGGAATAGGGTGAACGGTGCTTTGAATGCAATAATTTCTAATAGAAATATGTCTACCGACGCAAAACTAGCGGTACGTAATAGAGTCCTGGTACCGACACTAATGTATGGAAGTGAAGCCTGGAGCTGGCAAAAGAGGAACGAAAGTAGATTGAATGCAGTAGAGATGAGATCCCTTAGACGTATGTGTGGAAAATCCATGTATGATAGAGTAAAGAATGAAGATATTAGGAATGAATGTAAAGCTGATCGTAGCATAATACATAGAATAAAAATAGGTTCGCTCAGGTAGTTTGGGCATGTTGAGCGAATGAATGAGGAAATAATATTAAGAAAGATATATAATGCAAGTGTTGACGGTGCCAGAAAGAGAGGGCGACCACGGAAGACGTGGCATGACCAGATTAACTAGGTACTGGAAGATGGTCCTGTTAGAAGCCTGAACAACCATCGAGCTTGCATGCTAATATGTATGAATGTACATGAAGCGAAAGTTGTATGTCAGGACAGAAGGGTATGGCGCTCTATCTTCCCCACGGGGAAACGGCGTGATGGTAAGTTAGTTAGTTAGTTAGTTATTTACAATAACTAATCAAATATAAGGATTAATCGACAGGCCGCGTCCAAAAAATCGTTTTTAGTGTCCTAGGCGGCGCTAATTTTTAATGAATATTTATATGTACGAATAATATGTTCTTTTACACGTATAAAGTATATTTCATTATCTAGAATCCGTACTGAGGACATTAAGAAATTTTCAATATTAATAATGTTATTACGTTTTAAATTTGCATGAAATTCTAACGTTTTAACTTCCTTTCTTTTAACTCGTGGCGTCTGCTTGCTTGCCGGCTTGCCGTCGAAAAAACTTTGGATCGATTTTTAACCATTTTCCCGTGATCCAATCGAGCTGAAACTTTACAAGTAGACTCGTGGCGACGATCAAAAAGATCTTTCAAATTTTCGTTAAAAAAATTAAATAATTATAGTATAATTTCGGCTATTTAGACATTTTAATGGGTTTTTCAAATTGGAATCATTATAAAAGTTTAATTACAAACAACGGCGGCCCGATAACGTCACGGAATATTTTCTAAATTTGAATTACTCCGTCGGTATACAAAATAGGTACTTCACTACGAATTACGAAAATCTAAATTTACTGACAAATGTTTTTAGAATTTCATCTTCAAAGCATGAAGTTTCTTATCAAAGCTCAAAACATCTGACATTTTAGAAATATATTAAATTACTGTAAGTTTAGTGTTATGTTATATGTTTTAATTCGTCTTTAATTGTTGTTATATTTTACAAAGAAAGGGAGTATAGTAAAAACTTGGTTTTTATGAGTTAATTTTTTTTCTTGATTTTAAAGCGCTTCTTATTTGTATAAAGTTTTCCGGAAGTTGCGTCATGAGTTATATCGTACATGTCAATATTACATCTATTTAACCCACATGCGTTGACATTGCACATCAGAAATGTTACCGGCTATTGTGAGAATGACATTTGGGATTCTGCGTTCACTTATGTATACATTAAATTTTATAGATAGGGTTTGTAGTTAGAGAACATTGTCGAAAGTATCATACTTAAGCAAGTGCCGCTCGTTTTTCTTAAGCAAATTTTACAACGCTTACTTTTAGGCCCGGTTGTTTCAAGTTGGATTAAAGTAAAAGTTCATTTAAAGCCTAGATTTTTGCGTTCTCCATCAATCAAACGATCCGTTTCCGTAAAAATCTAATTTTATTTTAACCCAACTTGAAGCAACCAGGCCTTAGTAATACTATATTTAATCGTTACTCCCATAATTTATTTGATGTAATGCTGCCACTCTTTACCAAATTTTTACAACATTTTTACTACACGAGCTGCGCCCATTGATATTTTCCAACGCGTTTTTTCTTAGAAAGTTTTCGCACAATTTTGAAAAATGTACCCTTAAAGATTTTTCCGATTTTTCTTTACAGGTGACGTCTAATAAGTCTAATATTTGTTTTAAATCTTATTTAATATTCCACACTCAATTTTCTAATTGCTCAGTTGCCAATAAAATTCGCTCTTACTTACTTATATGCTCGCAGGATATCCTTGTTTGCAGAGCTGCTTATTTTGAAAAGTAAGCAAAAAAATACCGAAAACAATATGGCGAGGTAAGCGACCCTGAAAGCCTCATCGATCTTCTTCTATTTTAATGTAACCTAGTTACATAACTAAAAGTATTTATCTCAGAAAACTTGTCTTGCTTGATTTACGACGATAGAAAATAAGATCTTAGTTTACTAACCTTCAGTGACCTCAGAATAATACGTGGTATATACAATACAGTCAATCTTCCAAACTATTTCAAAATACAACCTTTAGGATTGTCATCAGAGTTGACGGGTAATGATCGAAGGTTGTATTTCGTTACAGTAACATTATTATTAAAAATCCCATCCAGCACAAAGAATTTAATTATGCTTGAAAAGCCACTGTTTTGAAAAAATATGACAGGACAAAATATTTTTTTTTAAATAAATATTTGATTCTTATAAGACTTTGATAAAAGTTTTTAAAAACTACGGGAATTATTGTGAACAAAATCCTTATACGCTATAATATACAGTGTGTCTAAATGGGAATAGTTAAACTTTGTTTTTGAATAACTAATCTAAAAATGAAACAATTGTCAATTTTAATTATATTTTATTTAGATCTGGCGATTATGTCTGAATTACTATATCAATTAATTGACCGCCCATGTTAGGGCTGGTTGTTTCAAGTTGAATTAAAATAAAAGTTCGTTTAAAGCATAGATTACACGGAAACGGATCGTTTGATTAGCGGAGAACGCAAATATACATGCTTAAACGGACTTTTACTTTAATCCAACTTGAAACAACTGGGCCTTAAAAATAGATTAGTTCGTTTAAAGCATAGATTTTTGCGTTCTCCACCAATCAGACAATGTTTTCGTAAATATCTATGCTTTAAACGAACGCTTACTTTAATCCAACTTGAAACAACCGGCCCTAGTTAAACATATACGAGCTTTATTAACATGACCACATTAACATGACATTTTTGCATATTTTGACTTGTAAAGCGGTCAGATAATTGTCATTTTCAACGCGCTTAACTTCCAATTATTTTAATTATGATTCCGTTCATGGTCGAGGAGCATGTATCGACTAAATCTTGTATGGGTTTAAGTGCGTTTTTTTTTCAATATTCTATACGCCGAGATAGGCTCAATTTTTATGAACGACATCTGACGGAGGTGCCCGGTATTTCAGTATCATTCTGTTTTCCAATAAACGAGCGCGTCGAGTTACTGAAGCTCTTGGTCAATTTTTCACAATACCAGCTTCTTCGATTACCGTCAATAAACGCTGAGTTATACAGACATGCGGTAATGAACCCAAATTTCACATATTTTTCGCCGAGTCACCCACATTGATTTATATAATATTTTGTTACCATTGAAGTGCGTTATTGCGTTTTCTTTTCCATAATGAATTTTCCATAGCTCTCTAGTTTACATTCGTCAAACATGAAGTGACAGAAACCAAATCCTCAGAAATGGCAGGCAATTAAAATCTGCTCTTTTTTCTCTTTTTTCCAAATTTCTTAGAGTCTACGATGCTCTGAATACTCTACATTCGGCTATATCGCCTAATCTACTCTATGACCTTTAACATTTTTACTAGCTAATTGCAATTTCAAAAAGTTTATATAAGCTAGGCGTGGACACTTTATCTATCCTCTACAATAGATAGCATTTAATTCATAATCAGAAGTAACAAGTTTACAAATATGAAATGGTGCTAGACATAATATTATCGTATTCATTTATTGATAAACCAGTGTGAATTAGATATGATAATACGGAGATGAAAGTGTTGCAAGTAATACAAACATCAATGTGATTCAACAGCTGACTGACTGCATGTGATAATTTGAAATTAAATAAATTTAAATTGGTAATATTTATTTGTTTTATAACAAATATTTCACGAGACATTGCTCAAGGAGTACACAGCATACGTAGATTACTTTCATTTATGTTGTTACTTTATCAGCGGTTCAAGCGAAAAATTAAAGTTAATATAAATTATTAGAAGGTAATAAAATGATACAAACCAGTACCTATGGGGTCGAGGTCTGCAATAAAAAGTTAAAAGTAGCTACCATAAAGGCGGCCATAGACACTCCGGTGCATCGTAGAGGTACACCGCATATCGCAGATCGGTCCGTACCGCAACGTGTATGGACTTACCCGTAGATCCCATACACGTTGCGGTACACCGCATGAGTCTTACTACGATTTTCGAGTGTACTATAGTAATGGGTCCGCTCTGTACTCACTACTACAATGTAGTACTACATTGAAGTGCACACTTCGCACATTTTGAAGTGTAGTGCACGCTACAAACACCAAAGTTATTGAAAGTATAAACTTCAAATAGTACTCTTCATTTCAAAGCGAACACTACAAAGTACATACACTTCAAAGTTATCGAAAGTATGAGAAACATACTTTAAATAGTGCATTTTTTACGTGAAATTTTTGGAAAGTTGATGTAGATATATGAAGAAATCTCTGGAAACTGTAACAACCCTCCCCCCCCATGGTTTGAAAAATTTTGGGAAACATGAAGAAATTTTTGGGAAGTTGATGTAGCTAAACGAAGAAGAAATCTCTGGAAACTGTAACAACCCCCCCCCCCCATGGTTTGAAAATTTTTTGGAATCAAATGAAGAAATCTGGCTGGCGACCTTTTCTTTTATTGTTAGGTCGCCAAATGTTACTGTGGAGAAAATATCGTCAATTTATCTTAAATATTTTTCTCGTTGACATTTTTTTTTTTTTTTAGCTCGCCAAATTTTTATTTGGGAAAAAAATATTAACTCACTAGTACTACATTACTTCATTTCATTACACTTCACTTCATTAATACTACAATTACTTCATTAATACTACAATTACTTCATTACTTCACTTCATTTCGTAGTACTACAATTACTTCACTTCAAGTATTTTTTACTACAATTGTAGTGTACACTTTGTGGTCTTCAAACTGTTGAACGTGTGTGTGTTGTAGTCTTCATTTTGAAATGTAGTTTTTCCCTTCGCTAGTGTACTATTCGCATGTTTGAAAAGCATATTTTTATACGGTTATAGGATACTGTTTTTTAAAGCTCTTTTGTGCGTTTATTTTTATTTCCTGCTTAAGCAATGTTTTATATGATATTTCACGCGTTAAAGATTTTATATAAATATATTATATGTATATATTCATATACACGTTATAAAATTATACTTTAGAAGGATCAGCTTTTTCAACTACGGTTTTTGCATGACATTGCATAATATGTCAAATATTTTATTCAAAATGGCAGACGGCATTCAATTGTGTTCGCGTGTCACATCTGTCAGCTGTCATCTGTTGCGGTGTCGCACCCAGCACTCGCGGCATGACGCCGGAACGGCCGGAAACAAACTGAAGCCATGTATTCACTAGGGGACAAATCGCGAAACATTCCGAGCGGCATGTTGCATCAACATCTACGCTCATGTTTCGGGGACAATAACGCGGTCATTTGACGTGTACACACCGGGATTCACATATCACTTGTCGCGGAAATGTCGCCCAATGAGGTTATGATGACAGCTGCGTATCTATTTATTTTAACGAGTTATCGAAACGTAAGAGGAGAAAAAGGTGGTGGGTGTGAAATTATTTACTGCAAAGAGAAAGAAGGATGGATATTCTATGCGATCTTCGAATGTCTGACGGATCTTTTGCCAATTTCTCTCGAATAACAACAACTGTTTTTGACAATTATTACAAATAATCGGGCCTTCCATAGCCAAGCAAGACAATATTAAGGAACGCTGTTGGCCCTCACATCATTTTATTTTTCACTCACTTACCACGTGGTACTGACGCAAAGCATGATGTCGCCGTATGCTCGCTCGGGTACCGTGCGCATAGCAACGTTGTCGCGACACGTAGAAATGCTCCGCTATGTTGTGCGCGACGTCGCGGAACAGTGCGCGACGTTGCAACGTCACGTAGACTCTATGCCACGCGTGATGTTGAGGGGCAATTTGTTCCATAGTGAATACATAGCTTGAAACTAAACTAGGGATGGGTAAAAAATATCAATATATCGATATTGTTTGAAAAATATCGATATATTGATATTCAATATCAACGTTCCCTGTAAGGTGTGCGCGTGTGCGCGCGTTCACCTAGCAAAATGTCTCCACACACATGTTTTACACTCCGCACAGTCAATATTATAAAATAAAGTTTTCTTTGCCAGATTTTAGTTTTGCTCGAATGCATGAAACAATACATGCACAATTCTTTCGCACGCTTTCGGAGAAATGAGTCGAATAATACAATTTTACCTATTAATTATATAAAATTCATCCCCTTAAAATGTCGAAAAGGAGTGGATGTGGCGACCGTTAAGAAGAAATCCTGCGATAAATTTAAACTGGAATGGCTCTCTGAAATCGTCGAAAGGAAAATGCCATCTTCAATGCATTTACAAAAAGTAACAATTGGTGAAATATTTGTTTATTCGAAGACATATGATCGTGTCTAATGCATCATATATGTTCCGAAGCAAATATGAAAAGTAGGTACAATAGAAATGCGAAGTTTTTCTAGTAAGTAAGTAACATTTTTTAAACTAAAAAATATGTATTTATTTGGAATATCATATTGAGGCTTGTAATACGGGCTTGCCAGGCAACTTTCCTCCGCTTTCTTCTTACCGGACAAAGCTAGGGAAATTATATAAAATCACAGTAATTAATAAATACCCTATGGGGGGGGGGGGTGAAAATTTATCGCACCGCCACTGCACAGATGCGTCGAAGATCCGCACACACAATAGAAAAATTAGAGGGAACGTTGTTCAATATATATATATATATTCAATATATATATATATATTCAATATAATATATATAGTCAATATATTTTTTCGCGATATATGAAATATCGATATTTTTTTCTTGGATAATCGATATTTTTTCTTGACGACCCTTTTTTTTGGTCATCGATATATTTTTTTCGATATATCGATAGTTTTTTCCCAATATATCGATAGTTTTTTCCCAATATATCGATATATTTTTCCCGATATATCGATATATTTTCTTCGATATTTTTTTTTGGCGACCTTTTTTTGGTTACCTTTTTTTTGCACATCGATATTTTTCTCGGTTAATCGATAAAATAATATAAAATAATAGCTTTAAATGTTGTTTCTCTTTTCAGGTGTGTACTTTTATTATTTTTAAATTTTAATATGAAATATTATGTTCTTTTGCTAATAAAATATATACTCTTTTCAGAGCAACGCAAAAAAAGCTATTATTTTTAAAAAAACTAAAATATTTGGGAAACGGAAACGAAATATATATATATATCGACATTTTCTTTCATTTACCCATCCCTATCTTTTGTCCGTCGCGGTCGCAGAGACAAAAAGAATCGAATTTCAATTCTTCTGCGGTCACTCGTACAGGTCTGGAAACCTCCACCCGCGAACACCACACACGCTGCGGTACGTCTCTAGAGGTCGCCCGTACACAGGGCCGGCCCGTTCATATAGGCAAACTAGGCGATGGTCTAGGGCGCTCGTATTTGGGGGGCGGCACCGGCCTAGCGAACGGATAGTCAGCGTCAAGATCATGTAAATCGGTCGAATGGTTTGAACGCGCGGCCGCCGCCCGAACCGAAGCACAGTGGGTCGAAACCGTAATTTGAGGGACTTAGGGACCAACTTTCTTTTTTTACTTTTTTCTTTATGCCGATGGATAGAGCTCATTAACCTTATCAATAGTTGTCCTATGAAACTTTTTCCTAAACTTTATAGTTTGAGCAAAAAAGTTTTGTATTTTTTGTATGGAGCGGATCAAATAAAATTAAATTTCTGCTAAGTGGTGACTAACCCCGTTTTGAAACCTTTTTTTTCTCAGACCTTGTCTAGTCTACCATCGTTTGATGCTATGAGCGTGTACATAAACTTGCTACTCTACCAGATAAATGGATCGAAAAAATAAAAAACGTATATATTTATAATATTATTTTTTATTTTCGTAATTTCTTTTATGTCAAACCAAATATGAAATAGTGAGTAAAAGTAAATAATAACTCAAATAATCAACAAAAAACGAACATAATTATACTAAAAACTAAATGAAAACTTAATAATACAACAGCAAACATATTTTTTTACAAATTGTAGATAGTAGTTTTACGATATATGTACAGGCTGTACCAGAGCTAGCAGTAAAAACTTGGCAGGTAGATTCCTGACTATGTTATGAGTCTAAAATGTTCAAGCAACCATGACCTAATATCAATAGTTATGGAGATTTTTATATTCGTAACTTCATTTAAGTCAAACTAAATATGAAATAGTAAGTAAAAGTATTATAGTATTAATATTATTATTATACATTCTAAAATCAAACTCACCGCTCGACGCTCTTCACCCTACCCGGCGCGGCGAATACGAACGCGAGAAACAAATAGATAATCGATCGATAATAATGATAAATATTATTAATTAATTATGCATACCTAATTAGCGGTCACCCGGTCGCGGGTCGCGGGTCGCGGATCGCCCGGAAGTCCGCACGTGTCGGTGGGTAGGTACATGTCGCGACAAGTTTGCACCCGCACAGATGGCCGCTCTCCAGCTTTCGTTTTTATTATCATTGTCACGTTAAATTATTTTACAATTGCGGAGACATTTTACATTTTACATTTTTACTGACACGTTTATTGCACATTTTAACGCACACTTTTTTGCCGCTTTCTCTTCATCTATAATAATAAATAGAAACAAAATCTTTTGAAAATAATTCGGTCAGTTTTTTTTTCTTTAAATATATCGCTTGTGTCTAGTACCATCACGTTTTAAATTCCAATGAAAAAAAACCTAAATATATTTAAAAAATTTCACTTATTATTATAAGTTCATAAAACCTTACGAAGAAAAGGAAGAAGAATTGATTTCGAAAAGATTGATGTATTCAAAAATGTGTAGAATACTTAATTACCTACTATCATAATTTTAAATATCTTTAATATTCGAAAAATTCATTGAGATATTATTTAAAAGGAGTGCCGATCACCTCTCTTATTCATATAATATATATACATGTAATGCAAAACACTCTTTATTATTTTAAAATATCAAATTATCTCAAGATCTCATAGATATGTACTGAAAAAAAAACGAAATTATTTTTGCCGCCATTTCAAGTGATAGATCGCTATCAAAAGTTAGGTGTCGATAATTATTATACGCGAAATATTGAAGTCGACCTACCTGTCTCAGATGACAAAACGGCTGATTTTAATAAAAACGGGTAAAATTTTCATAAAAATCAATAATAAACATAATACATGTGACATTTCATATGACAGATTCTCCGCTGTGCTAAACCAATTAAAAAATAAAACTATATAAAAATCAACAATAAAACCAATACAGGTAGACCAAAACTAACTAAATGAACATTTAATAGTACAACAGCAAACTTCACTATTTTTTTACAATTGT
Source organism: Agrypnia vestita (assembly GCA_016648135.1). Classification (NCBI taxonomy): domain Eukaryota; kingdom Metazoa; phylum Arthropoda; class Insecta; order Trichoptera; family Phryganeidae; genus Agrypnia; species Agrypnia vestita. The sequence continues at coordinate 99,439 of JADDOH010024461.1, forward strand.
AGATAGTAGTTTTATACGAGATATTGTTCAAATATAAGAGCTAGATGGGAACGAAGTAGTCGTATTTAACCAAGTTTATAAGGAAAAATTGTGATTGAAGGAATCATCTCTGAAGCTGTGAATGTTGAACAGGAATTACAAATTACGGTTTCGACCCACTGTGCGGCGGCCTGATAACGTCACGGAATATTTAAAATTTGAATTACTCCATCGGTAGGTATAATAGGTACTTCACTACGAATTTCGAAAATTTATGACGATTGGTTCACAGATGACAGCACACTTCGGTTTTTTGGGAAGAAATCAAATAATAAAGAGATATTTTTAGAAATTTTTGACATCGATATTTGTCTAGACATGTTTCATTTTCAGTCAATCAATTATTTAATTACATGATGGTAAACTTAATTTACAAAGAGAGGGAGTAAAATGTAAACTTGGTTTTTATGGGTAAGTTTTTTAACAATACTTTCTTATTGATTGTGTCATTTGTATTACACTTCATAGGTACAAAATAACATTTTTTATATGTGAATATCTCAGAAACATGACGCTTTAGGATTTTATGACCGAATAGTTTTATGTTTGTATGAAAGTCCTCTATCGATTTATATACATTTAATTTGTGGCTAAGATTTTTTATAAAATGGCGGCGAATATGCAAACTTTGTATGGGAGAGGCCTTTAAGATTTTTTGCAATAGATTTCCCTTTAAGATTTTTTGCAATAGGTAGATCATACTAATGCCTTAAATTCTCTAGTATCATATCACCTCAAGGTCTCGGTAAAATAATTCCGGAGACGTGTGATGCCTTTTGTTTAATGTTCTGCGAAAAGATTACCTGCAGGTACCTAATAAAATAGTTTTGTTTAAAATATTCATTTATTTAGATTTTAATACTAACTACCGCCAAATTTTGATTTCAGTTTTGCCATCAGGATACTTATTTTTAAGAAAATCGAGTGAGGCCATAAAATAAAGTTTAGCCTTTATTTATAGTTAAATCTGAAGAGAAAAATACGAAACAAAATTATAAAATATGTTTTAAAAAATATTAACAATTAATTTATATGAATAATTTTATAACCATATTCATATTGGCATCAGGCTCCAATTCTTTTAGTTTTTGCAGCAATTTTGGGTCGATCGTGGTATTTTTTACGCGCTAAAGATACGGTTCCAATTTATAAACTTCGATTTATTTACAACGCTTAAGACTTTTCATTTAAAAAACATTGCACCCAACATAACCTCTTCCTGTCACAGCTACGACATCACATAATAGAGAGATACTGAGAGCATAGAATAGAGAATATAAACTGAGAGCGCCACACACGCACAGATTTGTCAGCCGCGGCCGCACAGACAAAAAGTATAGAATTTCAATTCTTCTGCGGTCACCTGTACAGGTCTGGAAACCTCCACCCGCGAACACCACCCACGCTGCGGTACGTATCTAGAGGTCGACCGAACAGATGTACCTCTACGGTCTACCGGAGCGTATATGGCCGCCTTAAGTTAACCAAGCGGCCGTAGGTATTTATTTCAAGGACACTGCCGAGACAACATACTGTATACATTACTATACTGTGCCTTGGGGGAATCCAAAGTCACCTATTGATGGATTACTTGCATTTGCAATTGATTTGACTATCTGGAGTATATTAGCTGAGTGGCTTTTTACCCAGTTTACCCAGTAACTGGAATGTATGAATGTAGGAGCGAAAATGAGTAATTTGATTGTATGCTGTTTACTGTACGCGGATGATGCAGTATTAAGGCAAATAGTGAACAAGACTTACAAAATCTAGTAAGCAGGATGTATGATGTATGCAAAGAAAGTGACTTTATTGTGAATGTAAAGAAGTCAAAAGTGATGGTATTCGAGAAGGAGGAAAGTAAGACAACGTGTGAAATACTAGTAGGCAATAAATGTTTGGAACAAGTAGATGAGTTTGTGTACTTGGGAAGTATGTTCGATAGAAGAGGGAATGTTGAGAAAGATATGCAATAATTTCTAATAGAAATATGTCTACCGAGGCAAAACTAGCGGTACATAATTGAGTTCTGGTACCGATACTAATGTATGGAAGTGAAGCCTGGAGCCGGCAGAATATATTCTGAATTGTAAATACTGGTAAAAAGGAATTTAACAAAAATTGTAAATAATACTTCCTGGCGTATCCTAGTGTAATGCAAGTATTCGGATGAATTTCATTACACAATAAAGTATATTTCTCTCAAAATTCCGTAAAAAATCAATGTAGACTTTCTCATTAGCGACATCTGTGGGGATTTAGGGAAATGAAAATGGCTTTGTACAGGCCGCATGGAAAGGCGCTTACAACTCATATGTGAAAGCTTTCCACGCAATTTGAACATATATACAACTTCCAAAAAATGAATAAGCATGGTATTTTCTATCATGGGTGGAAATGGCGAATGTTACAATTGTGTAAAGTGATCACTTAAGCCAACCATAAAAAAAAGATAGGTCATAAGTCCTATGTACACCCAAATGACTTCTATACCTACTTTCCCATAATAAAATACAGTTTCGTCTCTGTGAGATATCTATAATATTGTAACGAGCTGTTCGTTGACATTTGACAGTTCCATAGAAAAGTGTTACATGCGCAGAACGGCAGGCCGGTATGCCCAGTGGTTGAAATAAGAACTAACATGATTTATAAATAGCGAAAAAATGGAAGGGTTCTTACCCGAGTAGAAAAACAAAAGAGAGCTGTTCTTTTGTGTTTGAATAAAAAATAGCAGTAGATTGCGTTGCGAGCGATTGTAAAATGTGAGAGATAATGTACAAGCGATAATAAAAGATTTATTTTACGAGTTGTGCCATTTCATTTTTCGAGCGAGCCACGCCACGTAACAATATACATTAATTGATTAATAATGTCTCTGTGACATAAATCCAGCACTGTTCTGAAAGATTTGAACAAACTCAAAATATTCAGAATCGTAATTATTTTTGATGAGGTATACACATACAAAAAAAGAATTCTAAATATTTCCAAGATATCTTTGTAATAAAATATAATATATATTATTAATGAAATAAAAAAAATACAAAAATAAAAAAATGTGTGTGTGAATAAAGCTTTTTACAAGTGCGTAGGTTGTTTGAAACAGAAAAAAGTTATGCTTCTTGTTCTCACTGCACGCCCCTGGTTGTTACTCTTTACAGTCTGTACAAATCCATAGAAATGGTGAAAAACTTTGTGAAAAATATATCGCTTCCACAAGCGTGTTTCACAAGCAATAATTAATATTTTGAAGTCGAACCAATCTGAATCCCGTAAATAAGTTATGAAATACCATGTTTTGGATTTACCTGGTCCCATCACACGTCATCAGCCAAGATCCAGTCACGAGTCGTATTTCAGAGGTCAACCACATGTTGGAGAAGAACGGGTTTAGTCCCACCAGCCGGGTCCGCCTGGTGCGGGGAAAACTTGCTAATTTTCAAGGATAGAAATTCTTTAACGCTTAAGGTTCAATGTTAAGACAACGGGGTCAATAGCCCTTTATGCAGCTGATGTTCATTCACCGCAAAGATATTCAAGGCGAGGACAGGGGCGGATTAAACAGTGGGCAAGCTGGGCAGCCGCCCGGGGGCAAGGGAGAAAAATCACACCTAGACCACAGCTTGCTTTGCCCCATTTATATACAAGGTGTGTACTCACCATGGTGAAGCATACCCCTTGGAACTGCGAGATCTTAAGGGAAGCAAGAGAGGGTATTCTGGAGGGTCTGGAAGAAGGTTCTCCCTGGAATGATGACCGCATACGTGAAGGAAGAAACCTCGGGGTCTTCCGAAAGTTCATACACCCGTGTGAGTCAGAGTGTATGAAAGTTCATACACTCGCACACCCGTGCGAGTCACATTGAGAGCTGCTTCATGGATGATTATCTATTCCAAATCTAATCAAAGACTCTGGTAATAGATCCTTTTCTGTCCCCTTACATATAACATTACAAATAGTTATGCGAACACGAATACGTGTCACATCAATATTCTTACTATTTTCAAACTAAGGTAAACGCTTGTGCTATGAAAATAGGATTAGTCCTTTTAGGAATATTTAGATTTTAGAATTTTTAAAAAATAGGATTAGCAAGTTAGCTTGCTGGTCTGGAGTAAGATTCGAACCCGCGACCTTTGTATCATGGGCGAGAGACCTAACCACACCTACCTTAAAGGGCGTGTCCTTTTCTTTTCCCTTCACTGTCTTGTTTTCTCCACCCGCTTCTATCATCATATTGGTTAGTCGTTATCACTTTTATACTGATATTATTAACTTTCCCGGCTCTATATAAAATGTGTAATCTGATCTATGTATGTTTAAGTAATTGTAATATATCTATGTGTAATCTTAAAATTGTTCAATACACGCGATACTGTGGGAGAGAGGTACAGTGAGTGAAATTTTGCGACTATCTTTGCCATGTTGTCCTTTACGACACAGCACAGCCCTTTAGAGCATAGTTTCCCAAACTATTGGTCGCGACCCACCTAATATTTTCTCGCGACCCACCAGTGAATATTAGGTGGGTCGCAGTCACAATACCGCGCAACACGTCTTGTCCGGGTCCTGTCATGTTTATTATAGAAAACGAAGTGCAACCTATTTTCAATGTAGTGTCTGCATTGTCGCTCATTTAACAGAGTTGAAAAATAACTTTGACGCTTACTCGAAGAAGGGATCAAAAAGTTCCACAGGATAAACTGTATTTGTAATCCAATTCAAGACAACATACCAACTGAAATGTCAACAAAAGCAAATGACAAGTGAATTATTGATTTATCGGAAGATTCTGTTATGAAAAGAAAGAAAGAAAGTTTTATGTAGTAGTCGAAATGCGTTGCTTTGGAGGTTATTTGACACTGCAACGTATCGTTTGAGGTTAAAGTTATAGGTTGGATTATTCCACGCTTGTCTTGGCTAGCTTTGCGGCATGAACATTAGGGTGTGTCACTTTGTATGGCGAAAAAAAAGCTTTTTATTTTTAAACTTAATAGTTATCAAAAGTTGAATTGCATTTATAACTATATAAAAATGCAAAAAAAGTTGCAATTCAAGTATACTTTTGGCTAGTTGTAGCGAGCCAAATATTCTGAAAATGTTGGTTTTTAGTGATTTTTCAGAGGTGTTTTTTCAAAGTGCTGTTTTCTTCCACATAATTTTTTATCAGATTACTTAATTTCGTTAATATATATATATATAGATAATATACTAAAATAAAAATTAACTGCAAATTTTAAGCTGAATTATTTAAAAAAAAAAATTATAAAACATACAAAATTTTCCAAAAAGAGTATTTTTAAAGACAGCAAAAGTTATGTTTTAAAATTAAACATTGGCATAATTTTTTTGGAATTCTGCTTGGCTGCAATAAAACCTTCTCTAACTGTTTACCCTACGACAAAATCTGCAGCTACAGTCGTCAATTTAAGGCATCCACACATTTCCCTGCCACACAGTCAGTAGATTTCTTTCTAATGACTGTGTGGCAGGGACTTGGGAAAATCGAATATTCGGACATTTCGTTCGACGAAAACTGTCCTCATCTCTTTACTTTATAAGTACATAGCTCAAAAGCGGTAGTTCAGTCAGTATAAGTTTCTCATCCTGCCAGGA